>JABTTQ020002979.1:0-333761 GCA_016081115.2 Rehmannia glutinosa | reverse complement strand
TCATCAAATCTCTGGTATACTTTGTTTGACTTATGAAGGTTCCATCCTTCAATTGCTTGACTTGAAGTCCTAGGAAGAAAGTCAGCTCTCCCATTATGCTCATCTCAAATTTACCTTGCATGAGATTCGAGAATTTGTCACTCAGCTCCTTATTTGTGGATCCAAAAATGATGTCATCCATATATATTTGAACGAGCAATATACTCTCTCCATCTTGAATTACGAAGAGTGTTCTATCAACTTTGCCTTTGGTGAATCTATTGTCGATTAGAAATTGAGACAATGTATCATACCATGCTCTTGTGCTTGCTTCAATCCATATAAAGCTTTCTTGAGCTTGTAGACCTTATCTCCAATAGTTTTCTACTCAAAACCTGGAGGTTGTTCAACAAAGACTTTTTCCTCTAACTGTCCATTTAGAAATGCACTCTTCACATCCATTTGATACACAGTGAAGTTCTTATGTGCAGCATAAGAAAGAAACATCCTTATTACTTCCAATCTTGCAACAGGAGCAAAGGTTTCATCAAAATCTATACCCTCTTCTTGGCCATACCTTTTGGCTACCAATCTTGCTTTATTTCTTACAAAAGATCCTTCCTCGTTCATCTTGTTTCTGAAAACTCATTTTGTGCCAATTACATTCTGATGGGTTGGCCTCTGCACCAATTCCCATACTTTGTTTCTTTCAAACTGATTCAGCTCTTCTTGCATGTCATGAATCCAATGTGTGTCATCCAATGCTTGAGACACATCTTTAGGCTCTACCTGGGAAATAAAACAAGTGAACATAGCTTCATGCTGTGCTCTGGATCTGGTTCTTATGCCATCTCTAACATCTCCAATAACTAACTCTGGTGGATGGTCTCTTAGCCATCTCACATCAGGTTGAAGTAAGTCTGCTGGATTCAGCTGTCTCGCAGCTAAGTTGTCTTGAACAACTCTTTCATCTTCATTCAGCTGTAGACTTTCCAGCTGTCTTTGAGATTCAACTATCTCATCTTCATCTGGGTTGCTTGCTCTTACTTCAGCTTCAACATAAGGACTCTTCTGTATTGTTGGCTAATTCAGCTTATAAGATAACTCTTCAATGTCCTCTCCATTTACATTAGGTTCATCAAAAACCACATGGATAGACTCTTCTGTGACCATAGTCCTCTTGTTCAACACTCTATAGGCTTTGCTCTCAGCTGAGTATCCCAAAAAGATACCTTCATTAGATTTAGCTTCAAAAGCCTTCAAATTATCTTTGCCATTTTTATAGATGAAACATTTACATCCAAATATTACGAAATATCCAACATTTGGCTTTCTCCTGTCCAATCTCATAGGGAGTCTTGGTCAATTGCTGTTGATCATGCATCTATTTTGAATGTAAACATTACGTGTTAATGGCTTGGCTTCAGCCCAAAATCTCCTATGCAATCGACTTGACTAACATGGTCCTTACAACTTCCTTGAGAGTTATATTCCTTGTTTTTCGACCACTCCATTCTCTCTTGTGGAGTTCTAGTTGTTGATAACTCATGAGCAATTCCATTTTCAACACAATGCGAGTTATTATCCCAATGACAAACTTAGTTCTCTGCCGGATCTTATCTTTATAATGGTTTGGCTCTTTTCATTTTGAACTCTTTTCATCACCGAGGTAACTTCGCAAAGTTTCCTTCTTTTTTTACACATGAAGATGATCCATGTATATCTTGAGTAGTCATCTACCACTACCAAAGTGTATTTCTTTCCACTTGGGGGGCTCAAGCGGTCCAAATAGATCCATATGCATCATATGTAATATCATTGTTGAAGAAAGACTTGGTTTGTCCTTTAATGAAGATTTAATTTGCTTTCCCATCCGCATGCATCACATACACTCTCTTTCTTGTACAGAAATCCGCAATCCTTCTATAAGATGACTCCTTGCATGCTTGTTTATTGTCTTGAAATTTAGATGACTCGAGAACTTTGTGCCACAACCAACTTGATTCGATTTGTGCTCTTTGCTAGCGGACATGTGATTGGTGTAGCAAGAGAGACCAATCTACCGCATATATATTCTTAAATCCTTGTAGCACTATTTCATTTGATTCAACATCTTTGATCGCACACTCACATGTTGAATCCAACATTGTAACCTTTATCAAAGAGTTGGATGATGCTTAACATGTTGAAGTTGAGGCCTTCAACATATGCAACATCTGTGATTTCCAATCCATTCTTCTTGATAGATCATGTTCCTTTGATTTCCCCCCGAGCTTCATTTCCTCCAAATATGACTTTTGCACCTCTAATCTCCTTGAATCTTGACAGTTTTTGTTTCTGTCATATGTCCTGAACAACCACTATCCATGTACCGGTTCCTTGGCACTCACCGTTCCTTGAACCCAATCAAGGAAATCGGTTTTTAGGTACCCATACTTGCACTGGGTTACTGGGGGTTAGTCTATAAGATGATCCAACCAACTATAGCCAAAGGACTTGACTCAAGAGGTTGCCATCTATCGTGCCATAATCATAGTGCACATTAACAAATCGCTTGGGGTTTTAGGTTCATAAAACTGTCTTTTTTGTCTGTATGCCTATGTTTGTGTTTTAGCAATTGCTTTCTTGGGATAGTTGTGAAATTTCGCAGTGTAGTGCTTGGGTGCATATTTGTGCTGATAATAGCTCTTTGGCCTTTGAAATGACCTTTGTTGAGTTTTAGGTCTTTGCCATCTAGGCTTGTATTCCATAGGTCTTTCTTTGATGTTTCATATTATTCAATCGGATAATTTGGATAGTTTCTACCATTCCCATCATATGTGTTTCTCCTCGATGAAACTTCTGGGATTTTTGGTAGCTTTGTTTGCTTTTCACAAAGTATTTTCTGTTTGGAGTTTGCTGAGGAACTCGGCTGGATTTCTTCTCACCTGTCCTCTCAGCATACTCAACTGGCTGTTTTCCTTTCCCTTTGTATCTAAGGCCAGTTTGTTTGTGATTGTGCTTTGGAGTGAATGTGAGTGCAGCATTTGGTGTTTTGGATTTTTGAGATGCTTCATTACTTGAAGATCCTTTTTCCAAAATCTCTCTTGAGTTTATGTGCACAAAGGAATTAAGTCTATGCTGTCTTATCTCCACATTCTTTTTGACTCATGATAAGATCATCCAATGATTTGGATGCCTTTGTAAATGAGGCAATCACATTTTTGAGATCTTTTTCCCTCTTTTCTATAAGCTAATTACTGCTATAATCTTGCATTTTCAGCCTTAAGCAATGTTCTCATCGACCTATGTGACTCGAGTACTCTGCTCTTTAGTCACCGTGAGTTTTTCTAAGTGGCTATTTTCCTTATTTAGAATTGTGTGTAAGGATTTTATGTGTTCAAAATCTTTCATCATTTTGCCTAATGAATCATAAAGATCAGCGGGTGATGAAGTGTGTGTATCACAATCACTATCACTTGAATCTGAATGAGATGAGTTAGAGTGTACCTCATCTTCTTGATCTGGTTGATCTTGTTCTTTGGCCATGAGGCAAATCATAGCCTCTTCCTCAGAGTCACTTGAGTAGTCAGCTTCACTACTCTCTGAGTCTGCTGCTTCCTTGGACTTGACTGTCTTAGCAGTCTCAGCAGCTAACATAGTTTTCTTCTTTTCTTGTCTTCTTTCTCTGAAGACTTTTCTATCTTTCTCATTCCTATACTTGTTGACTGGTGGATAGGAACAATCAACTACAAAATGTCCTGGTTGTCTGCAGTTCCAACACAGGTTCACAGCTCTTTGACCAGCTCTTTCTGTTCTTGGATTATCATCTCTCTGATATTCAACCCTTTGATGCTCAGCTCTCTTGGGTGGCCTATCTTCCCTTGACTTGGAAGGAGCTAAATGTCTTCTGGAGGTCTCACCCTTATTTCTTTTATAGTTCTTATTGAATAACTTGTTGAATCTTTTAACCATTAGGGCAATTTCCTCCTGGTCTATGGCTTGGCCCTGGTTCACTCTCTTTCCATCCTTGGCATCGGTCTGTTTGTCTTGGGTACAATTGTCTCCTCTTGCTCTTTTCTTCTCGGCTCAAACTCATAGGCTTTGAGGATCGAATAGCTCATGATTAGATGTTCTTGAGAGGTCCATTGAATGTCTCGGGGCCATAGTCTTCATTTCCCATTCACCGGGAGGCTTAAGATCTTCATGCACATTTCCTTTTGTGTATATTCTTTCCCAAGAGTTAAAAGCTCATTTGTGATTTCAGTGAATCTCGTATCCAACTGATCCATGGTTTCACCTGCAAGCATTTTGAAATTTTCAAACTTTTGAATAGCAATAGATAGTTTATTTTCATTAATTTGTTCTGATCCTTCACAAATTAAAGTTAGTTTATTCAAGATTTATTTTGCATTTGCAAGATTTGACTTTATTGAACATTGCTCATCCAATGTCTTGTAGAGTATGTCCTGGCCACATTGTCCAAGTTGTATCTCTTCATGTCTTCATTAGTCCACTCAGTCCTTGGTTTTTCAACCATGGCTGGTCTTGCTTCAGCAGCAACTTCTTCTCCTACAGCTGCAGCTGCTCTTCTTACAGCAGTGTTCACTTTTAGTATTTGTAGTGGCCCATCCTCTATCACAAGCCACATTTCATCATGTAATGCAGATAGATGAGCCTACATACGAATTTTCCAATCATCAAATTCTTCAACAGTGAACATAGGAATGCGTGTCACAGTTGCGTCCATGATAATAACTTTGCTTAAATGAAAGATTTTGAAAATACAAGTGTTTGTAACCTTTTTGAAAAGATAGAGATCTAGTTCAGTAACCAGTGCGGAAGGCTCAATGAACCAACCGCTCTGATACCACTTGTAGGTCCCAAGGGTATGAAGTAAGGTTTAGAAGGGGGGATTGAATAAACCTTAACAAATTTTCGATTTAAGTCCTTTTAAAATTTCAACGAGTTGACTTTCAAAAGTTGTGTCCTTGAGGGATGCTAAGTTGGTTATTCAACTAAGTTAGCCACTCAATGACTTCGATAGAGTGTTGATAGAATAACTTTTTATTTAACCTAAACTTAACTTAATCAGGTTTGGTTTTATCGTGGAAGACTTAACACCCTTTGATTAGATTTAAGCTTGTTTTAAACACTCGATTTTTAGCACTTGGTTATTAATCAGTTGGATAGCAAATATGATTCTAACAGCAGATATAATGTAAATATGCAGGAAGATAAATGTGCTGAAAGTAAATGACACAAATATTTTTATAGAGGTTCGAAGATGGGGTAATTCTTCTAATCATCTCTTCTCCAACTCCTGGAGGAATCCACTAAGTAACAGACCAGTTTACAAAGTGGTGAGCGATCCCGAGACGACGCCTTGATCACACAGCTGGCTTCTCTTGTGACTCAACTTTTTCACAGGGTAGCTGCCTTGCTACTTCAGCTCACTTCTCAAGTTCTTGGATTTGATCATGAAGCCCTCCAACAAACTTGATACTGGTTCGACCTTGAACCTTCCTACAATCCTCCTTGGAAAGTAGACCCTTTTGATTCTTCAAAAGCTTCATCTTCAACAGATTTGAAGTTGTCTTTCCTTCACAGCTTGTGTTGGATTGACTTCCTTCGAGTTTCAGGCTTGAGGAATTGCTTGAATATTAATGAGAATATTGCAGGTTAAATGCTTGAATAATGCTTGCTTGTTCGTGGTTCAGGTAATCAAGGTAACCTCTTATCAATAATTTCCTCAGCCTTTTATAGTGTACATTTGAAATTTTTCCCGTTGAAGAGATATGCTAATTTCAAATGTCACTTTTGTTTGTTGGCTTGTCTTGTTTCAATGCTTTCTACAAACATGGCCAGGCCGTGCTTTAAAGTACGACCATGTTCTGACAACTTCTAAATGTCGTATCAAACACGGCCAGACTGTGTTTCTCAGCACGGTCGTGCTACGTGTCTGTTTTTGCACGATTTTTGAAGGGTATTTTGGGAAAGCACTTCAACCAAGCCTTGTTACAACATGTACACTTTTGACACTTAATTTTGCTGAATAAAGTACTCTTTTACCAACAATTTTTCATAAAATAATCACTCAACCACCCAACTAATGAAAGTGTTGTATTAAACTATCGAAAGATTACATTATTAAGGAATAGTTAAAATAAAATAATGTCAATAAAATCCCAATGATGGGGTTGAGGATAGGGATTTATAATATTCATATCATCTAGATTTTTATAAATTACATATTGTGAGAAGAGATGGAGATTGAAGAATTTGGAGAAGAAGGCTTGGAGCACCATTGACGACAACCTAAGAAGTCTTATCTTGATCTTAAGAAAAGATAAGTTCTTCATGTCTATGTTAATTTCATATTCTTGTGTAGATTATGTTTTTCTTAAGATCATGTTGAGCTAAATCTTTAGTGTTTGAATGTAATAAACTCTAGAATGGATTTGTGAATATGGTTTGAATGTTTTTAATAATATAATCTTAATGTTAAGATATGGATACACCGTGTGTTTCATTTTAAAAAGTAGAAGGAATAATATAAACATTAAGTACTTATTATATATAAAACTTATAAAGTGATCACCGACGCGCGCGCGGAATAACTATAATCAAGCATAATTGAAAACAAGTGTACATATATGTAGTTAATTACTATATATTCTTGTAATTAGACATCTTTGAGGTCCCAAGAGGGTGTGAGTGTAAAAGGTTTAGAAGGGGTTGAATAAACCTTACAAACTTTTCGATTTAGTCCTTTTTTTAAAAAAACGTTCGAGTTAATACTTCACACTGAGTCCTTGATGGACAAAAGTTAGTTAATCGTGAGTTAGCCACTCAATGACTCGATCGAAGCCGTTGATAGAATAACTCACTATTTTGACTAAAACTTAACTTGACCGTGATATGTTTTTATTGGAAGACTTAAAACCCTTGAATTTTGGTCTAAGTTGTTTTAATACTTGATTATAGCACTTTGTTAATTATCGGATGGACAACAAATTTATCAAATAGATATCAAAATAATGTGCGAGAATTAAAGTCTTTGAAATATAAATGACACAATAAATTTTTATAGAGGTTCAAGATGGGTAATTCTTCTCTCCTCCCTCTCTAGCTCTTGGAGGAATCCACTAAGTATTGATCAATATACAAAGTGGTTATCGGTCAGGATGCAAGTCTTGATCACACACGACTTGATCCTTTGGGACTCGATCTGAGATGCCTTGATCACACAAAGGTGGCCTCGTATGACTCGGGCTTCTTCACAGGCGTTTGCCTTTTTCTGACCCACTTGTTCAAGCTTCTTGGATTTGATCACGAAGCCCTCCAAAAAGTTGAGACTAGCTTTGGCGACCTTGAACCTTTCTACAATCCTCCGTGGAATGTAGACCCCTTGATTCTTCAAATGTTTCCTCTTCAACTAATTGAAGTTGTCTTTCCTTCACGGTGAGTGTTGGGTTGATTTCCCGTAATGTAGACTTGAGGATTAAACTTGAATGATTTGAGAATATTTGATGGGTTACAACTCGAATAATAGCTTGAAAGTTTCGTAAAAACAAGGTCAACTATTCTCAAAGTGATTCCTCGGCCTTTTATAGTGTTCTTTTTGAAAATTTGCCCGTTGAAGAGATAGGTTAATTTTCAAAAGACACTTGGTCGTTGGCTTGTCTTGTTGCGATCCTTGAATTTACATTTCCTCGTATTGAATGAGTCTTGACTTTTCAGGGTTCGACACGTGCGATCTGCTTCCCATTGGTTTATTCCTTTTGCACGCTTCGGGGATCGAGCACTTTAAGAGAGACAAGATGTGGGAGTATTACTTGTTTAAGTAATTTTCTTGACTTACGTAAACGGATCTCTTTCGCTTGCTTCGACTTGACTTGCATTTCCTTGATTTCCCCAAATGACTTGAGTCGACTTCAATCATTGGGTGACTCATCCGTCACATCAACTTGAGACTTGGCTATCTTGAGTTGACTTGATCGACACTTTACTCACCGCATCTCACCGCACCTTGATCGAGTTTGTCTTTTCTTCCTTGCTAACCTCACCGCCTCACAATGAGTCTTCCTTCTAGTCTCCAGTTGACTTCTTGCATGTTCGAGGACATAGGTGACTTAACTCAACGACCATTACCTATCTATTACAATGCAAATTACAAAGAAAATGGGGTGCCAACTTTCTATTCTAAGTTTTACATGGCATTCATCAAAATCTAAAAATTAATTTCCCAACAATTTCCCCCTTTTTGATGATGCCAAAACTTAAAGCATGCATTCAACAATTAAATAGCAAAGATACGTCATGAATAATGTAGAATCACGGAGAATGTATGCGTAGAATCAATCTTTTATTGATCATAACATTCTAGTTCTTTACACAACTGTTTACAAGGTGTATCCGAGCTTAATTAGAGCTTAAGGTAATCATGTTATTCTATATCTACGCAAGTATAAAAATTATACAGTTTCATTCAATGTACAGAGGACTTACATACAAATGCATTTACATAGTGAAATACATGAAAGGGTGGACAACAACACTTCATCTCCTTCGCTGCCTCCTTCTTTCTTCCTCTTCAGCTTTGTCATCTTCTGACCTTTTTCTTTTCTTCTCTTCTTCAACCGCCTTCTTTTTCTCATAAGCCTTTCTGGCAGCTTCATCTTTTCTTTTCCTTTCTTGTCTCTCTTCCCACAGCTGAGTTTGTCTTCTATTTTCTTCTTCGATTCTTTTTACACACTCAGCATTGTTCTTGGCCACTTGCAGGTTGGCTTCTTCGTCGAACCCAGCCCAATAGATCCCTCATTTCTTACCTAGATCTATATATTCAATGTTTTTGGGCAGAGGTCTATGTCTGAAACCTCTTCCTCCTCCATTTGCTTCTTCCTCCGCCTGGGGCGTGTATTGTATCTTTGGGGCCTTCTTTTTCCCAAATGAGTGACGTGAGTGACAGCCAGAGTGATGCCAGCTGGTCTGCTCTGTCGGCTTCTTCACATAGCTTGAGGCCTTTTTCCCAATAAAAATCCCAGGCTTAGGCCATGGACATATTTACTGGTAACCCTCGGATGAGCGTCTTGAATTCATCAACGGATCTTGCTCGGTTACGACGTCGAAATGGCATAGGTGTCTCTGCATTGGAATGCCTCCATGTTGTTTCAAGATATCCATAACTTGGGCATCCATCTTTCCTTCCACCTCCTTCATCCCCTATTCTACTATTTATCGCTTTTGAGCCATGGGTGCTGCGAGTGTTGGAGTGGCGAGGAGTTATCGGAGTTTCTTTGATGATATCGGTTGTGACAAGACCTTGTTGGGGGTTTTAGCAATCATCGGGTCATATCTTTCGAACCTTCCCCTTATTTTTCCTTCTTCTCTCTTCTCGATTCTTCATCCGTCTTCTCCTTCACAAATGATCTTTCTTCTCGGCCTTAACCTTTCATCGACTTTAGGTATTCCTCTTCCCCCTTTTTGGCATCATCAAAGGAGAGAGGAACCTTGAAACAAGCCGGCAATCATGAAGTCTAAGCGGTGATAGGCGAGTTATGCTTCTCGAATCTGGCTGCGGAGTATCTTTGCCGACGAAATTCGAGCGAGTGGCGTTGGATTCACCGCCACCGCCTTCATTTTAGCCATGAGGAGGCTGAATTTCTTCTCCATGTTCTCCTCTACGCACAGAAGCTCTTTCTTATGAAATTCACGCAGCAGCTGCATCTCTGTGTTGTGAGATTCGTGCATTCGATCGATGTTTTCTTGCATTCTTCTCTTCATATCAGCATTCTCAGCCCGCCAGACTAGCAATTTATTGAACAAAGTTATGAAGTATCGAACTTATTCTACACGCATTGTCTGCTGTTGTTGCCACCATTCCCGGATCCTGACAATTATTCCTCGCAGATCGGCAGTAAGATTAACGTCTCGGTTATCCAGTCTCATGTCCAGTGAGGCCTGGTGCCTTTCCATTTTCTCTATCTCTACAAATATGGCCTTGATCACTTCTCAAACTTCAGCTGTCACTTCGGTCTCAGCTGGCGGCCAAGCAGTGTCAAAGTCGAAGTTTGCTGGGACGATGGTATCTGTTGGAATAACGGGATCAGGTTTATGGAAACGTTCTTGATCTCTAGCTGATTCTTCAAGAAGGTCAGGTAGCTCCAGAGAGAAGGGGAACGATTCTTCAAACGGATCATCACGGGCAACGGGAATCTGCTCAACGTAACTTGTGCCCATGATGTGCCCGGTGGAGTCGATTCGCTCTGACTTGGGAAGCCTCGCATTGACTCTGTTTGTGTGGTTCTGTTGTGGAGTTGACCCACTGGCCGAGCCTCGGTATCTGTCTCAACAGCTTCGTCGGTCTCACCGGTTTGTCCATATGAGTTGACGGTCTCGGCCAGATCGAGTAGCATCATCGGACGATGATGAGATTTGCATGGGTGGCTCATCATCAAAAGTAAAAGTTTGGCGAGTAGCCTTAAGATCGAACTTACTCGTGCATTGGGAGAACATCCTCACCGAAGCCTTTTGGATCGGCAATGGGGGATGATTCAGCTTCGTCTTCACCTTCAGATCCCAGAAAGGTTACATCAGGATTGTCTTGGGAATCGTGAAGAGCACTTATCTCCTTCTCAGATGAATCAATGATAGTAGGAGGGATGTTCTATGCTTCCGTTTCTTTACCCTGGGAAGTCTCAACCTCCTGTTGGCCTTTACTACCTCCTGAAATCTCAACTGCAGCGAGGCCTTGGACAATCCCTTCGACATACTCAACTGCCTTAGGGTCTTCAGAGGTGGCATCCACTGGAGTCTCAACACCATGGATTGCACTTTCATCGCCCGCAGTGTTAACTCCCAGGGCAGATCCATCCTTTGCCTCGACTGCATCAGCAGCTTCATTGGCCTTCAAAGCAGTTGGCACTTCAGCTGAGACAGTCTCAACTGTTTGAGCCTCTTCAGTGACAACTTGATGTTTATCAATTTGTTTTTCCTTCTCCACTCCGCCTCCAAGATTCGTTGTGGAGTCAGCTGCAACACCCTCCATCCTTGATGCAGTGAAGGGAGTTTACCCCTCAGCCGGCACACCAACTGAGTGACTAGGAATGGGGTCACTCGTCTCCAGACTCCCAGCTATTCCCTTTGAGTATTCAGTTGGGCGGTGGTAAGACACCTTCATTAGGGGTTGGCTCGATTTGGGTCCCCATGTTTCGGTTTCATCGCCAGTTCCTTTAACACCTTCTTCTGAGTAAGCTGGGGAAGTGGTGGCAGCCACAAATGTGGCAATATGCTACACCACTCCCATCGGATCAATCTCCAGCTGTGATGTGGAAGATTCCCCTGTCCTTCCAATAACCGTTGCTCATGTAGGATCCTGATTCCCGCATGGCTTGATGAATCTCCAATTCTTCAGAAGAACAACAAAGGCACGATCCTCATCACTCCTAGGGAGAATGTCAAGATGAGGATGTGTATGATCGGTGGTTCCCGGTAAAGGGACAACATCGGCCTTCTCACGAGCTTGACTTCCTCTCGCGATCTCGCTTCTCCTTGTCTTTGAAGATCTGCAAGATATCATGCGATTTTCTTCATCCGAGTGCTTGGACCACGATGGTCAATCCGAGAAAATTCAATAGTTCGTCTTTCTTCTTCAATAAACTCCGGTGTTTGGAATCGGTCCTGGATCGACTCGCCTTCCACTTCCTCCATTCTCACGAGAAGATTTTGGATGTCCGGATATGGTGGGGATAGGATCATCACGTCATCATCATCTTCTCCTGTTGCCCTTCCTTTTCGGGAATAGAAGGCAACATACAACTCTTTAACTCAACTCCTTCGGCAGATCGGGGGACAGTGGAGATATAGTCCTGTCGGCGGAGTGTCTCATTGCCTCACCGCTCCTTGTTCTTCACCGCTTGTCCACAACACAGTAGGGTCTTGATTTGCCTCTGCTGATTGGCTTGAGACTTGGCAGCAGATTCGATCAATAGTCTCTGAGACTCTACCTCTCCAAATTGTTTAACGATCTGCTCCACCTCGAGTGGCGGCAGACTCACTATTTTCTCAAGCTCTAACCGCTTGAAGAGTCTTCTCCTTTTGGTCCTTACCGAGAGGAATTTCCTGTTCGGATGCGCTTTCTCCGAGTCTTGGGCGGCGGGGCCGTGCTATTGTCTTTTTTCGAGGAGTGGCCTTCTCGGCTTATCGATCCTCCTTTTCTTAATAATCGGAGAAGGCATTTGGGATTCCTTCTCTCTGCGATGCGCGGGGCGGGTGACTTGGCCGCTGCGGGCGGTGCGGATTTCTTTTTCTTTCTTTGCAGGCGGCATTCTTCTTGCAAATCAGAAGGGCGTCTTCTTCCTCGGGGAGAGGAGGAGACAAATTTTCTTCAGTCCAACTGATTCTCCTCACTCGTGATCGACCCTCTTGGCGTGACGCTCTCTTCGTGTTCAAAAGGTTCGACGGAACATTTTCTTGTTTATATGGAACGCCTTTCCATGTCGAAGAGGACTCTCTTCACTTCCATCATCCGCCAATCACCAGGCCATATCCCAAAGATCCTCCAAACGAGCCATCCTCCTCAAGGATTTATTCCCAATATTCTCGCGAGTGCTTTGTATATAAACTTCGCATCAGTTCACCTTTTTCTCCTCCATGATCGCAACCATCACGATCAACAGTGATTAAAGCTTCCAAACTTTATATCTATGCATTTGGCAACAATGTCTAACAGCTCGTGGTAATCCTCCTTGAGCTTCTTATCACCGTGTAGACAACTTTTGCAAAGACAATCGAGCTTGCTACTTCCTTCCAAGCAAAGCCAGGTTAACATCGACTTCATAGATCTCCGACACTCTTTCCGCCGGCAACGAACAGTGTTCTGCCAGATCCTTGGCAGTGATGGTGAAGTCTTTCCCATGAACATAGGACTTGATGCCCTCATTGTGAACTTCAGCGTTCACATAGAACTGTGCGACCTCCTCCACGTAGGTCATCTGAAACTCCATCGACAAAAAGGGTTTCAGTCCTGATTTCTCCAACTTTTATGCTATTTTCTTCACAAGGGTTTCGTCTGACCCTTATTTGATCATGCCCTCGAAGTCCACAGTAGATCCCATATGGATTTGCTTTCCCAACTTGACGAAGTCGTAAGTAGATGCCATTTCTCGAAGATTCACCGAATGAAACTTTGAACATAAGCTTTGAAGATTTGCAGGGTTTTGAGAGTAAAAATGCTTTCTTTGCTTGAGAGAGATGAACAGTTTTGGTAAAGTGAGAGAAAATCGGACGAAGTGGTATATGTATGGGTTATGAAAGGACGTGCGGGTTGTTTTTGAAATTTGATCAAGATCAACGGCTCAGATTTTGCACGCCGATTAACATTTAATTTCTCGCATTTAATGCGGCAGCATTTATATCCAATTATAAGCTTGGTATGCGACTTTTGGATTTGTACATCGTCATAATTGTCTTGACGCCATTCTTAAAAACATTCCCGCTTAGTAAAAACGACTGCGTTTTTGTCACTTTGCTCATAAATGACTCAGCTTATTCCTTAGCTGATTTAACTCCTCTCTCTTTGCACATAAGCACTCAGCTGTCAGCTAACTCGATGCAGCTGATTCTCCGATACGGCTGATTTACTTAGCTGATTCAAGAGTTCACTCTTTTTCATCTTTTCATGTTCCATCTCTTTTCTTTGACTCTTCTGAGTGTCAACTCAGCTCAATTAACCCTAATTCATGCTTGACTTCTTCAAATCTTGATTCACATAATGGTTTTGTGAATATATCAGCTAACTGCTTATCAGTTGAGATATATTCCAAGGTGATGTCCTTTTTTTCAACATGATCTCTTATGAAGTGATATCTGACATCAATGTGCTTTGTTCTTGAGTGCAACACATGATTTTGAGTGATTGCAATTGCACTTGTGTTATCACACATAATTGGAATTTCCTTTTCTTCAACTTTATAGTCTCTCGATTCTTGTCTCATCCATAAGACTTGGGCACAAACACCGTTTGCCCTTGACTATGTATTCTCGTCACCGTGGAGGTGGCTATTGAATTTTGCTTCTTGCTAAATCAGAAATTAATCTATTTCAAGCATTTGACATGTACCGAGTACTTTTCTGTCAACTCTACATCCAAAGATAGTCGAGTCCGAATAACCAATTAGTTTGAATCCTCATTCCTTTGGATACCATAAGCCAACTTCTTGACTTCCTTTCAAATATCTCAAGATTCTCTTGGGCGAGTCATGTGGCTTTCTTTTGGGGCGATTGAAATGCGCACATACACCTACAACAAAGGTGATGTCCGGCCCGCTATTTGTGAGATAGAGCAATGATCCATAAGTGCTCAGATCTTGTTTGATCCACAGGCTTGCCATCCAGTATCCATATCCATTTTGGATCGATGTATTCATTGGTATTTTCATAGAAGACTTCTCTTCCATACCGAATTTCTTCATTAAATCTCGGTGTATTTTGTCGACTTATGAAGGTTCCATCCTTCACTGCTTTACTTGGAGTCCAAGGAAGAATGTCGACTCTCCCATCATGCTCATTTCAAATTTGTTTTGCATGATATTTGAGAATTTATCACACAGACTCTTTGTTTGTGGATCCAAAGATGATGTCATCCACATATATTTGAACAAGCAAGATACTCTTCCCATCTTGAATTCTCAAGAGTGTTATATCCACTTTGCCTTTTGTGAATCTGTTCTCGATCGGGAATTGTGATAATGTATCATACCATGCTCTTGGTGCCTGTTTCAATCCATATAAAGCTTTCTTGAGTTTGTATACTTTATCTCCAAGAGTCTTCCTCGCTCAAATCCTGGAGGTTGTTCAACATACACTTCTTCCTCCAATAACCCATTAAGGAATGCACTCTTTACATCCATTTGATATACAAAGTGAAGTTCTGTGAGCGCATAGGCAAGAAACATCCTTTTGGCTTCCAATCTTGCCACAGAGCAAAAAGTTTCATCAAAATCTATTCCTTCTTCTTGGCAATACCCTTTGGCTACCAATCTTGCTTTGTTTCTTACCACATAACCTTCCTCATTCATCTTGTTTCGAACACCCATTTAGTGCCAATAACATTTTAATGGGTAGGTCTTTGAACCAATACCCACACTTTGTTCCTTTCAAACCGATTCACTCTTCTTGCATGGCTTGAATCCAATGTGTGTCATCCAATACTTGTGACACATCTTTTGGCTCTATTTTTGAGATGAAACAAGTGAACATTGCTTCTTGTTGAGTTCGATCTAGTTTTCACACCTTCTCTTACATCTCCAATGATGAGTTACGGTGGATGGTCTCTCGGCCACCTTACATCGGGTTGGAGTAAGTTGGATTCGATCGTCTTGCAACATTGTGTTAGTTTGATCGGCTCTCTCATCATCACTTAGCCGCATATTTCCCGGTTGTGTTTGAGACTCGGCTATCTCATCTTCATCCGGGTTTATAATTCCAACTTGACTTCAACATAGGGACTCTTACGCATGGTTGGGTGATTTAGCTTATCACTCTTTCAATGTCTTCTCCATTTATGTTGGGTTCATCAAACACCACATGAATGGATTCTTCCGTAACCATTGCCTTCTTGTTGGGCACTCAGGCTTTGCTTTCGGTGAGTATCCTAAGAAGATACCTTCATCGACTTTAGCATCAAAAGCCTTTAAATTATCTTTGCCATTGTTATGAATGAAGCATTTGCATCCAAATATTTTAAAATATGCAACATTTGGCTTTCTCCCGTCCAAATCTCATAGGGAGTTTTTGTCACCGTCTGTTTATCATGCATCTATTTTGAGTATAACATCATGTGTTTATTGCTTGACCCAAAATCTCTTAGCGGCCTGCTTCACTAACATGGTCCTTGCCGCTTCTTTTTGAGAGTTCTGTTCCTTCTTTCGCAACTCCATTCTCAGCTTTGTGGAGTCCTTGCTGCAGAGATAGTTCATGAGCAATACCATTTTCAATACAATACGAGTTATTATTCCATTGACAAACTCGGTTCCTCTGTCGATCTAATTTTGATAATGGTTTGACTCTTCTCATTTTGGATTCTCTTCATCACCGTGTGGTAGTTTTACGTAGGGTTTTTTTCTTCTTACACATGAAAATTGTCCATGTGTATCTTGAGTAATCATCTACTACCACCAAGGTGTATTTCTTTCCGCTTTCTTTGCTGGCCGTTCAATCTGGACCAAATAGATCCATATGCAATAGGTGCAATACTCTTGTTGAAGATGGACACGTCTTTTCTTTGAATGATGATTTAATTTGGTTTCCCATCTGGCATGCATCACATACACTTTCCTTCTTGTATACTGAGTCTAGAAGTCCTTCTACAAGATTACTTCTTGCAAGTTTGTTAATTGTTTTGAAATTCAGGTGACTCAGCTTCTTGTGCCACAACCAACTTGATTCGGCTGTGCTCTTTGCTAGTAGACATATGTTTGGTGTTGCAGTTGACCAATTCACCACATACATGTTCTTTTGTCTGCATCCTTGTAGCACTACTTCATTTGATTCAGTGTTCTTGATTTGGCACACTCCCATATTGAATCCAACATTATAGCCCTTGTCACAGAGTTGACTTATGCTTAGTAAGTTGAAATTGAGGCCTTCAACATATGCAACATCTGTAATTTCTAATCCATTTTTCTTGATGGATCCAATGCCTCTTATTTCTCTTGGAGCTTCATATCCTCCAAATATGACTTTTGCACCTCTAACTTCCTTGAATTTTGATAGATTTTTCTTGGTTCCTGTCATGTGTCTGGAACAGCCATTATCTATGTACCAGGTTCCTTGGCACTCAGCTGTTCCTTGAACCTGCAATCAAGGAAATTATGTTTTAGGTACCCATACTTGTCTCGGTCCTGAGGGGTTAGTATTGTAAGATGATCCAACCAACCTATAGCAAATTGATTTGACTCTAAGAGGTTGCCATCTATCAGTGCCATAATCATAATTAATTTTGGCAAATTGCTTGGGGGTTCTAGGTTCATACAACTGTCTCTTTTGTCTGTATGCCTGTGCATGTGTTTTAGCAATTGCTCTGTTTAGGTAGTTGTGATATCTCTGAGGATAGTGCGTGGGTGCATATGTGTGCTGATGATAGCTCTTTTGCCTTTAGAATGGCCTTTGCTGAGTCTTAGGCCTTTGCCATTTAGGCTTATATTCCATAGGTCTTTGCTGATAGTTCACATTATTCCAATCAGCTTGACTTGGATAATTTCTACCATTCCCATCATATGTGTTCCTTTTGTTGAATTTATGGGGCTTTTGGTAGCTCTGTTTCTTCTTTACAGAGTACTTCCTATTTGGAGTTTGTTGAGGAACTCCTACGGATTTCTTTTCACCGCCCTTTCAAAGATACTTAGTTGGTCACATTTTCCTTTTCCTTTATAACCAAGGCCAGTTTGCTTGTGGTTGTGCTTTGGAATGAATGTGTGTGCACCATTTGGAGTTTTGGATTTTTGACTTCATTACTTGAAGATCCCTTTTCCAAAATCACTCTTGGAACTTGACTTGGCATAGAGGAATTAAATCCTAAGCCTGTCTTATCTCCACATTCTCTTTGGCTCATAATAAGATCATCCAAAGATTTCGATGCCTTAGTGAATGAGGCAATCACATTTTTGAGGTCATTTTCCCTCTTTTCTGTAGCAGCTATCTCTGCTATTAACTTAGCATTTTCAGCCTTTAGACTTTTATTCTCACCAACTATGTGACTTAGAGTACTCAGCTCTTTGGTCAGCTGTGAGTTTTGGCTTTTGAGTAGGATGTTTTCCTCATTTAGTAGTGTGTGTAAGGATTTAATGTGTTCAAAGTCTTTCATCATTTTGCCTAATAAATCATAAAGATCAGTGGGTGATGAAGTATGTGTGTCACAATCACTGTCACTAGAATCTGAGTGTGATGAGTTAGAGTGTACCTCATCTTCTTGGTCAGGTTGGTCTTGTTCTTTGGCCATTAGACAGATCAAGGCTTCTTTTTTCGTAGTCACTTGAGTAGTCGCCTTCACTACTCTCCGAGTCTCTTGTGTGTTTTGACTTGGTGTCTCGGCTCTCTGCAGCTAACATTGCCTTTTTCTTCTCTTGTCTTCTTTTTCTGAAGACCTTTCTTTCCTCTTCATTCATGTATTTGTTGACTACAGGATATGGGCAATCAATGGCTTAGTGACCGGGTTGCCTGTAGTTCCAGCATAGATTTTCAACTTTTTGATTAGTTCTTTCCATTCTTGGATTGTCAGCTCTTTGATACTCAATCTTTTGATGCTCTGTTCTTTTGGGTGGCCTATCTTCCCTTGACTTGGAGGGAGCTGAGTGTCTTCTGGAAGATTCACCTTTGCCTCTTTTGTAGTTTTTGTTGAAGAATTTGTTGAACCTTTTAACCATCAGGGCAATCTCTTATTGGTTAATGACTTCTTTGACTTCAGCTCTCTTCTCATCCTTGACTATTAGAGCAACTGTTTTGGGCGCAACTGTCTCTTCTTGATCTTTTCTTCTCAGCTCAAATTCGTAGGCTTTGAGATCTGAGAATAGCTCATGGTTGGATGTTTTTGATAGGTCCATGGAGTGTCTCGAGGGCTTGACTTTCATTTCCCACTCACCGGGAGACTTCTTAGAATCTTCATACACATTTCTTTCTCTCGTGTATATTCTTTCCCAAGTCTTTGACTTCATTGGTAATTTCAAATGAATCTAGCATCCAAATGATCCAAGGTTTCTCCTGCAAGCATCTTAAAGTTTTCAAATTTTTGTACAACAACAGATAGCTTATTTTCCTTGATTTTCTCGAGCCTTCACAAATCAAAGTTAGCTTATCCTAGATTTCTTTTGCGATCTTGCATGATTTGACTTTGTTGAACATGGCTTTGTCCGAGTTTTGTAAAGAATGTCCTTGCTCACGTTGTCCAAGTTGTATCTTTTCCTCGCATCATTTTTCCATTCACTCTTGGTTTTTCAACCATAGTTGGTCCAGGGAGCAACATCCTCTTCTCCTTCAATGCAGCAGCCTCTCCTTGCACCGTGTTTCACTTTAAGATTTGCGGTGGCCCATCTTCTATTACTATCCACATTTCATCGTGTAATCTTTGATAGATGAGCCTCGCATACGAATTTTCCAATCATCAAATTCCTCAATTGTGAACATAGGGATGCGTGTCAAATTTGCTTCCATGATAATACTTTCAATAAAAGAGTTTTGAAAGATCGGTGCTAAAGCAAGCTTTAAAAGATTTGAGATCTAGTTTAGTAACCAAAGGCGGAAGGCTCAATGAACCAACCGCTCCGATACCACTTGTAGGTCCCAAGGGTGTGAGTGTAAGGTTTAGAAGGGGGATTGAATAAACCTTACAAACTTTTCGATTTAGTCCTTTTAAAAAAACGTTCGAGTTAATACTTCACAAACAGTCCTTGATGGACAACTAAGTTAGTTAATCAAAGAGAGTTAGCCACTCAACGCACTGACCGAGCTTTTGATAGAATAACTCAAATTGTTTTGACTAAAACTTAACTTGACTATGATATGTTTTCAGCGGAAGACTTAACACCCTTGAATTTTGGTTTAAGTTGTTTTAATACTTGATTATATCACTTTGTTAATTATCAGATGGACAACAAATTTATCAGCAGATATCAAAATAATGTGCGATAATTAAAGTCTGAAATGTAAATGACACAAGAAATTTTTATAGAGGTTCGAAGATGGGATAATTCTTCTACTCCTCTCTTCTCCAACTCCTGGAGGAATCCACTAAGTATTGATCAATATACAAAGTGGTTATCGACCCGTATGCATGCAAGTCTTGATCACACACGGTGACTTGATCCTTTGGGACTCGATCGAGATGCCTTGATCACACAAACCGCTTCTCGTGCGACTCAGCTTCTTCACAGGGCATCTGCCTTGCTACTACAACCCACTTGTTCAAGCTTCTTGGATTTGATCACGAAGCCCTCCAAAAACTTGAGACTGGTTCGACCTTGAACCTTTCTACAATCCTCTGTGGATTGTAGACCCCTTGATTCTTCAAATATTTTCTCTTCAACTAATTGAAGTTGTCTTTCCTTCACAGGTGAGTGTTGGATTGATTTCCTTCGTAATGTAGACTTGAGGATTAAACTTGAATGATTTGAGAATATTTCAGTAGGTTACAACTCAAATAATAGCTTGAAAGTTTTAGGTAAAAACAAGGTCAACTATTCTCAAAGTGATTCCTCGGCCTTTTAAAGTGTTCTTTTGAAAATTTGCCCATTGAAGAGATAGGTTAATTTTCAAAAGACACTTGGTCGTTAACTTGTCTTGTTGCGCCTTGCAATTTACATTTCCTCGTATTGAATGAGTCTTGACTTTTCGGGGTTCGACACAGTGCAATGCTTCCCATTGGTTTATTCCTTTTGCACGCTTCTCGGGATCGAGCACTTTAAGAGAGACAAGATGGGAGTATTACTGTTTAAGTAATTTTGTTGACTTCTCGTAAATCGGATCTCTTTAAGTTGCTTCGACTTGACTGTATTTCCTTGATTTCCCCAGATGACTTCGAGTCAGCTTCCAATCATTGGGTCACTCATCTGTCACATCAACTTGAGACTTGGCTATCTTGAGTTGACTTGACTGACACTTTACTCACCGCATCTCGGTTGCACCTTGATCGAGTTTCTGTCTTTTCTTCCTTGCTACCCTCACCGCCTCACAATGAGTCTTCCTTCTAGTCTCCGATTGACTTCTTGCATGTTCGGTATAGCCGACTTAACTCAACTCGACCACCCATTACTATCTATTACAATGCAAATTATAAAGAAAATAGGGTGCCAACTTTCTATTCTAAGTTTTACATGGCATTCATCAAAATCTAAAAATTAATTTCCCAACACATGCACATACAAAATGTAATTATATATATACGAGAGTATATATATACATTTATTAATTTTAGGTGATGCGACATGCAAGCATAATAATATATTATAATGATTATAAAATGACACTTGTGGATAACTAGCACAATTGAACACATATACATATTTGCGTGGAATTAGGGAGCCACGTAATTCAATGGTCATGAGTTGTACTTGTTTTCTTAATCATTAAGTCGTTTAGGGCCCATTTGGATGGAGGAATTCGAAATTCCAAGGGATTTCAAATGAATGGATTTCAAAGTCATTGGATTTGAAGTCCACCTATTGTTTGGATGATGTGGGTTTGTGTAAGGATTTCAAATCCATCGTAAGTTTTGATAAAAAATTTAGAAGCTCAATTTATTTTCTTAATTGATATTTAATAAATAAAAATAAAAGATATAATCTTATTATTCTGTGTGTGTGTTGTGTGTGTAAATGTGTGCAGTGTGTGTAGTGTGTGTAAATGTGTGCAATATGTGTCCAATGTGTGTAGTGTGTGCAGTAGATGCAAATGTGTGCAGTGTGTGTAGTGTGTGCAATATGTGTCTAGTGTGTGTAGTGTGTGTGCAGTGTGTGTAAATGTGTGCAGTGTGTATAGTGTGTGTAAATGTGTGCAATGTGTGTAAATGTGTGTAGTGTGTGTAAATGTGTGCGGTGTGTGTAAGTGTGTGTGAATATGCAAGTGAGCATAAAGAGGGAAAAAAAGAATGGATTTCAAATGACTAGGTTTTGGGAGGGATTTGAAATCCTTTGAAAATGAACTAAAAGTTAAAGAGGGATTTGAAATCCATTGATTTAGATTTATATGCCAAACAGGGGTGTGGATTTAGCTAAGGATTTCAAATCCCTCCTCCCAAATCCCCTCCCAAATCCCCCCATCCAAATGCACCCTTAATGTATTATTTGCATTTCTAATGAAGATCCACGTTGTCAGACATTGCATGCATGGAAAAAATTCTACATAAGAAAGGCTACGTGGAAGTTTTGTAGGAGGTTATATATTATTGATAAGGATAAGTAAGGTGTTTTAGCCGCCTTAAAACAAAGTATATATATATATATATATATATATATATAGGTACTTCATTAACTAAAAATTCGGACACAAAATATTTATACATAATCAGAACACCAAGGCATCTAGACAAGCAGAGAAAATAGAAGAATCAGAAAGAGAATGTTTGGCGCGGTGTAGTAGAATCTTCAAGGGCGTTATAACATCATCAATATTCATATTTCCAGCATATTGCATAAATGTGGGGTAATTCTTGATCCGTAAGTATGTCATACTGTTATAATTAATTATTATTATTCCATGTGTCGTTTATATGAAAAAATGAATTGACTATGCTTCGGGAAGTCAAAAAATGAATGAATGGGATTCACCTTTGGGTAATCTAAATGAATCCTTCGGGGTTAATGCTAGCTAATGGACTGTCTCACAGGGGTCTGGTCAACAATGAATGAATGGTTCATATGAAATGTATGCATGCGGCAATTCATTATAACTGCTTGCGGTGTTCCCCACTGAGTTTTTCTACTCATGCCATATATATATTCTATTATTATTATAGGCTGAGGGATATGGTAGCTTGGCTGACGATATCGAGGAACGAGTCTCCTCCATTTTTGTTAAAATGTGGGTTTGTAATAAACATAAGTACTTTTGTGCAAATCTTTTGTTTGTCTACCTTTTATAATTAGTTCACGTGTATATATTTAAAAAAAAAAATAACGATCGTAATATTATATATATTAGGTTGTTTTAAAAATGAAAAATCTCACGCAGCTTTGAGTGTTTCAAGTTTATTTATTTTTATTTATTTATTTCTTTTCCCAAGAAAGCTTCTGCTATTATATATTCTTGATACAAGAAAGTAAGTTTTAGTGTCGCTCCTACCCTAGCGGATTCGAGCGCGTCATAGAGTGGTATCAGAGCAAGTTTATCTTCCTGTAGATTTGTAAAAAAAAATTTTGATTAGTTAATTTTTATTGTCAAGGGAGAACCGTACTCATGTCTGCAGTTCTGCACCTATTTCGAAGGTAATGCATAATTTAAAGGCTTTTCTAGCATGTGCTATGCTATGTTCTGATCGCATCTACATGGCAAGTTTTGTTAGTAAATTATGATATAAAGTACTTAAGATTTGACGCGATTCAAATGTGACGTTTGCATTACGTGATTCCGAATGAACATTCATAAGAATATATAATAATTTAGTGATACTTTAGAATCCCACAACCATGAACAAATTTTGCAAGATGATTTTAGAACTTTGATTATATGATATAGGAGTTTACTTATAGATAATGCATTTCTTTATGAATGGTTTAGGATGACTATGATACAAACAACTAGGAAACATGTTGGAAACACGAATAGAGCTTTTTGGACATATTGAAGATATATGACACATATGCAGTTCCCTGGCCAAGACCTTCCAAGTTATATTACTACGATGACACGCCTACGGGCTGCGGCGATGCATTTAGGTTATGTCATGACAGACTATCGGGCATCAATACGGCTACTAGAAGTGGCACGGACTCCACTCAAGGATAAACTTCAAATGATTTTTGTTGATATGGTTGAGATAGATTCTCGTAGAGAGCCAAATATTAACTACGATCGTTCCTGTGAGGGAATTTTGCATGTATGGAGACAACATAATAAACAACAACACCATGGTCTTCGATCGGAGCATAAGGTTGAAAAGCTTAAATAGAAAGCATTACGTTTGCAAGAAGAGGCTCAAGCTTGCCTTCCGGAGGCCCAATATCACACAGAAGATGCCCACTGTCAATTTGAGGAAGCTGGTATGGAACTTCAGGATGTGGAGCCTGAACAATGGTATGATGACATCACTCTATCACAAGAATCAAGGCCCGGACTAGAAGGTCGTGTAGGAGGCCAACCGCCTGCTAATCTTTATCTTGAGGAGGAAAGCCAGGGAAGTGCTACCTATCCAGGAGAGGGAACATCTTAGAGATCCTCACACTTAGGCAATATAAATATAGAAAACAGTAATGTACATGATGTATATATACTTGTTTTGTAAATCGAGTCTATCCTATTTTGTTTTTTACCTATGGATATATAGTAGGCTATCTAGCTCCTGCTCTTATACCATGGTTGGACATGTAGTCTCATTTTGGTATGTATTATATATAAATATGGCTGCAAAGTCCTGTTTGCAATGTTAATATATATATAATGCGCAGTTATGATTTGATGACTTACAAAATTCTTGTCTATTTTTACTTCTTTAAATATACTTTATTTCTATTTTATGACTCATAGAAAATTTGTGTATTTAGGAGAATCATCCCACCAAGAAGATTATTACAAGGAAGAAATGAGCCACATGGGAACCCCACAAATCAAGAACATACTGCCGCTGCTGCTGGAGAGACATGAGCAATTTTTGCCAGAGAAGTTTTGAACACTATAGGATTTTCTGCAACAACCAACTCCCATTAACAATGTGCATGATAAACCATGGCCAGAAATGAGAACAAATGAAGTGGTCGAGCAATTTCGTCGTTTCGCACCACCAATATTTAAAGGAAAGGAAGGACCTATTACCACTGAAGAATGGTTGCTCAAATTGGAACTTATATTTGATCATATGGAATGTACGGAAGAACCAAATGTTCGGTGTGCTATCTTTCAATTAGCTGAGGATGCTGGACATTGGTGGGCATCACATGATAGAGACAGAGGAACATAAACAAACTTTGACCTGGAATGAGTTTAAGGAGATAATTATGGATCGATATTTTCTTCAATATATTCGAGATCAAAAAGGAAACCAAGTTCTTAAACTTGAAGCAAGGAACTCTTTCAGTAATGGAGTATGAAAGGCATTTTAATCAGTTATCTCAATATGCCCCACACTTAGTGGATACTGAAGAGAGGAAAGCTAGAAGATTTGAAAGGGAATTACGTCCTGAAATAGGAGGGATAGTATCAGGACTAAAACTACCAAATTATAGAAGTTGTGGAATGTGCTCAAGTAGTTTCGACCAGCTTGAATCTAGAAGCCCCATTACCAAAACT
The DNA here is from genome assembly GCA_016081115.2 of Rehmannia glutinosa. Taxonomy (NCBI): domain Eukaryota; kingdom Viridiplantae; phylum Streptophyta; class Magnoliopsida; order Lamiales; family Orobanchaceae; genus Rehmannia; species Rehmannia glutinosa. Next base: position 308,810 of record JABTTQ020002979.1, on the reverse strand, counting down.
GCAAGACATGATACGAAAGAGAAAGTTGTACCCGCGTAACAATAGAAATAATATTCAACAAGTTAAGAAGTGGAGACCAACTAGAGTGCCAACCTTAGAAAATAAATCGGTATGCTCAAAGTGTGGAAAACAACATGTAGGGGAATGTCTCAAAGGGAATAATATTTGTTTTAAATGTCATAAACCAGGACATCGAGCCATAGAATGTCCCACCAGTAGTACTCCAGATCCAGAAAAGAAGGGAAAAACTCAAGTCTTTGATATGACACAAGACCAAAAAAATGAAATGGAGATCATGTCAGGTATGTTGCCAGTATTTAACGTTCCATCACTTACGCTATTTGATTCCGGAGCATCACATTAATTTATGTCGGATAGTCTTACAAAGAAGCTTGACTTAAATTATGAGTCTAAAGATATGAACTAGAAGTTAACATTCGTTCAGGTAAAAATATTAAGACTAATTGCATGGTGAAAGGTGTAAAGTTAGAATTAAGTGGCAATAAGGTGGATGCTTATTTACACGTGTTAGAAATGAAGGATTTTGATGTCATTTTAGGAATGGATTGGTCAAGTAAGAATCATGCTACAATTTGTTGTTACAAAGGGAGATAGATTTTCAAAGACCTAGAGAGCCTAAATATACTTTTTATGGTGCGAAGACTAATATAAAGCCACGAATAATTACAACAATGAAAGCAGTGAAGGTGTTAAGAAAAAGGGGAAGTCAAGGATTTCTGGTTGATGTGATGAGTACAAAAACTTCCAAATTAATAATAGCTGATGTACCAGTGGTCAGAAATTATTCAGATGTATTTCCAAATGATTTACTAGGAATCCCACTAGACAGACAAGTTGAATTTACAATAGATTTGATACCTGGAGCAACACCTATATCGAAAATACCTTATTGAATGGCACTGAAGCAACTGCAAGAGTTAAAAGTTCAAATTCAAGAATTGTTAGATAAAGGTTACATCAGATCTAACGTCTCACCATGGGGAGCACCTGTGTTATTTGTGTAGAAGAAAGATGGAACGCTGAGAATGTGTATAGACTATAGAGAACTTAACCGTTTAACTATCAAAAACAAATATCCACTGCCGAGAATCGATGATCTTTTTGATCAGTTGAAAAGTGCAAGAGTATTCTCAAAAGTCAACTTGAGATCGGGATACCATCAATAAAAGATTAAGGAGTATGATATCCCTAGACAACCTTTAGAACGCGATATGGGCATTACGAGTTTGTAGTGATAACATTTGGTGTGTCCATGCACCAAGAGTTTTCATGCACCAAGAGTTTTCAAGGAATAATGAACAACATGAGAAGCACCTTACTACGGTCGTTTTAGAAATTTTACGTCGGAGAAGTTATATGCTAAGTTTAGCAAATGTGAATTTTGGCTTAATCGAGTAACTTTTCTAGGCCATATTGTCACTTTTGCTAATGAATCCGAGGTAGATACGTACCAAAATTGAGGCAAGATAAACCTGAAAACACCAAAAATGCAAGTGAAATACGTAGTTTCTTAGGCTTAGGCGATTATTACGAGAAAGGATATAAAGTTCCAATTGACAAAGGAATGTGAAAACAGTTTCAAGAGCTAAAGCAAAACTCGGTTACGACACCGATTGTAGCTATGCTCGATGGATATAAAGGATTTGTTATTTATACGATGCTTCAAATGGGCTCGGTGTGTTATTGCTTATGCATCAAGTCAATTCAAATCTCATGAGTTAAATTACCCTACGCATGATCTGGAATTAGCGGCAGTAGTACATGCATTGAAGATTTGGCGTCATTATTTTTATGGTGGCAAATGTGAAATTTACACTAATCACAAAAGTTTGAAGTACTTCTTCACACAGAAGGAACCAAACATGCGCCAAAGATGATGGTTGGAATTAGTTAAAGATTATGATTGTACGATTCATTACCATCCAGGTAAGATGAATGTAGTAGTTGATGCATTAAGCAGAAGGACCGAAGGACAATCGACTAAACTACATGCGCAATAAAACTTCATAATACGGGAATTTGCCAAATTAAATCTCATCTTTGTGGAACCTCCTAGTACCACTATTGCAATGATAGCAGCACTAACATTCAACCTATCTTGAGGGACCGAATCAAAGAGGCTCAAAATAATGATTGATTTCTATGCAAGATAAAAGATCGAACACTCTCTGGCAATATTAAATGTTTTGCTATTTCTCCATATGGAACGCTCACGTACGAAAGAAGATTATGTGTGCCCAAGGATGAAAAGTTAAGAAAAGAAATTCTCGAAGAAGTCCATAACACTCTATATTCAGCTGATCCAGGAGGAACAAAGATGTATAAAGATTTGAAAGACACCTATTGGTGGCGGAACATGAACATGAACATGAAACGTTCAATTGGAGACTTTGTATAAAGATGTTTGACATGCCAACGAATGAAAGAAGAGCATCAACGACCATCTAGATTACTCCATCTGCTAGAAATTCCAGAATGGAAATGGGAGCACACTATGAACTTTCTAACAGTATTACCAAAGACAATGAGGGGTTACCACGCTATTTGAGTTATCATTGATAGACTCACAAAGTCAGAACACTTCTTACCTGTAAAGATGACTTTCAACATGGAACGTTTCGCCTAAATATACATAAAAGGGATCGTCATATTACATGGAGTTCCAGTATCTATTATCTTAGATCGAGATCCGAGATTTACTTCAAGATTCTGGAAGAGTTTACAAAGAGCCATGGGAACAAACCTCAGTTTTAGCACAGCGTACCTCCTACAAACCGATGGTCAATCTGAAAGAACCATCAAAATATTAGAAGATATGCTTAGGGCTTGTGTGTTTGATCTTGGCAGGATTTGCGAAACATATTTACCACTAGTTGAATTTGCTTACAACAATAGTTATCAAACCACCATAGGAATGACACCATATGAAGCACTCTATGGAAGGAGATGTAGATCACTAGCTCATTTGGATGAAGTTGGAGAACAAAGAATTCTAGGACTAGAACTCATTGAGCAAACTGTTGGAGTGATTGCAAAGATCAGAGAGAGAATTAAAACAACACAAGACCGACAAAAATCTTATGCTGATACGCGTAGAAAGGATATGCAATTTGAAGTTGGTGAAAAGGTATTCCTTAGAATGACACCTATGAAAGGAGTATTCAGATTTGGAAGGAAATGTAAATTAAAGCCAAGGTTTATAGGTCCATTTGAAATTCTGGAAAGAATTGGAGATGTAGCCTATCGTTTGGCTCTACCCCCAAACTTAGTTGATATCCATAATATCTTTCATGTTTCGATTCTCAGAAAGTATATCCTAGATATTTTTCATACCATTAACCATGAAAACTTTGAGATTAATAGCGATCTCACTTATGAAGAAAATCCTATAACTATTTTGGGAAGAAGGTTCACATCTTAAGGAATAAAGAAACGCTCACTCCGTGTTGGTACAATGGAGTAGATATGGAAAAGATGAAGCAACGTGGGAACGAGATGATGAAATTCAAGCAAATACCTGACAAAATTTTTATAAGTAGGGAGAGTGTAGTGATTTAAGTTCTTTATGATTAAGTTTTGCATTTAAAATGTTTTAAATAGATAATTAGTATAACATGATGTACGATATATATATATATATGAACATACATGACTTAATAAGCAAGTAATACATATATATAGGGAGGGGATCATGTGAGACCACCCTCCTAGGTAAGTCCATATGACTAAATCTACACAATCCAAATAGTAAATCAATGGCCAAGATATATTACAATATATACAACATTTGATAAGTAAGTATACAACAGAAGGGATAAAATAAGAATCCAGGAAATTAAATATAGTAACCGCTTCCTAAAAATTAGGGACGTAATTTTGTATGTATTGATCACGCCCCATAATCAAGCGATTCACCTTTTCTTTCTCTCCTTCCCATTCGAACCTGCAAATTATTCAAATATGGCAACAAAATCGTGCAACAATTAATGAAAAGTATACAATTACACTAAACTAACTATACATTAAAACATTACTAAGTATACATAAACAATTAACTAAGTATACAATTACACTAAACTACCTATACATTAAAACTTTACTAAATATAATAAATATTTAACTAAGTATACAATTACATTAAACTAACTATACATTAAAATAATACTAAGTATACAAAACATTTAACTAAGTATACAATTACACTGACTTACTTATATAACTAAGTATACAATTCAATTGAACTAAGTATACAAATCCACAGAACTAAGTATACAAATTCACTAAACTACTTACTAAACTACTTATATAACTAAGAATACGATTCCACTGAATCAAGTATACAAATTCACTGAACTAAATATACAATAAAACATGACGAATTATACAAGTCCACTGAACTAAGTATACAATAAAACAACTGTTCACAAATATGGCGGAAAGAAGTATCAATTTTTAAACAAATGCTTGAAGTTGATGATTTTTCCTCCCAAAAATCGGGTAACTGAAAAGGTAGGATTATGTTTCCTTAAAAATAGCTAATAACCGTCCAATTAACATAACTAACTAAATATAAAAGTACAATTATACCCTTATATGCCTAAATTAACTAAAATGATCTACACCATCCAAAATTTTAAATCAAGAGTTCATAAGTATTCTTATGGACTTATCTAAAAGGATTGGTCTCATTTGAACCAATCCTCATATATATATATATATGTGTGTGTGTGTGTAGATAAGGATATAGGTGGTACCGTGTGTTTTATTTTAGTAACTAGAAGGAATAATATGAACATTAAGTACTTATTATATATAAAAATTATAAAGTGATCACCTACGTGGAATAACTATAATCAAACATAATTGAAAACAGGTGTACATATAAGTAGTTAATTACTATATATTCTTATAATTAGACATGCACATACAATATGCAATTCTATGTATACGTACGGGAGTATATATATATATATATATATATATACATTTATTAATTTTAGGTGATGAGACATGCAAGCATAATAATATATTATAATGATTATAAAATGGCACTTGTGGATAACTAGCACAATTGAACACATATAGATATTTGCATGGAATTAGGGAGCCACGTAAATCAATGGTCATGAGTTGTACTTGTTTCCTTAATCATTAAGTTGTTAAATATATTATTTGCATTTCTAATGAACATCCACATTGTCAGACATTGCATGCATGGATAAAAATTCTACATAAGAAAAGCTACGTGGAAGTTTTGTAGGAGGTTACATTATTGACAAGGATAGGTAAGGTGTTTTAGCCGCCTTAAAACAAAGTGTATATATATAGGTACTTCATTAACTAAAAATCCGGACACAAAATAATATTTATACATAATCAGAACCCTACACTACAAGAAAAACGGTCAAAGACATCGGTTTTTAGCCGATGTCTATGTAAAATCGACCGATGTCGTAATCGATGATGTCAAAAGTATGTTTATTCAACATCGGTTTTAAGCATACAAAAACGATGTTGTTATAATCCAAAGACATCGTTTTTAAACCGATGTTGTTAACTTGCGATATGCTAGTTTTTTTTCCGAAACGTCATCAGTTTTTGACCGATGTTGTTAACTATCTTTTAGATCGGTTAAGCACCGATGTTATAAGGTCTTAAAACATCGGTTGGTAACTGATTTTGTTTCTAACGTAAACTGATGTCATTCACATTTAGAAATTCATAATTATATGTTTTAATGTAAGTTTAAAACTGATGTTGAATATTCTAAACAAAAATCATTTTTTAATTTAGAAACAACTGCCCACCATTTTATTAAAATGGTTTTGCATCAACAATCATCTCCCTCACAATGGGAGAAACAACCATCACACCATCAAAGTAAGTAACAACCATCTACCATCAAACATGAAAGCGAGAAACAACATATCATTAATGAATAATCAACAAGTCTAAACAACGCATACTAAACTGCACAACTTCAAAAGGGTCAATATACCAACATCAAGTCTGAATAAGCACATGATCAATACATACACTACGCACATAAATATAACAATTTCAAAAGGGTCTAATAATATCCGAAGGCATCAAAAGACTCCAAATTTGCTAACTTCGCCGCCTTCATGCAAAAACTAAATCACCAATCATCCAGAGTACAAAACGCATAACTAAAAACTATACCTTCGATCACCGCACAATACAATTAAAAGATTATAACTCAAAAGCGTAAAGTAATTCAAATTTTAAAGACATGCATAATAAAATACTCAAATAAATCTATCTAACAATTTTAAGTATTCAACAATACTAGAGGAAATACGACCAAAATATAATCCTAGCAAGCATTCCGCTCACTCATTCCGAAAAGGTTGGTTTCGTGGAGTAAAATTTAAATACAACAGAAGCTTTTCATCTATAGGGATTATGAAAAATAAGGAGCCAGTTGGTGGCATAAAGAATGATGGCGAGTGAAAGAAAGCGATCACCAAAATTCAATGCGTTAAAGTGGCGATAAATGAATTGCAAAACATGATATAGAAGTACCTTTGATGGCGAGTTCCTTGGCCATTGCATAATCGGATGATCTTTTATTCAGCAAATCAACATCCAGCTCTGTGCCCTTAAAGTGAGAAAAAAAAAAGTTAGTGATAAAAGCTTCCGGAAAAAGGTTTGTGGCAATAAGCCAGAACTTTAGCACTGCTTCAAATGGATTTATAAGTAAGCAGAATATGATGAGATAGATAACCTATAAAAGAAAAGGCTGTCATTGAACGTGGATATAAGAGTGTGCTGATTTACAATAAATGATTAACTTGATCCTTAATACAAATTGATACAACTATCAAATAGCAATTATTTTCCATTTATGAACCTACCCACTCGACCCCCAACCCCAACACAAAAAAGTTCTTTTCTGTAGGGTAAAAAAGAAAAAAAAAACAGGGTAACAGACTTAATTCACCTTTCTGCATAAAAATTACTTTCGTTGTTAACAAGCTCTAGCCTACCATGAAACAGTACTTTTGAGTTTGACCAATTTATTCTATTCTTTGGGCATCATACATAATTAATTGGACTGAGCGACAATCACAGTTTTAGTAGTTCATGTTTGCACACGTTAGCAAACATTGCAACACATACCAACACGTTAAATTTGCTTATTCTACACAGTAAGAGTTTGTTTTCATAATTATCTACTTCTTGCCAACGGTATTGCAAGAAAATGCTCAACAAATTCAAGAACAAAGACCTGCTGATTAAGCAGGAACAACGCCTCAAGTCCTAAATCACTTATCGCTTCTACTGGGATCTCTGAGGTCACTCAATGAGGTATGTCAAAAGTAAATGCATCAGGTTATAACTAATAATTACCTACAGAGTATCATGAAACTCACCAGGTCCATGTGGATGAAGTGCTCCAGTCGAGAATTATCAAATAACCTATCGAGTCAAAATGGCACCTTGAGACACATCCAAGGAATCGATGCCCGAAAAACAAAAAGAAAAAAAAAAAGAAAAAGGAAACTGCAGAAGCGAACAAATTACAAAACAAAACATGAGAAAAATTCAAAGAGTTTCACACTTACTTCTTATATGCGGTTTGGACAGGGGCATTCTGTATATCTGTGAGTTCGTTTACTCTTTGTGTTGCAGATCCTTCATTTACACCCACAAACCCAAAAAGAAACATGTTCCTGTCAAGCATACTCTTTAGTGAAGCAGAAACTACTTTCACGCCCATTTTCTTTGCATCAATTGCAAGGGTCTTAAGCTGTTTCAACTCTCCTGCAAAAGAACATATAAGGTAAGGGCATAGAAGTTAGAAAGACTCTGATTTTTCATTGCTTCTCATGTAAGTTTCAACTCTTATTCCAGCCATCACTAGAAACCGCAATCTACACAGGCCTGGTAAATATGACATTTATATTTAACTCTTTAATAGTTTCCCTGAATATATCATGAGGAACTTTCATTTAAAATATAGAGATATTATAGTTACAAGATTGACATGTAACTCAGCATTAAAACTTGCAATGAAATGGTTCCTATCGACTATTGTAAGATGCTAAATTTAGTCAGATGGTAACTATTCCATCATGCCACAGATGCTAAGAAACTTGATCTGATTGTTTATATATGCATCAACATTATCTCTAAAATATGTTAAGCCTTGAACAACATAAAACAATGTTGTCAGACTAGAAATTAAAACTTTTTATTGACTCTCAAGCCTTAATTGTCAAGCACTAGGGCATTAATTCAGGTACGACTCAACAACTATAATGTGCTTTCTAAGACACCAACTTTAGGGGGAAGTTGTAAGCATTTAGTTATTAATGACCTGAAAGTATAATGAGACATTGTGTCTTTAGTGAAGACATATGACATTTCCAATCATTACTTGCAAAAGACTGAAGCAATAAGAACTGCACACAAAAATAAATTTGACAACATAAGAAACAACAACGCTGATGATGGTGATCCCTAAGATAATAGCTACACCACTATTGTGTCTATCACTAGACTGTCCATTGATTCAAACTTTTCCTATGTGAATTTGTTTTCCAATTTTTATGTTGGAATATTATTATCCAATAGCCAGGTTCTCTAGCATCTCTTTCAAGCAAACATGTTGCCTTTCTGAAAATTTGAAGCACAGATATCTTGTATTTTCTCAAAGTTCATGTTTCTTGAGAGGGTGCTATAAGAATAAATAAAACCCATTAAAATTAAAATCCAAATATCCCAAACACAGATGTATCACTATGATATCAAGTGGAAGGAAGATTATTAAAAAAAATGAAAAGACTATTGAATGACAACATCAGCAAAGAAGGGCAACATACTACAAATAAACAAGAAAAAGGAAAAAACTTGCCTGTCATTCAGCCTATCCCTACGCAATTTCTCCTTGTACGATTTGGAATCAGATGCATTACACACTCCCGACCTCAACCTATCACAAAAATGGGTGCAATTTTCAGACTGGAAACTTATAGTATGATGATATGTGAGATCGCAAAAATGAAATAACTACTCTCAAACAATTCTTGAAAAATAGAGATCTACTATTGATTAAGAATAAAAGGAGCTCTACTTTACAATAGACTAGTGTTCAAGTTTTAATTAGCTTTAAATTCTCGAAAAATGTTCCATTTGCTGTATTTCCCCAAGAAATTACATCCCTTTATTAGTAATAATAACTTCGATTCACTATTTTCTTAGTGTCCTAGAAACAAACAAGACTTGTGAACATCAATATTTCAAGTCCTTTAGACAATTCAGTTGAGCCAAGATTTCAATGAGTGATCAATAATTAAAAGGCCTCATATATACGTTCATCCAAAGAGGTTCAAGTCCGTTACCAAATTTAAGAATTTCACACTGGCAGAAATATTTGCATATCCATCCTTGATCACCACATTCAATTTCGATAAATTTGCCAATGCTGGAGGAAACCTCCTGCAAAACATAGTTATTTGCATCAACATTATTGCTGCCTATCAGAGAAACTGAATTCCGAGGCTTTAAATTTCTTTGACTTCACATGTATACTGAGAACCATTTGCGGTGGAAAATTTACAAAAATGGAAACAAGAAGTTTTTGTGCATGCATCTTGTTATATTAACTGCAAACCGCAGTTGACACTAAAATGAATATTACTCGAACAAAAACTGAGCAGCGTAGAGTCCAGAGCTTCCTGATCCAAACCACTCGAAATTCCATCGACCTTCCAGAAACAGAGACCTGAATAGCTGAAAACACAAAATGAACACCTCATCGAGAAGCTAGTCCATATTGACGTTTTGACAAAATAAACACCTTACATCAGATGGTCGTGGAGTCGGATTCAGCCTCTCAAGGCTAACTATTCTCTCAACGTTATGTCGGGTCGCATATTGAACACGTCTGGCTAAATTCCTGCACCGCCACCGAGTCCATGTCTCCGCCCACCACCAGCGGCGCGAATCCAGAGATCCACGACTTGTAGTTTGATTCCATTGCGTCGCAGAGCTGATCGATTTCTTCCTGCTCGAATCCTCCGTAGTAATCGACCGTGTTCACAAACCTAATAAAAAAAATCTCCATTAATTTTGAAATTCCCTTTGGGGAAAAATCACAAACAGGTGGAGGAAGTTCTGATTTACCTTGGGGAATCTGAGATCATGATCAGTTTATGGAACAGATCCGGGCGGAAGATGGAGGCGATGGCTCTGGTCATGGAGGACAACTGGCGAAGATTTTCTTACATTGCTTCCAGACGGATTGATCGGTGCGAAGCCATGGTCGTGGACAATGGTGGTGTCGTCGGAGCCCAGGACTCGAACGTGTGAGCTGCGCCCATGTTTGCAAATTGTTCGTGGAAGATATTTTGGCTAACACTGGTATGGTTTCTGTCACATTAAGGAAATTAAGGAAAAGTAGAAGTTAAAGAATAAACATGAATGGGCTGGGCTAGGGTTTAATTTAAAATAAAAAAATTGGGGAAAATTAATTTTTTTTTTTTTTTTTTTTTGAAAACGGGGAAAATTAATTTTATTTTATTTTAAAGTAATAATAATTGAGTTATAACATCTAATTTAAGTAAATGATGTTAAGATTGATGTTATAAACCAATAAAGGGTGGACAAAGACATCTATTGGAATAACCGATCTTAAACATGATGTTATAAAGCGAAAAAGGGTGGTCAAAGACATCAGCCCTTAAAAACGATGTGTAATAGCGAACAAATCCGCTCATACACATCGCTTCACTTAAAACATGATGTTGTATAGTATAAGACATCAACAAATTCATAAAAGCGATGTATTTTAAGCGATGAGCGTTTTTCTTGTAGTGCTAAGGCATCTAGACAAGCGAGAAAACAGAAAAATGAGAAAGAGAATGTTTGGCGCGGTGTAGTGGAATCTTCAAGGGCGTTATAACACCATCAAAATTCATATTTTCCAGCATATTGCATAAAGGTGGGGTAACTCTTGATCCATAAGTATGTCATACTGTTATAATCATTATTGTTCTATGTGTCGTTTATTTGAACAAATGAATGGACACTCATTCGGAAAGTCAAAAAATGAATGAATGGGATTCACCTTCGGGTAATCCAAATGAATTCTTCGGGATTAATGTTTGCTAATAGAACATCTCACTGAGTGGGTCTGGTCAACAATTAATGAATGGTTCATATGAACTATATGCATGTGACAATTGGTTATAACTGCTTGTGGTGTTCTCCACTAAATTTTTATACTCATGCCACATATATTCTATTATTATTACAGGCTAAGGGATAGGGCAGCTGGGCTGCCGACAACGAGGAACGAGTCTCCTCCTTTTTTGTTAAAATGTGGGTTTATAATAAGCATAAGTACTTTTGTGCAAATCTTTTGTTTGGCTACCTTTTTTAAATAGTTCATGTACATATGTTTAAAACAAAGCAGCGATTGATATTATTTATATTGGGGTTGTTTTAAAAGCGAAAAATCTCACAGAGCTTTGAGTGTTTCAATATTATTTATATTTATTTATTTATTTATTTTTCTTTTCCCAAGAAATTTTCCGCTATAATATGTTCTCTTGATACAAGATAGTAAGTTTTAGTATCGTTCTGGATTCCAGCGATTCGGGGCGTAACACATGAAGCATGAGATTATGTTAAAAAGGGATTATAATTGCTTAAGAGTTCAAAGATATATTTATTCTTGTTAAAATCACAAAAATATTCTAGAGAGATTTACATTCGACACATTTTTATATCTTGATCTCATATTTTAGAAATCATCCTATTTTCCCTCTTTTTGTAATTTGCTTGATTAAATAAATTTTTACTTTTCTTTTTACAAATCAACCATCTGAAAATTGATATATTAGATAATAAAAAGACAGTAATTACTAGTACTCATAATCCTCGAGGGAATGACACTCGATACTCGCTCAGCTTTGCTATAAACGATATGTCCACTTGCCTAGGTTATTTTTAAGAGTAGCTTCCGTACCATTAATTTGCATTCTCTGTGTGCATAATGTTTTGGTGCATAAGTGTGCTAATTTGCATGTCTAGGGCATTACCTATATTGATTTTAAGCCTTTTCTATTGTGGTTTGTTTCCCTTAGAACTCTGATGATATTTCATGGATGGGTTCCAATCATCTTGTTTGGGTATTTTCTACCGTTCCCATTATTTACTTTATTTCTTTGAAAGTTTTGGGGCTTCTGGTAGTTTTGTTTTGATTTCACAGAATACTTCATGTTGGGAGTCTGCTGGTAGACTTTTCTGAATTTGGTTTCAGTAGTCTTGTCAATATACTAAGCTGACTTCTTTCCTTTGCCTTTGTATCCAAATCCAGCATGTGTATGCTTTTGATGGTGATATATAGGTGCAATATATGGTGTCTTAGATATTGCTTCCCTCATTGCTTGAGGAGCATTTCTCTAATATTACTCTTGGAGTTTGTGCACTCACAAAGGAGTTAAAGCCTAGTCCAACTTTGTCTCCAATCTCTTTTTGTATCATCATCAACTCATCCAATATTTTAGATGACTTGCTGAGTAATGCAATAACATTTTTAAGCTCTTGTTCTCATTTTTCTTTAGCAGTACACTCTGCTTTATCTTTTCCATTTCGCTTCTCAACTCTTTGTTCTCATCGCTAAGTGGCTTAGAGCACTCGGCTCCCTCACCAACTCGTGAGCTTTGGTATTTAAGTTGGTTGTTTTTGATTTAGAAGTGTGTGAGAGAATTTTATGCGCTCAAAATCTTTCATCATTTTGTCTAATGAATCATAAAGATATGTGGGTGATGATGTGTGTGTGTGTGTGTGTATGTGTCATGATTACTATCATCAGAATCGGAATCAAAAGAGTTAGGGATTACCAAATCTTCTTGTTCTTTAGTAATAAGACAGATGAGTACATCTTCCTCAGTATCAGATGAGTAGTCAGCTTCACTGTTGTCTGACTCTTCTGCTTCTTTGTAGTTGATTGTTTTTGTTTCAGCCAACATGGCCTTCTTTCCTTCGTTTCTTCTTTCCTTAAAGATTTTATTTTCGTCCTCATTTCTCGTACTTGTTGACCGGTGGATAGGGGTAGTCAACCGCAAAGTGACCTGGCTATCTCATTATTCCCGGACAAGTTTTCTACCTTTTATCGCTCTCTTGAGTGGTCTTTCCTCTTTTACCTTAGAGGGAGTTGAATGCCTTCTATAGTACTCTTTTTTCATCCGATAATTCTTTTTAAAGAATGCTTAATTTTTTAACCATCAAGACAATTTCTTCCTTGTCAATATTATCCTTTGAGTCCGTTGACTTAGACCCACTAGCTAACTAAGTCGCAGCTTGGGTGAAGCAATCTCATCCTATTCTTTTTTTCTTGAGCTCGAATTCATAGGACTTCAAGTCCAAAACATCTCTTGGTTTGACATTTTTGTGAGGTCCATTGAGTGCCTTATTTCCATGACCTCCATCTCCCACTCAGCTGGTAGGGCTCTAAGGATTTTCATACACATTTACTTTGCATATTACTTTCCAAGGGCACATGACTCATTTGTTATCTCTGTGAACCTTACATCTAACTGGTTCAATGACTCTCCAGACACCATCTTGAAATTTTTGAACTTTTGCACTGCAACTGTAATCTTATTCTCTTTAATCTGCTCCCCTCACAGATTAGACTCAGCTTATCCCAGATTTTTTGTCGTCTTGCAAGATTCAACTTTGTTGAACATGGCTTTGTCCAACGTTTTGTATAGTATGTCTTCTGCAATAATATCTAGGTTGTGTCTTTTTCTATCCGCATATGGACATTCAGTTCTAGACTTATCAAGCTCGACTGTTCTTGCAGCTACATTTCCTGCAGCTATTGCTCTAGCAATAGCTGTGTTCACCTTTGTAATCTTAATGGGTCCATCCTTGATGACAAAGTACATTTCATCATGTAGTGCAGAGAGGAGAGCAGTCAAATTAGCCTGACCCATTGGGTTGGCCTGACCTACCCGACTTTGAGCATGTGTTGGGCCTTAAATTTACAAGCCTGAAAAAGATCAGGCCTAAATGGCCCGATGGGCCGATTGGGCTCGGGCTAAAATAGCTCGAATTTTTTGGGCTAGCCAGGCCTAGCAAAAAAAATGGTTGACAAGATACGTTTCTTTCCCTCTGTCTTCGGGCATTTGTGCTTCAGCCTTCATTTCTTCTCCCGATTGTCTTGAAGCTTTCATCTCTTTAAGAACCAATACGTGTTTCAACCGGGCTTTATCAGAATCGGTTTTGTTTTTCAATTTGACAAACAAAACATATTCTCTCCACCGCTGCATACTAGCCTGCTCACTCTTGCCGGCCACCGACGGGAAACTGCTTCGTCACTCTCCGCCAGATCCATCTTTCACCTTGTCACTGTTGCTTGGACTGCTGGACCCTTGTCTTATTCTCTCCACCGTTGAACTCCAGCCATCATTTTTTTTAGCTTTTGTGATAAAGGACTCAAATTTTGGAGCCATTTCTTATTTCGTGAATCCATTTTTCCTCTACATGTCTCCTTATGTCCTTTTCTTGAATTTTAAGAAGGAGAAAAAAAGAACTATGGGTTTTAGATTTTAGGAGTTGTGTTTCATGTGTATCAGTGTATGGGGCTTGGGGATGCTAAGATATAGTTCTATTATTTCTGGATTTGAATTTGGTTGTTGGCTTAGGGTTAATTTTCTTAGGCAATTATTGAAAAATTTTGCTTTGAGGGTTTCGATGTTCTAGAAAAATTGAGTTCTTAGAAACTAAAATATTGACTCCATGGAGATTACAACATAATTAAGTGATTTTTTTACATCTTCAATTTTCAGTTATAAATATTTGAGATTTCTAAAACTTGAGTTTTATACAAGGTTTATTGCTAATGCAGTAATTTCAACCTTTTGTGTGTCTAAGTAGTTCTGAAATTTGATTAGTGAAAAGACATTGCACCTCATAATTATTTTTAAATGGTTAAATAGTGTAATTTATTTTTTTCTTTAATAATCTGAAATTAGGGCCAAATTGGCCCGATAGCCCGATGGCCTTTAATGGGGACAAATTTATTGAGACTAGCGTCAATTAAAATTAACTTCCAAAAAAGACAAAGAAGATGAAGAGGAAAAACTGCTAGGATTTTGAGAGGAGAAAATAAATATTTTTCTTATATATTTATCCTTTATTCCTGTTACTTTAAGGCAAGAACCATAGCAAAATCGTCAATACAATACACGATTATCTCAAATGGGTGAATATATTAAAAATATTTTTCATGTATTTAATTTAAAATATTTGAAAATTCTACAAAATATTAATCACTATTTACTACCCGCATGATCCCGTCGATTTGGCCGACCTGACCCCCAACCCGATTTCATTAATTAGGTCGGGATGGGATGGTAGGGTTGGCCTCGACCGTCATTTTGACATTTTGACAGCTCTAGCAGAGAGATATGTTTGCATGCCTATTTTTTAGTCATCAAATTCTTCAATAAAGAACATAGGAATACAAGTTAGATTTGCTTCAATAATGACAACTCTTTAAAAACTTGAAAAAACTATGTTGATAGTTTTGAAAAAGAAAGATCTAGTCCAGTAACCAGTGCGAAAGGTTATTTGATCCAACTGCTTTGATACCACTTATAGGTCCCAAGAGGTGTCAAGTAAAGTCTAGAAGGGCGGTTGAATTGACATAACAATTATTCGATTTTTAAAAACATAGTCTTAAGAAAATAGTTAAGTCCTTAGACAGATGGGTTGAGATTCGATAGGAGAGTTAACTACTAAACAGTTCTCTTAAAAGAGATGTTCATAGAGTAACTCAGCTGAAGAAAGTCAATAAAATCAATTTTTTTCAATCAACACTTAGTATTTTTAGAGAGTTATATAGCAGTTTGGATAGCAAATAAACAACAGAATATAAATAGCAGAAATTTAAGTACAAGAATGTAAAGACTATATTTATCGTGGTTCGAGGATGGGGTAATTCCTCAACTCCAATTTTCTTCTACTCTAGGAGAAATCCAATAAGTAACATGTGACTCAAGTTACAAAATAGTACAACCCTAATAGCTTTGATCACACATCCAGCTACACAATGGACTAAGCTCTGCACAAGACAGTTGCCCAGTTATTTCAACTCCTGATTCTTGCAGGATTTATTCACACAACCCTCCTATAGATCAAAATATTGATTCGAAATTACACTCCTTTAATCCTAGGCAGTGTAGACCCCGATTTCGTTTTCACAAAGTTCATCTTCTACTAAATATCGCCTTCAATCTTTCACAATGTATATTGGATAAAGTGTCTTTGATGAAGTTTGAGGATTGCGTATAATCTTGAGAGAGATTTTCAGATTCCACCATTGGACAGTTGGCATGTCTTTTCTTGCAACTTTGATGTTGACCTTTCCTTTTGTTCTTTTGACCTCTATAACTGTCTAAACGTGGCGGTCTACAGGTGCTTCTTATAGGTTGAACCTCCTTGCCTTCATAAATGTCTTGCACATTTATGGTCAAACATCGTACTTCATTTATTTTGAAGTATATCCTCTTTGGAAATAGTGCAATGGATTACTTCAATTGACTTTAATCCTTCACTACTTTACCCTTTAAGATCGATACATGAATCTTTGGATACTCTGTTCTCGGTCTTCTGAAAGACTTGGCTAGTTTACTCTTGATCGTGAAAATCATTTCACTATACTGCAACTGTACAGTGTAGCTAATAGAATAATGGCGAGCAAGGTCGTATTCCTCAGGGATTGAATACAAAACCCTTAGGCTATAGTAAATATCGTATTATAATTTTATTGAAGTGTCCGAAAATTACAAGTTTATTTATTATCTAATCTAATCCTAAATTAACAAGTAAAAATAAAATATGTAAATTTGTAAAAACCCGAACTCCAGTAGTCTTTTCAACAAATACGAAAGCAACCCTAGGCACATAATATCAACATGCTTCTTCAATATTAAATTTAATTAATATTTATCAAAACAAGTTTATATATTTCTATGGGTTCAATTCCTATATTTATTTATTCTCCCTTCCGGAAAATAATAAACAGTTGACTAATACCAATTGCTAGCATACCTACTCAACAATTAATATTAACTCCCAAAAGATATTTGAATTGAAGTACTCCCCACAAACAGTTATAAGCCTCCCGATTCTATACCCGTTTATGTCTGAATTTGATTTTTGTTTGTTAGAACTCATCTCCCGAATTATGAACTAACAAATATAACATGCAAATTATTGATCAGATAATCTACAAGAAATAAGCGTTCGAGTCCATATAATAGAATACATAAACTAATTAAGAAAATAAAATCAATATAGATTTAACATGAATCCACAATTTTGATTATGCCCTAGGATCATAATGATTAGCCCAATATATTTGATAACAAATTCATAGACAAAGTTGAAATCAAATAGTTTGACATTGTTTAAGTACAAATAAGAGATCTAAACTAAGAAAGAAAAACTCTTCTTGTAAGGATAGATCCTCCTTGCAAGTCTTCGAACCCTTGTGCTTCCGTAGATACAAAAGGCCTTGCGGTGTTCTTCACAGATTTTCCCTCCTCTCTCAGAAGACTCTTGGTTTGTGTAACCCTAATACATTTTGATGTATTTGATATTGTATGAAGTAAATCGTCCAGGGCCTTGATCCCTTTATATAGGTGCTTTGAGAGATCATCTGTAGAGTTCTGACGGGATTAGGACACAAAATCAGCCGACAGACAAATCGCACGGCTGTGTACAATTCACATGGTCCGACCATGTAAAGTGTTTTGGTCTCTGTTTTTGCTCTGAACAAACCACACGGTCGTGTGCATGTTACATGGTTTGGTCGTGCGATGTGTCTCTAAAATTCTTCCCTCAAACAAGTTGCACGAACATGTAAAAACAAATGGGAACAACTTACATGGTCGTGTGAGATTCACACGGACTGGCCGTGTGACTTGTTTTTCTCCTTTTTCTTCGTGTGTTCGATCATCTCTTTGTATTCTTCAATCTTGTCCGGGCCTTCTTACTTATATCTTTCCATTTAAGCTCCATTTTTTATAACAAGTTACAAGAATACGCAATATCATGCCCTTTCTAGGAAACCAAGTAAAATACACTAAATATGTGTGCATATGCATCAAATATATATCATTTTAAGCCCCTAAATGCACGTATATTTTACACGTATCAAAATCCCCCAAACTTAAACTATTACTCGTCATCGAGAAAACTTAGAAAAATAATCAGAAGTGGTACAAAGAACACATAAGAAAACTATAAACATTTAATCTCATTCAACTCCATATCTGAGTAAACCATGTAATTTATTATCACGAAATCATCAATCACAAGTTCGGCATAATCAATTCTCTCTTGGGTACTTGACATCGCGACTCACAAGTAATAGTGTATCACTCATCTCTCAAAGTAAATAGGACGTGTTTACACTCAAATCAACTCAATGAATGTAGAACTACCATAGGCTTGTAAATCGTCTAACATCTCTACCACTTAAGTGTGCACAATTTAAAAATCAAAAAGGACTTTTAATTTGGTTGTAATGTAAGCTCTTTGGTAAGGGTATGAAATTTTTTGATTAAATGACTTGACTTGAGCAAATAGAATTTAAAAGTACATGGACTTTCAACTCACAAACCCTATTTCATCATAAAACTCATTTTTTCAAATTATTATTTTTTTCAACTCCTACTCTTTTTCCACCATTTTTTCTTCTTTTTTTTATCCTTAGACCCCTTTGGCTTTTTTCTTTTGCCTTAAACTCTAAATTTCTCTCAATTTTTTAGAATTTCTTTTCTTAATCTTTTCCAAGTGATCAAATTTTTTTTCTTTTCTTTTCACTTGGTCGATTTTCTTGTTCTTTTTAATTCAAAAATTTGCTTTCTTTTTCGAGTTTCATCATTCTTTCACCTATTCACTGCTCATCCCTCATTCTTGCCAACTTTCTTTCTTTTTCACTTTACACCACATCTCCCTCAAAATATTCATCTCTATAAGCTCAAATGTTTTAGGGATTAAAATGTTTTTTAAGTTCAAAGCTCAAAATGTGGCTAACAATAAAAATTTTGGGCTCAAAGTAGCTAACTAGGGAATCATGAGTTCATAGGTAGGTTTTTTTGGCTAAGTAGACTAAAACAGAAATGGCCTTAAATCTACTTTAGAAATTGCACATACATGTAGTTTCAATAAAGATACCATTACAAGTTCTAGAGTTCTAACAATCATGAATGACACACTCAAAAAAAAAATAAGACTGCATAATATAAAAGTAGTTTAAGGCACAAAAGCTCACATGCTTATTTTTCGCACTCATGCTCAAATACCCAAATTTCTCAATTAATGCCAAACATGCAAAATATATCTTCTCCTAGTAAAATCATACGAAAGTTTTTTTTTTTTGTACTCATTGGACTCTCTAATCCTAACTCACACAAAAACAATAACCGTGTTAAAGCGATAAACATGCCTAAAAATAAAAATCAAATATCAAAAAATTTAAAAAAATTATGCATTTTTTATATGCTTCTAAATGCGACCTAAATGCGATGAAAATATGCAAAAGTACAAAATCACTCACTCTTGATAACCCCGCCAAACTTAAATCATGTTTCGTCCCGAACATATGAGGAAGTTTATCAAAAGAAAGAAAAAAGCGCGATGAGTACTTACTTGGATCGAATTTGATTGCCTCCCAAATAGCGCTAAGTTTTACGCTTCATCCGACGCCCGATTGTCTTACACTCGATCAAATATAGGGTCGAAACCTCGTGCCTCGTTTCTTTTGATTGTTTTTATTTTTATTTTTATTTTTTTATATCCCAGAGTATGTTGTGACGCCTCCTATACAACAACTCACAAAAACAAACAAAATTAAAAATTAAGTTAGTAAACATTAAAAATCAAATAAACAAAAGGCGATTAAATATTTGTGCTTCAATTAAGATTGAACTACTTATTACTATATCTAAGTAGAATCTTTCAATCCCCGACAACGGCGCCAAAAATTTGATAGTGAAATTTTTTTTAGCATACTGCAAGTGTACAATGTAGCTAATAAAATAATGGCGAGTAAGGTCGTATTCCTCAAGTGTTGAATACGAAACCCTTAGGCTATAGTAAATATCGTATTCCAATTTTATCGAAGCGTCTGGAAATCACAAGTTTATTTATTATCTAATCTAATCCTAATTAACAAGTAAAAATAAAATATATAAATTTGTAAAACCCGAACTCCACAAGTCTTTTCAACAAATACGAAAGCAACCCAAGGCGCATAATCTCAACATGCTTCTTCAGTATTAAATCCAATTAATGTTTATCAAAGCTAGTTTATGTATTTCTATGGGTTCAATTCCTATATTTGTGTATTCCCCCTCCCAAAGCCAATAAACAGTTGATTAATACCAATTGATAGCATCCATACTCAACAATTAATATTAACTTCCAAAAGATCATCGAATTGAAGTACTCCCCACAAACAGATTATAAGCCTACCGACTCTATACCCGTTTAAGTCTGGATTTGATTTTCATTTGTTAGAACTCATTGTTCGCCTATATTTTTAGCTTCACCGCAAGTGTACGGTGTACGTTATAGAATAGGGTAGCAAGATCGTATCCACGGAGACTAATAAATTTATGCGCTAAGTATTGAACTAAGATAGTCTTATTTTTATTTAGACGATCGAAATTTGATGATTGTTGTGGAAGTAAAGACAAGATTAACCACAAAAACACAAGATACTAAGAATAATGGAATTATCAAGGGAATGAAATGGATTCCCGGGTTATGGTTTCGATTAATATTCCTCTTGTTGTCCGATTTAATCAAAGCCAAAGTTATTATCGATACACCTATAAGACGATCACAATGGTATTTTATCCTCCCTCTCGAGATGTATATAAAGTGTAGATTGAAATATCTATGCTAGATCTCTACTCAACATAAGATACACAACTCCCAAATGCACAAAAGATCAAATATCCTCACAAATATTCACAAACCTCTTGATTATGCAAATATTCATGTCAAGTACTCAAGATCTAATATTGAAACTCATCTCTCGAATTATGAATCAATATATCAAACAAGTTAAATCATTGGCCAAGTGATAAAACAAGAATAAGAACAAAGTACTCAAATAGGCTTCAAGATAATAACTTCAACTAAGATTAAAACATTCAACAAGAGTTCAATTAATCTACTTCCAAAACCCTAAATCACAAGAAGTTTAGCTACTCATTACAAATAAACAACTCATAGACAAATTGTTCATATTCATGGCAAGCTAAAATGAAAGATTAAAGCACAAAGAATGAGAAAACTTAGGAAATGGATAATCTCTCGATTAATCTTCAATCCTCAAGCTCCGATTCGACCCGATTCTTCCCTTGATTCTTCCTTGATGAATTTGAGCTATTTCTTGTGTTCTTGGGTCTTTTCCAGACCTTTCCTCTCCTGGTGTGCGTCCCAAAAAGTGGTATTTATACCCTTTTAGAAGCCTGGATCAATTTGCTGTCATTTTTGGAGTTTTCTACGCAAGAATGCACGGGTCGTGCATTGGCGCACGGGCTACCCGTGCGCCATCCCGTAGAAAACATCCAGCCTCTCAGAGGGCGCACGGTCGTGCATCCAAGCACGGGTTACCCGTGCGCCACCCAAACGTCCAAATTTGTTTGTGGGGTCTTCATAAGAGTTGTAGCCCTCTCTTTTAGCTTTCCATATCCACTTGAATCAACTCAATATCAATTTGTTAGAGAGAGTTATGACCAAAATACTAAACCCTGCCAGTGCCGAAAATTCCATACGCGTTTGGATGTTCCTTGAGATAAATCTCCTTGTTGTTTGATAATCCATGCTTCTTTTGCCACACGACTCATCACTATGACTCTAGACTCCATATAGTTGGCTTCCAATTGGGTGTAATCGCTCGATTCTTGATGATTCTAGGTAGCAATGCTCGTATTTGTCACAGAATCACTCCAAATATCGTTAAATTCCTACAAAACAAGCAAGCGTAATATCTTTTCCACAAAGAGCGAATATATACCATTTCATACACGTTATTGCAGGTTTATAAACAATTATATCCATAAATATGCCCTAAAATACATGCAAAACTCACACTCAACACTCATCTCCCGAATTATCAACTAACAAATATGACATGCAAATTATTGATCAGATAATCTACAAGAAATAAGCATTCGAATGCATATAATAGAACACATAAACCAATTAAGAAAATAATCAATATAGATTTAATATGAATCCACGCTTTTTTGATTATGTCCTAGATCGAATTACTAGTCCAATATATTTGATAGCAAATTCATAGACAAAGTTGGAATCAAATAGTTTGACATCGTTTAAGTACAAACAAGAGGTCTAAACTAAGAAAGAAAAATCCTTCTTGTCGATGGATACTTCTTCCAAGTCTTGAACCTTGTGCTTTTGTAGATGCGAAAGGCCTTGTGGTAACCCTATTTGCCCTCCTCTTTCAAGACTCTTGATTTGTGTAACCCTTGTGTATTTTGATGTATTTGATGTTGTATGAAGTATGAAAATCTTCTAGAGCCTTGGTCCCTTTATATAGGTGCTTTGAGAGATCATTTGTAGAGTTCGATGGGATTAGGACACAAAATCAGTCCGAAAGACGAATCGCACGGCGTGTGCAATTCACACGTCCGCCGTAAAAGTGTTTTGGTCTCTCGTTTTTGCTCCGAACAAACCACACGGTCCGCGGTGCATGTTACAAAGGTCCGGTCGTGCGATATGTCTCTCGAATTCTTCCTTGAACAAGTCGCACGAACGTAAAAACACACGGAATAGCTCACACGGTCCGCGGTGAGATTCACACGGTCCTGGCCGTGTGACTTATTTTTCTCTGTTTTCTTAGTGTATTCGATCATCTCTTTGAATTCTTCCCTTGAACAAGTCGCACGAACGTGTAAAACACACGGAATAGCTCACACTGTCGTGTAGAGATTCACACAATCCGGTCAGTGACTTATTTTTCTCTGTTTTCTTAGTGTATTCGATCATCTCTTTGAATTATTCAATCTTGTCTGGGCTTTCTAACTGATATCTTTCCATTTAAGCTCTATTTACGGTAAAAGGTACAAGAATACACAATATCATGCCCTTCTAAGGAAACCAAGTAAAATACACTAAATATGCGTGCAGATGCATCAAATATGTATCATTTTAAGCCCCTAAATGCACGTATATTTTACACGTATCAACTCTACTGGGAGTCTTCTGACAACGTGCTCAGCTGTGAATCAACTGAATATTCACGAACTCAGTTGAAAATCTTCTAATACAATCTTCAACAAGTCTTTTGCAATCTACTGGGCTACATTTGGGTCAGCCTATATCCTCTATTACGAGGGTAGAAATTTCATAAAAAATGGGTGCCAACTTTCTAATACACAGTTTTCTAAGCATCATCAAAATATATACAATAAATTTCTTAACAGTGACAACGTAACTTCGCCATAGAAAGAGTTAGACTTGAGGGAAATGGGGATTTTAAGTTTTCAGAGGTGCTTCCAAGTTAGTTTAGGACCTGAGCTAGAGCTGGTATTTGGAAAAATAATGAGGGGAGTTAAGACCGATTCCAAGTATGCATGGTATGCCAAAAGCACTGAGAATTTTACATGACCACAGATCATGGGAGGACAATAAGGGCAGGGAGAAAAACAAGACGAGTTGAGCTTCATCTGTGGAAAAAATAGACCGGACCTGGTCCTCCTTCCATTGTTTTGTCGTGTGATAGATGAGTGTTGAGACAAATGTATTAGGCCGAATTTGTTTTGGTTTAGATTGTACGAAGAAACATGAAGGGCGGGAAAGCCAAGGATCTCTCCAAATTTGTGTAGTGGCCCCATAGCGAATGAGTCGACGAGCCCCAAGAGATAGTAGCATTTTAGCATAAAAAATGCTCCTCCAAGAGATAGTAGCGTTTTAGCATCAATGCAAATCGTACATTCATAATAGCACATAGTACAATATAACATCATTTCTACAAATTCTTTCATCTAGAGCTGTCTCACAGTTACATAATTATATAAATAGTTGATATATTTGGAATTTGTTTACATAACGTTTATCAATCTTAGGACCAATGAACAACTTGTTAGATAATTATTTGTTTAAATAATTATGTAACTTTTATCACGCTTACATTATTACATAACTCTTATGTCTATTTAATTAGATATGAGCAAGGCTTTTGGCGTAATAGAATGGATCTTCATTCGAAAACGATGTTAAATTTTTAGGCTTGCCAATCTATTTTTGTTGATCTCATTCTCAACTGTGTGTCCACTGTCTCATTCTCAACTCAATTTCATCATACTTATTCATTATTTGTTCAAAAGTTCTCTCCTGCTTATTACAGATCTCAAAGCCACGCTAAATGATCCATGGTATTGTCGTTACCCGTTTAGGCCCTTGTATTTCACATTTATTTTTCGCAGACAATACTTTGCTATTTGGACAAGCTACAAAGAAGAAAGCAAAACACCTACGTTATGCCATCCAACTTTATGAGAGGGTCTTCGCACAACTGGTTAACCTCAAAAAATCGGGAGTTTATTTCAATACTAATGTAGACCAACCCACAACATTATCCATACTCAATATCTTGGGTCTCAAATGAAATAATCATACGGTAAATACTTAGACCTTCCAAGCGTTATCGGGCATAAAAAAAGAAATATTTGGATTAATCAAAGACATATTCTGGCAGCACATTCACAGTTGGTCGAAACATCACTTCTCCAAAGCCGACAAAGAAATCCTCATCCAATTAGTGCTTCAGGCTATCCTCTCATGCGCGATGAGCTGTTTCAAATTCACAGAGTCAGCTATTTCCTAAGATTCCATCCTTGATACGATCATTCTGGTGGGGCAGTACGCCTAAAAAACAAAAAGTCCATTGGGAGGATTGGAACTCTATTACCCGTAACAAATCAAATGGTGGACATGGATGCCGGTCTTTTCGCGCTTTTAACCTAGCTCTTTTCGCAAAACAAGCTTGGCTCCAGTCATGAACCCCTCATCACTGATTGCTCGAGTCTTCAAAGCCAAATATCACAAATCATCGTTTCTTTTTTGGAAGCTCAACCGCACCACAGACCATCCTGGTATTGGCGGAGTAGTTTGGAAAGCAGAAAAATCATTCTTATGGGTTGTTTAAAACGCATTCACTCAGGTGTCAAAACCAAAGTATGGGGCGGCCGTTGGCAAAACCCCCATTTCAACTCACTTGTGCTATCCAAGAGCAAGGATCACAATCAATGAAAGTTGTTGACCTTATTGATGGTGTCTCAAATGGGTGGAACGTAACTCTTCTATTATCCATGATCTTTTTCCTTAGCATGATCTTGCTATGCATAAGGATACTTGGTACTAGTTTCACAACAAAACCGGAAAATTCTCTGTTAAACCGGCCTATCATGTGATTTTACAGACGCCCACCTTCCCAGAATTTTTAGACCCCAAAAGCTCGAGTTCAGACCCATCGAATATTTGGTAAAAGCTTTGGAATCTCAAAATACCTACTCGTATTATACACTTTGCATGGAGAATTCTCACAAACGCTTTACCAACACCACAGAACCTAGCGCGCCGCCAACTGCACTTTGATCCTCTGTGCCCTCTTTGCAATTCCACGGACTCCTCATCCTCCCATATATTTTTCCATTACCCATTAGTACAACAAACCTGGTACATCACCGACATCAAGGAACATGTTTTCCACTTCCAACAACCTTTGACGGATCTTTGGGTTTGGGACTTCATAGTAGACTTCCGATCAATATCTCTCAATTTTTCATAACAACATCAACGACATTTGCATGGACACAATAAGCTCATCCTTGAGGGCCAACCGTTCTTACCAATTTCTCTTGTCTCCTCAGCCGGCCTTATGCTCTCTACTTTCAAATAGGCTAGTCATTGGCCTGAGCGCCCTTCATCTGCCATATTTGACCTGAATTTTCCACGTCATTCCCTGATTGGGACTCATATCTTCTTTGATGGCTCCATATCCACCCCTAGAAATTGTGCAAGAGTTGGGATATTCGTTCATCGCGCGGCGAGCTCTTTCCTAAAGTGATTCTCAAAAACGTTTCCTGGCATTACCCAACCAGATATCGCTGAAATGCTCGCCCTCCGGGAAGCTCTTATCCTTGCAAAAATAGAGAACTACTCGTGATGTTTCATTGTCGATTCTCGCTACCATTTTAGCAAACTACAGATGCGGTCTCCTTCAACTCAGGTTGCGATTCCATCCTCATTATCTCCACGCTTCTCCTGACTATTAGTTTTATTGGCTTCTTCTGGATTCCTAGAACTGATAATATTATTGCTCACGAATTTGCGTGATTCGCTAAGCAAGCTGATGTAATTGATACTTCATGGCTTTCGCCACCAAGTTTCCTGGTTGATTCAGAGTTGGGTTTCGTCCAGTAATTTATGACATATTTACTTTAAAAAAAAATGAACTTCTTGAACTCAAATACACTGTTTCATGTTAAAATGTTAAAACCTTTTGTCTTATTTCAACACTAATACTATGTTCTCTCTTTTTATTTTTTCGGTCAATATACCATATTCATCATCGACCTTAATACTTATACAATGTGTGTGCGCGCGTTGTCAAGCAAATTTTAAATCCTCATTTGATGTATAAAATTTTAAAATGACAATGGTCTTGAAATATCATTATAATATCAACGGATCGAGTGCACGTCTACACAATAACCCAACTCTCAGCTGCCTTTGATGCTAAAGGCAAATGAGACTACTTGTGAAAGACAAAGTCACGACACGTCAATCCTAAACTTGTACAATCCTTGTGATTCTTTTTTTTTTTTTTTCCCGAAACGATAGTTTTATATATAACTGAAGAAAAAACATACAAAGAGGCTAAATAGCCCAATCCATAAGATTACATAGAGCGATCCGTATTGAAAACAATTTTCCAGATTCAAACTGAAAGACTGAAAATTGCAAGATAAACTCACAAAAGGTGGTCACAATCCCAAATGAAAAGAAAAATATAGGGCTTGGAAAAATAACAAATGAAAATTTTTGCAACAAGAGAAAAAACCAAAACTCCATCAAATGGCTAGTAGTTCCAAATCGTCACAAAACCTTCCTTCAATCATCAAAATGCTCGATCCAACTCTATCTCGTGTCTTTCTTCGATGAAACCACCTTCCGCAATATATCAACCACCAAAGTCACCAGATCAAATTCATCGACTGGATCTACATCCAAAAAGACCAGATCTTGAACCCAAATAGACAGATCTGAAACAAAACAAACGAAAACAAAAAATAAAAAATAAAACAAAAATAAATTCCCACAAAGGAAAAACCAAACACTCCCATTAAGAGAGACTAAAGTCCCACAAGGGGAAAAATACACTCCCAAACCGGGAGAAAATGCAAGAAACCAAAGAACTAGAGCATTTTAGTTGTTCCCCCATCCTCCTTATTGGAGGAATGGGGGAAAAATAGGGTTTGTGGTTGAGAAGATGTAGAGAGAAGGTAGAGAGAATGGAAGAAGAGAGAGCACAAATACTCGATGTTTAACTTTTAAGGATAATTGTCAATATTACCCCTGAGTTTTAGCCTAATTACAAATTAAAAACTCCATTAGTTTTAAAATTACAAATACCTCATTAATTAATACAAACTCCCCTTAAGGTATGTATTTACATAACAAAGGTCCCTCTTGAATGTACAATTTGTAAAATAGAAATAAATGTCAAAAATATTTATAATTTGGGATAATTATAAGGGATAATTACAAAAAGTACTCGAGGTTTGACCTAATTACAAAAACCCAAATGCTAACTTTAAAACTTACAAAAAGACTTTGAGGTTTGATTTAGTGTTAAAATTAAGGGTAATCTGCAATGATTTTACAAATATGAAGGGGGATTTTGAAATATATTTGAAACCTCAGTACTTTTTGTAAGTTTTTAAAGTTAGTTGGGTTTTTTTGTAATTAGTCAAACCTCGGGTACTTTTTGTAATTATTCCTAATTATAAAAACACCCCCGAGGTTTGGGCTAATTACAAAAACCCGTAGTCCTTTGAAATTACAAAGAAAAAGTGGTAATTGTACAAAATAGCCATTTACAAAATGTAAAGATGAAAAATAGTCATCTTTTGTACACACATCTTTTTTTAGCCATTTTGGAGTGTAAAATGGCATTCATACCCTTCTAAAGATATTTGTTTGATATTTTCTCTCCTTCACTTATTTCTATGTATCATCTTACTCTTTCTTTCAAACTTTTTTTAAAACACCGAACCTGTATTTCTTATTTTTAAATATGCAAGATGGGTGTTGAATTATAGATATCGAAAAGAGGATTAATTTGATATATTATACATGCAAAACGGATTCAAAACGAAAAGTTATGTAAATTCAAAGTTTTTTTGGAGAAAACAAAATAATTGGTTATAATAAGTGATGTGACTCGATGTCGAAGTTACTATAACTCGATGTTGAGTTACTGTGGCTCGACATCGAGTAACAGTAACTCGACATCGAGCTACAGTTTATTGTAACTCTACATCGAAAGTTATCAGAATCGATGTCGAGCCACAAAGGACTATCATCGAGTCACAATAACTCGATGCCAAGTCACATGGATGTGTGTTTTTGTGAGTTAAATTGACTCAAGGGCAAATTGGGTTTTTCGCACCCCAAAATGACTAAAAAAGATGTGTTTGAAAAAAATGGCTAAAAAATCTTGGTTTGATGGGAATGACTAAAAAAAATGGACTGAAAAAAACCCTTGAGGTTTGATTCTGTCCATTTTTCCCGGTGATTTTCCAAAATATTTCAAAAGCACTCCTGACATTTACAAAAAAATTATAATTATCCCCCGTAAATTTAAGACAAAATGAAACCTGCAGAGGTTTTTTGTAATTTTGAAACATCCCTGGGTTTTTTTGTAATTAACCCAAACCTCAAGGGTGTTTTTGTATATCCCTTATAATTTTAAAATATAACTGATTTTTTTTTAATTAGTCTGAAATTCAGGTATAATTTTTGTAATTATCCCTGACTTTTTTATATAGTAACATTTACAGTCATGCTTCCTTCACTTACCAGTTACCACTTCGTAGATCCCTCATGAATTGAGGTCATGACATAAGCATTTAATCGTTTTAGATGAGGAATCTCTCATTTAGCTAGCCTAATATATATTGTTTTCTCAGGTTTCTTCGAATTATTTTAATGTCAGCTTAAGTACACTAATTAAAATTTGTACTAAAAAAAAGTACACTAATTTTCCTCAAATCACCATCATTTTCTGAATGTTGATTAAAAGTTTGTTGGAATGGATTTGTTAACCACACCAATAATACCATCATCTTATATATTTGTCACCTTTTTACAAGACTACAACAACATTCTAAAATAAAATCCCAATTCTTAGGATGTCCCTTTGTCCCAACAACAATATAGTTCCACTAAATCAGCATCAGCACTTAACTTACTCCCAATTCACCACACAAACAAAACAAAATTTCTTAAAAAAAGACACACCACAAAACAAAAGGGACAAAAATTCCAAAAAAAAAAAATTGAATAAACATAACACAACCCGAGAAAAACTCCAAGCCTAGCAATTTCTGTATTTAAGAAATTGATTTTCATGGAATTGTGATCAAAGCAGCTTCAATTCTTGGCACCTCTATCCTCCACTTAGAGAGGAAAGAGGTTCCCTTCCCTCTCTACCCACCACCATTGCATGCAAAAAAGATAGTGGAAAAATAATTAAAAGAAGAAAGTTAAATTAAAAATGGCTGTACCGAGCAAAATTCTGGCGTTAGCCATTTTTGTGTTGCTTGTGGGGAATGCCTATGGCAAAGGAAAGAAATTACAGCCTGTGGTGACATATGATAGCCGCTCTTTGATCATTAATGGAACTAGACAATTGCTTTTCTCTGGTTCCATCCATTATCCACGTAGCACTCCCGAGGTATAACTTTTGTGTCATATTTTTATTAAATTTAGCGGTCCAAACGAATCGAGTAGTTTTGAATATAGTATTGTTCAAGATTTATTTGAATTTCTATCGAAACCTTCAAAATCAGATTTGAAATGATTTGATTCAATTAATCGAATTGAGCTTAATTGAACTCGAGCTAGTAGCTTAATATTTTCACATATAAGTTATTATTGTTACATATATGTTTTTTTATAATTAGTTATTATTATTTTTATATATTGTCAAACTAAAAATATGTTCAAAGTCAGTTTGTTATGTTAATAAATTAAGTTCAACCGATTTTTAATAATCGATCGAAGTTGAGTATTGAGTTGTTTGATTTGTTTTTCAATCATATGTATGTATAGTTTACTAATTACTTGATTAGGTGTTTTATTTCAAAAGAAATTTATAAAAATACATTAATTACATACTTGATATATAGAGGGTGTTTGAAAACTCTAAAAAAATAAAGTGATTCAGACAGAAAAACCAACTATTTATCACTATTCTTTTGGAGTTTGTAAACACTCACATCATCCATCGGTGTATGCATGGCATCTTCTACACCGGCTTTCATGATCAACTTGTGTCATTTTAAAGATTCTTTTAAAAATAATGGAAAAAGAAAGAAACAAGTCAATTTAATTTATTCCATCGTATAAATTGTATGTTTCAGGTGACGAATATAAATCGATATTAAACAAATCTGATCAGTTTCTTGTTATAAATACTTCTACCGTTGTTTTATGAATTGAAATAAAATTTAGAGATATTTTTGAATTAAAATTGAAGGGATTGTTTTTTAATTTTCTTTTTTGTGTTGTATTAATTGTTTTCCAGATGTGGCCTGAAATCATTAGAAAGGCTAAAGAAGGTGGCCTGAACGTGATCCAGACTTATGTATTCTGGAATATTCATGAGCCTGTCCAAGGACAGGTAAATATTATCATGACATAACTCCTCTTACATTATGTTTATTTACAAAATGTTAAATTGCTTATTTATATTAAAATTATCGTTTCTTGTTTATTCAGTACAACTTTGAAGGCAACTATGACTTGGTGAAATTCATCAAGTTGATTTGGGAGCAAGGTTTGTGGGTAACCCTTAGGGTTGGACCATATATTGAGGCTGAATGGAATATGGGGTACCTCATGATTTTTAATTTTTTTAATTTTTTGTCACACTTTGTTTTTTTATGTCTCCTAATTTAATTAATTTGTTCAATGATCCATTTGAACAGAGGATTTCCATACTGGCTGAGAGAGGTCCCGAATATCACATTCCGTTCTCACAATGAACCTTTTTTGGTAAATATCTAACACAATAAAAATTTAGGGTTAATTACAAAAACTACATCAAGAGGTTTAGCCTAATTACAAAAAAAAATTCCAGTTATCTTTTAAAATTACATGATATTTATTTTTAACTTACAAAAATCGTAGCGTCAAGAGGGATATTTGTGATTTTTTGAAAAATAACTCAATTTGTAATTGTAATCAGACTAAACCTCAAGGTAGTTTTTGTAATTCCCAAAGATTTATAATACTGTCATTTTTCTCTTTTTGTTGTTCATGTAGAAACTAATAATTCAATAAATGGTTAAAATTGTTACTATTTATTTACAACTATGCAGTACCACATGAAAAAGTACACAGAAATGGTTATTAACTTGGTGAAAAAAGAGAAACTATTTGCAGACCAAGGAGGCCCCATTATCATGGCACAGGTACATTTAAAACCACTTCTTATATAATCCTCTGTTTCAAATTGGATGAAATTATTCACAAATTTAAATAATTAATTAAAATGCAGATCGAGAATGAGTACAACAATGTCCAACTTGCATACAAAGAGCATGGTGTAAATTACGTTAGCTGGGCTGCAAATATGGCTGTTAGTCTATACAATGGCATCCCTTGGGTTATGTGCAAGCAAAAGGATGCTCCACAGACAGTAGTAAGTTTTTTACATTGACATTATAATATTTTTAGGGATAATTGCAAATAACCCCCTGAGGTTTCGGGTTATTGCAAAAAAGCCCATAGAAGTTTCAAATTAAAGAAGCTTCCGTCTTGCATTTTTATCAACTAACTAAATTTTCTGACATTATCAAATGTTTACAATTACATCGTTCAACTTTTCTAAATATTACACATAATTGGACGGAAAGTTTGGGCTATTTGTAATTTTTAGAAAAGTTGAGAATGTGATTAACTACGTCGGTAATTTCCGGCATAATGTAAGACTGGTTGAATCGAACCTCAAGGGGTTTGTATAATTTTGAAACTTCTTTAAGTTTTTTCGTTTTTTTTTTTTTGGTAATTACCCCAAACTTCAGGGTTTTTTAATTTATGGTGCATATAATCGGATTTTTCCTTTTTCCTTTTTTTTTTTTTTTGGTTTTTCTAGATTAGTACATGTAATGGAAGGCAATGTGGAGACACTTTTCCTGGTCCAAATGGTCCTAACAAGCCATCTCTATGGACTGAAAATTGGACTGCTCAGTAAGTTTAGACCTTATGCTTGATAATATTATTATATTCTTTTTTATTTTTGTTATAATCTAATTGAAAAAATTATTATTACAGGTATAGAGTATTTGGTGACTCACCGTCTCAGCGTGCAGCAGAGGATATAGCATTTGCTGTTGCTCGTTTCTTTACAAGAAATGGAACCCTCAACAACTATTACATGGTATATACGATATATATTCATCCTTAATTACAAAAACTACCATTGGGTTTAATCTAATTACGAGAAAAACTAGATTATCTTTCAGAATTATAAACATTTCCTTAACATTTGTTTAGCTTTTTACAAATTGCACCTAGTGAAAGGTATTTGTAAAAGAAAAACAAACTCCAAGCGGATATTTTTATAATTTTGAAAGATAACTGATTTCCTTTGTAATTAGACAAAACCATAGGGGCAGTTTATGTAATTTACCCTTGTATTTTTGACAAAGTCTAATGTTGAAATTCATCTGTTTTTTTTTTTTTTCTAGTACCATGGTGGAACAAATTTTGGTAGAACAAGTTCATCTTTTGTGACAACTCGTTACTATGATGAAGCTCCCCTTGATGAATTTGGTACATAAGTTTCACTAAATTTTTTTCAATTGCTCCAATAAACTAAACATTCAAAACAAACTGATTTATCCTTATTTTTTATATTTTTCAGGTTTGAAGAGGGAACCTAAATTTGGTCACTTGAGGGATTTGCACAGGGCTTTGAGATTGAGCAAAAAGCCTTTGCTTTGGGGAACTCAAAACGTGCAACGTATAAGCAACGATTTAGAGGTAATAATTGAATAAGCTCTAGCAAATTAAAGCACATATTGTCGAATTTAAAAAAAAAAGTCAATAAATGTTTTAATTTACTGTACGTTAATTTTATTTTGCAGATCACAACTTATGAGAAGCCCGGGACTAAGATTTGTGTTGCTTTCTTGACCAATAACAACTCAAGGGTAGATTCGACAATAAACTTCAGAGGCGTAGATTATTACCTACCAGCAAAATCTGTCAGCATTCTCCCTGATTGCAAGACAGTAGTTTTCAACACTCAAACGGTAAAAAAATAAAAGTTACTTTGCTGTCTTGGCCATTAAATGTTCAAGTATGGATTAATAAGGGATATTTATAAAATCTACCCTTGTAGCAAAGTAAAAGTAGTTGAAAATGAGAAGTTAGTAGTATTTGCAAATAGAATCGAAAGTTGAAAATGAAAGCAATCGAGATTGTTTGGTGAAAAAGTTGAAAATGTTTATTTTTTTTTGTAAAAGTCAAATTAGAAGAGAATGAGAAATCTAAAGATCTTCATCTCCCAAACCTTCTATATTTTGATTGAACGAAGCGAGAATCGAAAATGTAATCAAAAGCAGAAATCGACATTTCGAAACACTAAAAATGTTTTTTCAGCCAAAAGATGAGAAACACTTTCTTTTTGGTGATTACAAACACTACATATATCTGTTATACAAATTACTCACAATAGGGTGCAATTTGTAGAACAAAATAAATGTCAAGTTGCATTTGGAATTTTGAATAAATAATTGGTTTTTTTATATAATTAGGCTAAATTACAGTGTTAGTATTTGTAATTATCCTGAACTAATAATTATTTTACCTATAATGTTCTTTTTTTAATTTGCATTGTATGTTAGGTTGTTGCACAACATAGTTCAAGGAACTTTGTTGTCTCAGAGAAAGCAAAGATCAGCAAATGGGAGATGTTCACAGAAAGCATTCCAACCATAAATGATTTGGAAATAAAGAGCGAGTCACCAAAGGAATTGTACAGCTTAACAAAAGATACCACAGATTATGCTTGGTACAGCACAAGGTATATATATTATATATGCATATATGTGATAGTAACAAAAAAATTTAATTTTCTCGCTTATATTTTTTCCAATAATTAATTTTCACGAATAATGACATAATTAATTTATTGGTGTTTATTTGTTTGGTAGCATTAAATTTGACAAGCGACTTGCCGATGCGTCCCGACGTCCTTCCGGTGCTTCAGGTTGCAAGTCTTGGCCATGCTTTGCTTGCATTTGTCAATGGTGAATACATAGGTACGTAATAATAATAACAAGAGATAATTACAAAAACTACTCCTCAGATTTGAGTTAATTACAAAAAAAAAAAAAAAAAAAAACCAGAGATGTTTGAAAATTTAAAGAAAAAGCTTGAGGTTTGACTCGATCCTTGTTAAATGTACGAGGGTAATTTTAATATTTTTACAAATGGAGGAGTTGTTTGGAATGTTTTTGATTATGAAGAGAGTAAAGTGTAATATAGGTTCAAATCTTAAGGGGCTTATTGTAATTTTCAAAATCTTGTAGGTTTTTTTTTTTTGTAATTAATCTGAGGTAGTTTTTGTAATTATCCCTTAATCATGATTTCTTGTCCACAATTATATTTATCTCTGTCGAAAATGTTTTCTTGATCTATGAATTTATTTTATTGTGATTGTAATTTATGAATTTAGGTTTCGAGCACGGTAGTAATGTTGAAAAGAGCCATGTGTTCAAAAAGCCTATCCATTTGAAGCCTGGAGTTAACCATATCTCTTTGTTGGGCATGACTGTTGGTTTACCGGTAAAAATGATTTATTTTCTTAAGCAAATAAATTTATTTTTTTCTTTATTCCAAGTTAATTAATAATTAAGGACATTATAAATTCTTCCAAATTACAGAATAGTGGAGCCTTTATGGAAAAGAGATTTGCTGGGCCTCGAGCTGTCTCACTTGAGGGTTTAATGTCTGGAAATCTTGACATTACCGGAAACAATTGGGGTCATCAGGTAATCAATACAAACATACACACTCGTGTTTATGCTGTTAATGCAAAAAATGCTGATTTTTTTTTATTTTTTTCTATTAATCGTGCTTTCAATGCGTGAAGGTTGGAGTGACCGGTGAAAAGTTGCAATTGTACACGGAAGAAGGATTAAATAAAGTGAAATGGGCTCCTTTAAATGGAACTGCAAGTCCTGTTACTTGGTATAAGGTAATAATAATACCTGGAGTACAAAATAATAAAGATAAATTACAAAATTTATCCCTAGAGTTTAGTTTAATTACTAATAAAAACACTCAAAATTACACATAACCTCTTGAGGCACTAAAATACCTTCTTGAAGTTTGTTTTCATTTACAAAAAACCCCAATAGGTGGAATTTGCAAAATAAAACAAATGCCAATGTGATAATTTCAAATTAATTTTTGTAATTAACTCAAATTATAATGCATGAAACTTTCACCTTACTCTTTGTTTTCATTTTATCGTTTTTCAAATTCGTCTCCTCTAATTTAGGCATAATTTGTAATTTACACGACAGGCACATTTTGATGCCCCAGAAGGCACCAACCCAGTTGCTATCAGAATGACTAGCATGGCAAAGGGCATGATATGGGTTAATGGCAAAAGCATTGGCAGATATTGGGTATCTTATCTCTCACCACTTGATAAGCCTACACAAGAAGAGTAAGTACTTCTTTTTTTTTTTTTAAATAATAATTACAAAAAGCCCTTGGGCTTTGGTGTAATTACAAAGAAACCTAGAGATTTTAGAAAATTACAAAAAAATAAAAAGAGGTTTGATTCCATTTTCCATTTCCTCCTTCATAAGCACGATAAATTTCAAAACCTCCTTATTTTTGTAGAAATATTACAGTAATCTCCTTAAATTTCAGACAAAGTCAAACCTGAATAATTTTTTTTGTAATTTTTAAAAACTTTTGTTTTTTTTTTTAAATTACCCCAAAACTCAAGAGTTTATAAATATAATTATCCTAACAACAACAAAAATACTTTACGATTGGGTTTGAGACAAAAAGAGATTTTTTAAAATTACAAAAATATCTTTTATGTTTGATTATATCTTACATTTTTCCTTCCATAAACCAAAAATATTTCAAAACCCCCAACATTTATAGAAATATCACAGTTGCCCAATTAAACCTCAATATTATTTTTGTAATTTTCAAAAACCCCTCGTTTATTTTTTCTAACAAATCGTCGTGTTCAAATGCTAGTAAATAGTATATTGTTTTATCCTAGCGGCTAAAAAATTGGACTTTAATTTATGTAGATATCATATCCCAAGAGCATTCTTGAAGGAAAAGGACAACCTATTGGTGGTGTTTGAAGAGACCGGAGGTAATCCTGAGAAGATCGAAATCCTGACCGTTAATCGGGACACGATTTGTAGCGTCATAACCGAGTACCATCCGCCACATGTGGGAACATGGGAGAGGAAAAACAACCAATTCCGTGCAATTGTGGACCCCATCAAGGCATCACAACTAACTTGCCCAGACAACAAAGTCATTACAAAAGTGGAATTTGTGAGTTTTGGTGAGCCTGAAGGTGCCTGTGGAAATTTCCAACCTGGAAAATGTGATTCCCTAAGGCTCACAAACTTGTTGAACAGGTAAATAATATATATGTTCTCTTTTAGGCTAAATTACAAAAACTTCCCTTTACATTTAGTCTAATTACAGAGAAATCAGTTAATCTTTCATAATTATAAGGATAATTACATAAAAAAAAAAGAGGCTCGGGGTGATTACAAAAACACCAGAGGTTTTTGAAAATTACAAAAAGTTGCTTGAGCTTTGATTCTATCATACATTTTACCCTTTTATAAGCAAAAGATATTTCAGAAGTCCCATAATATTTATAGAAATTTTAAAGTTACCCCTCAAATTTTAAGACATAATCAAATTTGAGTGGGTTTTTTTTGTAATTTTAAAACATCTCTGGATTTTTTGTTATTAGTTTAAACCTTAAGGTTTTTTTTTGTAATTATCCCTAATTATAAATACTCTCTTAAAGTATTACAAATATCCCCTTCAAGTTTGTGTTTGTTTATCGAATACACCCTCAAAAGGTGTGATTTGAAAAATAAAAACAAATATCTAGATGCATTTGTAATGCTTTGGGATTACCTACAAAAGCTAACCCTGAGGTTTGAACTAATAAAAACAATAGAGATTTTTGAAAATAACGAAAATATCCTTGAGGTTTGGTTCTTTATTACATTTTACTCCCTTCATAAGAAAAAATATTTCAAACACTCCTGTAAAAGTATTATAGTTACCCCCTTACATTTACAACATAATCAAACCTCGTGGGATTTTTATAATTTTGATTTTTTAGGGTTTTTTTGTAATTACCCAAACTCAGGGGTGGTTTTTTTAATTAAGTATGATACATAGTACACATATATTGATCAAAACAATATATACTAAGAGGTGTTTTTTTTTGTTTTTTTGTAATTGTTTTTTTTAACAGCAATGCTTGGGTAAGAATGAGTGCACAATTCCATTTGAGAGAGAAGTTCTTGTTGATGCTGCACATGATTCTTGTCCGGACATGGCAAAAACATTAGCCATCCAAGCCGCCTGTGGCCTCCCAAAAAGGAGTTCTGCTTAGCCTTTCCATCAATTTGTATGCACTAAGTGGGTAGATGATTCAAACATTTTGAGATTTTTTTTCCTTCTCCTCCTCCATTTTTTTCTTTTTCTTTTTGTTTAATTTCGTAGCACTATAGCTAGGGAGGCATTTTGTGGACAAAAAAAAAGGAAAAAAAAAAAAACGAGCAAGCTGTGTAATTTTGTTTGATTTCAAATTAGAATGACAGCAAGATTTATTGAATAAAATTTTCCCAAAATGGACTCTCTTGTAATTTATGAAGATCATCAACCCCTCTAATTTTCTTTTATTGTTTTTTATTAATTTTTCAGCTCTAAAGGCCATTATCTACATCCATTGCATCAATTTTGGTGTAATTTTATCAAAATTATCTTCTACTGATTAGTGATTACACTAAACCTTACACCAAATGAATATTTATTTCTTATTTTTCATTTAACAAATTTATTCACTTTTTACAATTATTTTGTTTACTTATATTTTATTACTCTTAATGAAACTAATAAAAACTTACATTTTTTGCAAAAATAAAAATAAAAATAAAAATTTACATTTAATCAAGATTACATTAATTTATTACGTATATTACAAAAATAAATATTACAAATATTATAACAATAAAAACAAAACACTACATTACACACAAGGTAGAATAAAAAGACATAAAATTATAATTATTTGTTAATTGTTATAGTTTATAGAAAATGTCTAAGTTTAGATTATAACAATATATAGTTAAATATTAATTATTTGTTAGTTATTACAATCAGTTTAGATATGTTCATCCAAAATAATTACTACACACCGAATTTAAATAATTAAAACAATACTATATATTAATTTTATATATAAATACAGGATATAATTGGAATTTAAAATCCTGGAGTATAGGAAAATTGAGGGCAATAATGAATT
Organism: Rehmannia glutinosa; assembly: GCA_016081115.2. Taxonomy (NCBI): domain Eukaryota; kingdom Viridiplantae; phylum Streptophyta; class Magnoliopsida; order Lamiales; family Orobanchaceae; genus Rehmannia; species Rehmannia glutinosa. Next base: position 269,857 of record JABTTQ020002979.1, on the reverse strand, counting down.
TTTGTATTACACCAAATTTTGTATAAATGAATAGTGTTACACTAAATTTTGTATCACACTATCCACAACACCAAATTTGATGTAAAGTTTAGAGTCGAGTTGGAGAGAGTTTTTCTTTTCCATATTTTGTGTAATGGTGTGGAATTTGAAGTTGGGTGGTGTTGGCTATATATCCTCCTCAAGAAGGATAATACACTAAGTATAAATAATGAATATACACGCGATAATGTCTTATTAAGTACAAAACAACTCTAGGACTCGAGATAAAAAATAAATAGCAAGAATGAAAGAATAACAAATATATGAGATAAAACGCTAAAATCGAATATCAAAATAGATTCGACTTAGGGACTGAAACTAAACCACAAAGTTACCACGGATCACCCACATAACCAAGGTAAAACCACAAGACAACACCTCCGAATAAGCCCTCAAAGTGTTTCACAAAGAAACCCTACACTACAATAATTATAGTTTTTAGTGACCAAAATTTAGTGAGGTACCAAGAAATCCTCATTTAAAGTATGATTTGGATCATTAATGAGGGTAATTAAAAATTATAGTTAAAGAGGATATTTTTTAGTGATGAACTCTAAATTTCTTAGTTATTAGTAACAAATCCCGTCACTAATTGTGGCAGAAAAAAATTCCCTCATTATTGGTACAAACTTTTGGCTCCATTGTTCCCTACTAAATACAATTACGCTTTTAAATATTAAAAACGAAATATACATTTTATTAAATAAAATAAATTGAAACCTTATTATTTGAAAATTCAATAAAATAATTTCAATAGTTCGTTCATGGTATTAGTAATTGATTAAATATATATAACATTTGCTTGGTTAACAAATCTAAAATTTAATTTCATCTTAACGTAAAAAAATTGTGTCACTTCAAAAAGTTGTATTAACACAATTTTATATACTAACAACTAAGAAATAACTCCTGAAAAAGAGAGAAAAAAAAACCAAAATCCAAAAACAAAAAGGAGTCTGCATCAGTATAATGTTAACCTTTATTTAGTACCAGTTTAAACTATTTTTGTTATTTTTATAATCATGCCAAAGCCAATTTGTTTTCAGCTAAGCATAATTAAGCCTAAAAATTAAAATTTATGTAAACATAGGATAAATCTCAAACTTGCGCCACACTTAGCATTTTGCTTGTCTCAAGCAAATAATAATGTCCATAAACTCAACAAGAAATATTATGCTTATTTTGAGAATCAATTACTCCACAACATCAAGTTCTATCCACCTCGAATTATTTTTCATCGATCCCCAACCTTCGCAATAGACTCACTCGGCTAAAGTTAAACATTAATCAAAGTGTTTGGCCTTCCTCACTAAATCTCAAATTTGTGTCAAAAGTTACAGCCCGTTTTCTCACAAACAAATTATGCAATTACTAGCCATGAATTTTGTTTTCCACTAGAACTCCTGAGATATTCTTCCACTAGGCATAAATTTGGATGTTTTCCAAAGGCTCCTAAGGTGATTTCCAATACTCATGTTTGAGCCGCCGTTTACGTAAACTCAAACATGGGGCTCATGAATGCTCTTAGTTACTAAGTAGCTTAACCAACAGATTATAATCTCGATTGTTCCATTTTTATTTTTGTTTTTCTTTTATAGCGCTCTATAATGCAATTTTTAGTCCTCTATAATTAAGCATATCGTTTTTTTTTTTTCTCTCGCAAGGCTAGAAATTTTGTCAACACACAATCAAAAATAGGGTTTTAACTTAATTCATATCAATGAAATCTCGTAATTCATACCCCACAACCTGGGTTATTATTTAACCATTTCCTAACTCATTTATCACAATGGTTAATTCATGACTTAGTCAAATACTACGATCAATTTCACAATGTAATTTCCTAATTGAGGCTTAAATTAATGCATCTATTTCAAGTTAACTATGCAACACTATTATTAAACTTAGGATAATTAGTAGGCAAAGTATAATCACAAACATTCAACATATATTATCAATGATGAATTGTTCCCCCCCCATATAAATCACGCAATGACTTTAATGCGTAAAAATAAACGAGAAGAAAAAACACATCCCCAACATTGCGAAGATTAATAAGTAATGTTATATTTACACCCGCCTACGATTCTCGCAAAAGCCATATGGAGAAGAAAACACAAAACCAAAATAGAAAAAAAAAAACTAAAGTAATGAAAAATACAAAAATGCAAGCATCCACAAACGAAGTTAACACACACAAAAAGAAAGAAAAGAGAAACAAACAACAAACTCTACGAGCTATGTCACCGATCATCCGTTGGCGGCGAAGGAAGGCGGGAAGGGTGAGAAGGATGTGGTGACCCGCTTTTGTTCGATATTTTACACCTGACTATCAATGGAGTCAATCTTGACGCTCATATTTCGCATAAGGTTGTGTAAACCGTTCATTTGTTTATGCATATTGGTCATTTGATGTTGAAAATGAAGAAAGTTGCATTGCATAGAATCCAAGCGCGTCATAACAGCTTTCCCAACTAGTTGCAGGGGCTTTGGCTCGGAAAGACCCGGTGAAAGCATTAGTGGGATGTGCAGCATGTGGGTCATCCGTCTCGTTATCATCGCGTCGTGACCATTGCCCCCATGGCAATAAATGGGGGTGTAGGGCGGCGACACGGATTTCAAATATGACTACGGAAGCATTTTTTAGTGGTGGGATCCCAAAATTCACCTTCCTTAGTCAAGAATTTTGTACTAAGAAAATTTTCCTTATTGATGTAAATCATATCCACTCATTGTATAATTGAGCCCAACTACACTATCACCCCAAAATGTAGTGCAATGAGCGATACAAAATGTCCCATCCCTAATTTGTATGTACATTTCTTCCGAATTCGATTAAATGTATCTAAAAGCGGTGGTACAAACTTTAAGATCGGATCGAGCGCAAAATAAGAAAAATTACTTTGGGCTCATCACCTTATTACTCTCATTCTTTCCACATATTTGATGGGCTAAATGTTTGTGGAAAAGATAAGTGGTCGGCTCAATAAATCCACTAGGCGTCCCTTTAGTCGAAAAATTATTGAATCCTATCAATTCTAACCAAAATTCTCTCACCAAACGACTTCGGGATTGAACGCAACTCGCGAGTAGATAACCCAAAAATTGATTTCATCACCTCGTAATCAACTTTTCACTCCACCCCAACCAATCAAAGATGTAAAATCCATCAAATGTGCATCAAAAACGTAGAGTGGTGAAAAATTCGACTACTACCTCATAATATACTACACCCGCAGCCTTAATCGCTTTTTCCAACCCATAGCATCCACAAATCCCATAAACTCATCTTTTAAATCCAATTCATCTAAGGTTTGTAAATGAAAAGGATAAGCGACGGGTACCTCGCGTGAACTTATTCGTGTATACCTTTGCCCTTCCTCCTCGTAGTAAATCGGAAGAGTGCTTTGAATTGCTCGCCAATTCAACCGGTTGCACATGGGTGTTTTCTTGAGCCCCAAATGACCCCTCTTATGCTCTACTTACTCATGGGGGTGCCATTGGTGAAAGGGAATCGCGTAATTGGGATGCACGTGAAGTTTGGAGGTGGTATTTGGTGTTTGAGGGAAGTGGGTTTTGATTTAGGAGAATTTGTGAAATTGGGGGAGAACATGTGAGAGGATAACCAAAATCGCGTCTCGATAATGCTTCGCTATCAAGGTGTTCATCCGCAGTCGTCGTGTTGACTCATCAAAAGCGCGCATGAGGTTTTTGTTTTGTTTTCTTGTGCTCGTTCACAAGACTATTTCGTGATTTTTTTCTTTTAATAATTAATTAAGTGTTAAATATATATAGATATATATTTATACAAATAAAAACTCACCAAACCATTAGATACTCGTTAGTCGAAAAATAAAAAGAAATAAAGAAAGAAGAAATAAAATGGGGAAAAACTTGGGTTGCCTCGCAAAAAGCGCTTATTTAACGCCTTAGCTTGATGATAGTTGAGCATGGTCTTAAGTGAACTCTTCGGCTTCATGTTCTCGACTCCTTCAAATTCCGAGATACCCCATCAAAGTACAACCTAACCCGTTGGCCATTCACCTTGAAAGGTTCATGCGTCCTGGATTAAATAATTTTACCGTGCCATAAGGGTATACCTCTTCGATCTCAAACGACCCACTCCATCTCGATTTTAATTTCCGGAATAAACACAATCGTGAGTTAAATAAAAGGTCCTTCATTCCTAGTTCAATATTTTTATGGATAATCTTTTTATCGTGTAACCGCTTGACTTTATCCTTGTATAGTTGCATATTTTCATGTGCATCGTTGCGAAACTTATCAAGTTCGGACAATTGCAACTTTCTTTCGATCCTACTCTATCCAAATCGATATTTGTTGCTTTGGTAGCCCAATATGACTTGTGCTCCACTTCAATCGTTAAATAACATGCTTTCCGAAAACTAGTCTCAGGGCTCATTTCAAAAGCATTTTATAAGTTGTTCTATATGCCCATAGCGCAACATTTAACATGGTAGCCCAATCTTTCCTCGTAGGATTTCTTGTCTTCTCCAAAATCCCTTTTATCTATTTGTTGGTAGTCTCCACTTGCCCGGAAGTTTGAGGATGATAAGGTGTAGCTACCTTATGTGTGATGCCATTCTTCTTAATCAGTTTTTGAATTTCTTGTTGCAAATATATTTCCCCCATCGCTAATGATAGCTCTCGAATCCAAACCTCGCTTAAGATATTTTCCTACAAACTTGATGACAATGTTAGCATCACAAGTCTTCGTGGGGATTGCCTCAACCCACCGGGACATGTAGTCAACAACAACAAGTATATATCATAACCAAAAGACTTAGGAAATGGCCCATAAAATCAATGCCCCACACATAAAATATTTCACCTACCAAGTTATTATTCGAGGCATCTCATTCCTCGTACTAATATTTCCAAATCCTTTGGCATCTATCGCATGTCACCAAAAATTATGTGTCTTTGAACAATGATGGTCAATAGAATCCTGATTGAAGAACCTTTAAAAGCGTCGTTTTATGGCCTCCAAAGTGCCACCATAGTGCATTTCATGACAAAAGGCCAACACATCATTCTCGTTCGTTTTCGTGGATTGCATCTCCTGGATAATTTCATCCTTGCAGTTTTTAAACAAGTATGGGTCATCCCAAAAGTAGAACCTACAAGTAGATAAAAATCTTTCTTCTCCTGAAACGAAAGGTTAGTTCTTACAATTCCAAATGCAAGATAATTCACAATGTCGGCATACCAAGGAATTGAAGTAACCTCAAATAATCGCTCATGGGGAAGAATCCATTATATGCTCGTGTTTATGAGAAGAAAGAGTGTCATCATTAAGAGTAAGACAAGACAAGCGATTCACCACTACATTCTCGCACCCTTTTCTATCTTTTATTTCAACATTAAATTCTTGTAACATCATCCATTGAATTACCCTAGGTTTATCTTATGGCTTACGCAACAAATATCGCAGATTAAAGATCACTATGAATAATTACCTTATACACAATAGTGGAAGATCCAATTTATCCAAGGAAATAACAACAATAACGCTTCTTTTTCGCTATTGGCGATAATTTACTTGTTCATCATTAAGAGTCAAATAGCATAATAAATCACATGGAGCACTTTATCAATTCTTTGGCCTAAAATGGCCCCCACAGATGATTAGACGCATCACACATAATTCAAAAGGCAATGAACAATCAGGAGGAGCAACAACAGGAGCAGTTATCAACTTCTCTTTCAATGTGTTAAAAGCATTTAAAATTTTTTCATCAAAATCAAAAGGGGCATCTTGAGCAAGTAATTTACAAATGGGTTGGCTAATTTTTGAAAAATCCTTAATAAACCTTCTATAAAATCCGGAAGCCTAAGAAAACTCCTAATTCCCTTAACATTAATAGGGGAGATAATTTTTCAATAATATCAATTTTATCCTTGTCAACCTCAATTCTTTTTTTTTTTTTTTTGAAACCACAAGGCCTAAAACAATTCCGCTTGTTACAATAAAATGACATTTTTCCAACTTAAGGTTAAGTTGCATTTAATACATCGTTCAAGAACCTTAGCCAATTTATTAAGACAATCGAAATAAGAGGACCCAAATACAAAAAAATCATCCATAAATACTTGTTAGGAAATTTATTTGTAAGATTTTGATGAAACCATGTAAAACTTAGACTAGGAAGTTGGCACTCCATTTTCCTTGTAATTCTATGTTGTAATAGATAGGATTGAAAAAGCCGAGTGAAGTCGGCTATGTCGAAGAATGCAAGAAGTCAACTATGCACTAGAGTGAAGACTCGTTGTGTGCCGCCTAGTATGGCTAAGATAAAAGACAAGGACTCGATCAAGGAGAGCCACGAGGAACAATCGTGTGTAGTATGAGGAAGTGTCGGTCAAGTCGCAAAAGAAGCCAAGTCTAACAGCTTGAAGTAACAATTGAGTCATTCCCATATGTTTGGAGCGGACTCAAGTCAAGAGGTAAAGCGGCAAAGAAGTCAAAACAACTCGACATTGATCCATTGAAAGAAAGCCAAGGACATTACTCGATATGGTAATAAGTCCAAGCCGCCAGTCTTAAAGTGTTTGGCCCGAAATATGCAAGAGGAATAAACCAATGAGAAACACTTGGGCACGTGTTAGACCCTCGTAAAGTCAGCAGAGCCGCTTAATACGAGGAAGGGTCAACATCACATCGCCGCAGACCAAGAAAAGACAAGCCAACGAACAAGAAGTGTCATTTGAAAATATCATATCTCTTCAACGGGCAAATTTTCAAATGAGCACTATAAAAATCGAGGAAGCACTTGAGAAAAGGAGACCAACCAAGCACGAACGAATCAAGCAATATTCAAACAAGCATCACCTACAATATTCTCAAAGCTTATCAAGAAATTCCTCAAGCCTAAAACTCGAAGGAACTCGGTCCAAACACCGGCCGTGAAGGAAAGAATACTTCAACCAGTTGAAGAGGAAAAGTTTAAAGAATGAAAAAGGGGTCTACTCTCCAAGTTGAAGGAGTTGTAGAAAAGTTCAAGGTCAAACCAGAAGTTTCAAGTTTGTTGGAAGGTTGTGTGATCAAATCCAAAGACTTGATGGGAGCCAAGTAGCAAGGCAACTGTTTTTTAAGAAGTCGAGTCGCAGAGAAGCCAACCGTATGATCAAGGTTGTCTCTGATCAAGAACCGCTTTGTAACCGATCCGTTACTTAGTGGATTCCTCCAGAGTTGGAGAAGAGTGGATTAGAGGAATTACCCCATCCTTGAACCACTATAAATTTGCTTGTGTCATTTACTTTCAAAGATTTACTTTCTTACTTATATTTTCATATATGTTGATAAGTTATATTGCTATCCAATCGACAATAACAAGTGTTAAAACACGTGTTAAAAACGAGCTTAAAATTAACAAAGGATGTTAAGTCTTCCACTTGTTAAAAACCAAACCACCTAAAAGTTTAGTTTTAGCCAAGCAACTAAGTTATACTATGAACAAATTCGGTCAGTCTGTTGAGTGGGTATGTTAGGAAATTTATTTGTTAGATTTTTATGATATCGTGTAAAACTTAAACTAGGAAGTTGCACCCCATTTTCCTTTTAATTATGTATTGTAATAGATAGATCAAGTTGAGCCGAGTTAAGTCGGCTATGTCAAAGATTACAAGAAGTCAATCGCGGATCGGATCAAGACTCGCTGTGTGTGTCGATTGAGTATGGCCTAGAAGGAAGTCAAGGACTCGATCAAGAAGAAGAGTCACCGTGGAACAACTGTGAGAAGTGTCCGTCAAGTCAACTCAAGGAGCCAAGTATATCGCTTGAAGTGATAGTTGAGTCAATCTCATGATTGGAGCGACGCAAGTCACCTGGGGTAAAGCGCAAAGAAGTGAAGACTACGACTTAGATCCATTGAATAAAGTCAAGAATATTACTCGAAATAGTAATATGTCAAGTTGCCAGTAATAAAGTGTTTGACCCTGAATTGTGGAAAAGGAATAAGCCAATGGGAAACACTGCACCTTGTGTCAGAAACCTGCAATGCTGGAATGCCATTTAATACGAGGAAAGGTCAATATCACCAAGGTTGCGGAGGCCAAGACAAGACAAGCCAACGGACACAAAGTGACATTTGAAACTAGTTTGTCTCTTCAATGGGCAAATTTCAAATGTGCACTATAAAAAAGGTCAAGAAGCTATTGAGAAAAGGTTACCTTGATTACCTAAACCATGAACAAATAAGCATTATTCAAGCAAGTAATCTGCAATATTCCCAAATCAATTCAAGCAATTCCTCAAGCCTTAAACTCGAAGCAACTCGATCCAACACAAGCTGTGAAGGAGAGATAACTTCAACTAGTTGAAGAGGAAACTCTTGAAGAAACAAATGGGTCTACTTTCCAAGTTGAAGGATTGTAGAAAGGTTCAAGGTCGAACCATTATCAAGTTTGTTGGAGGGCTTCATGATCAAATCCAAGAACTTGAGAAGTGAGCTGAAGTAGCAAGGCAGTGCCATGTGAAGAAGGTGAGTCGCAAGAGAAGTTTGGCGTTTGGTCAAGGTTGTCTTCCAGACTGATAACCGCTTGTAAACTGATCTGTTACATAGTGGATTCCTCCAGGAGTTGGAGAAGAGAGGATTAGAAGAATTACCCCATCTTCGAACCTCTATAAATACTTGTGTCAATTTACTTTCAGCAATTTACATCCCGCATATTTACTCATATCTCATTTGTTAGTATATATTTACTATCCAACTGATAATTTACGAAGTGCTAAAATCAAGTGTTTAAAACAAGCTTAAAATCAATCAAAGGATGTTAAAACCAAATAAGCCAAGATAAGTATTTGCTTAAGCAAATGAGTTATACTATCAACAACTCTATCAAGTCCGTTGAGTGGGTAACTTAACTTAGTCAGTCCCTCAAGGGACTCAATCGATTTGAGTCAACTCGTTGAACTTTTTAAAAGGACTAAAATAGAAAATTTGGTAAGGTTTATTCACTCACCCTTTCTAAACCTTACATCACACCCCTTGAGACCTACAAGTGGTATCGGAGCGGTTGGTTCATTAAGCCTTCCGCACCGGTTACCGAACTAGATCTCTATCTTTTCAAAGGTTGTTATCATGGAAGCAAATCTAACTCGCATTCCTATGTTCACAAGAGAGAGGAAGTTGATGACCGGAAAATTCGTATGCGAGCTCATCTATTTGCTTTACATGATGAAATGTGGCTTGTGATAGAGGATGGGCCACTTCAAATACTCAAAGTCAACACAATCAAGACACGAGAGCAAAGAAGGAGAAGGAGAAGTTGTCATTGAAGTTAGACCACCTTGGTTGAAAAACCAAGAATCGAATGGACAAATGAATATAGAAGGAGATATAACCTGGGACAAGTGTGGCCAAGGATATACTTACAAGACGTTGGACAAAGCCATGTTCAACAAAGTCAAATCTTGAAAATCGCAAAACAAATTGAATAAACCGATCTTAATTTGTGAAGGATCTCAACAAATTAAGAAGAATAAATTATCTCACGATGTTCAAAAATTTGAAAATTTTAAAATGCTTGCAGGTGAAACTCGGATTAGCCGGATGCGAGATTTATCGAATTACAAATGAGCTTTCAGCTCTTGGGAAAGAGTATACACAGAAGGAAATGTGTATGAAGATTTTAAGAGCCCTCTCAGCTGAATGAGAAATGAAGGTCATGGCCCGAGACATTCAATGGACCTCTCAAGAACATCTAACCATGAGCTATTCTCAGACCTCAAAGCCTATGAGTTTGAGCTGAGAAGGAAAGAGCAAGAGGAAATGAAAGCTTGTTGCCCAAGACAGCTGCATTGTTGGCCAGTGAAGGGAAAAGAGTTGAGCCAAAGGAAGCCATAGACCAAGAGTAGATTGCCCTGATGGTTAAAAGATTCAACAAGTTCTTCAATAAGAACTATAAAAGAAACAAGGGTGAAACCTCCAGAAGACATTCAAAGACTCCTCCAAAGCAAGGGAGGACAAGCCACCCAAGAGAGTTGAGCATCAAAGAGCTGATTATCGAGAGCCGACAATCAAAGAACCGACAGTGTTGATCAAAGAGCGAGAACCCGTGTTGGAATTGCGACAACCAGACATTTTGTAGTTGATTGTTCCTATCCACCACCAACAAGTATAGGAATGAAGAAGAAAGAAAGGTCTTCGGGAAAGAAGACAAGAAAAGAAGAAAGCCATGTTGGCCGCCGAGACTCCGAGTCGCCAAGTGCAAAGAGGCAAGAGACTCGGATAGTAGTGAAGCGGCTATGATCCGCCTCATGGCCAAAGAACAAGATCAAGAAGATGAGGTACACTCTAACTCATCTCATTCTGATTCAAGTGATAGTGACTGTGATACACACACTTCATCACCCACATATCTTTATCATTCATTAGGCAAAATGATGAAAGATTTTGAACACATAAAGTCCTCACACACAATCTTAAATGAGGAAAACAGCTAGCTTAAAAGCCAAAACACACTGCTGACTAAAGAGTTGAGTACTCTGAGTCACATAGCTGATGAGAACACTAAGCTGAAGGCTGAAAATGCCAATATCATAGCAGAATTAGCAGCCACAAAAAAGTGGGAAAAAGATCTTAAAAATGTGATTGGCTCATTTACAAAAGCATCCAAATCATTGGATGAACTTATTATGAGACAAAAGAAATGTGGAGTCAAGACATGCATATGATTTAATTCCTTTGTGCATAGTCAAACTCCAAGAGTGATTTTGGAAAAAAGATATTCAAGTAATGAAGCATTACAAAAACCCAAAACACCAAATGATGCACCCACATTCACTCCAAAGCACAATAAAAATCATACTGGCCTTGGTTATAAAGGGAAAGGAAAGAAGCCGAGTATCTTTGAAAGGATGAGAAGAAATTCACCGTGTTCCTCAAAGAAACTCCAAACAGAAAGTACTCCGTGAAATGTAAACAGAGCTGCCAAAAACCTCGAAATTTCATCGAGAAATACATATGATGGGAATGGTAGAATCTATCCAAACCATGATGATTGGAATAATGTGAAACATCAAAAAGACCTATGGAATTTAAGCCAAAATGGCAAAGACCTAAACCTCAAGAATGGTCATTCCAAAGGCAAAAGACCCAAGTACTACACTCGAAATACCACAACTACTCCAAGAAAGCAATTGCTAAAATACATACACAAGCATACGAACAAAAGAGATAGATGTATGATCCTAAAACCCCAAACTAATTTGCTAATGTGCATTATGATTATGGCACCGATAGATGGCAACCTCTTAAAGTTAGATCATCTGGCTATATGTTGGTTGGAGCATCTGTCACCTTATTTTTAGATTTAACGCAAGTGTACGGTGCGCTTTATAGAATAGGTTAGCAAGGTCGAATCCATAGAGACTAATAAATTAGTGTACCAAGTATTGAGATTATAATAGTCTTATTTTTATCTGAGCGATCGAAATTGGATGATTGGTTTATAAAACTAAGACAAGAATTTATCATAAAAAGACAAAGTAAGAGTTGATTGAAAGATCAAGGAGATGAATGGATTCCGGGTTATGGTTTGATTAATATCCCTCATGTTATCCGATTAATCACAACCAAAGTTATTATTATTATTCCCTATAAGACAATCACGAAAAGTATTTTATCCTCTCTCTCGAGATGTATATAAAAATATTGATTGGACTATCTATACTAGCATCTCTACTCAACATAAGATATCCAACTCCCAAAAGCACAAACGATTATTAATCCTCAAAAATATTTACGACTTCTCAATCATGCAAATATTCATGTCAAGTACTCAAGATCTAGTATTGAAACTCATCTCTCGATTAATGAATCAATACATCAAAATAAGTTAAACCAATGGCCATTTGATAAAACAAGAAATAAAATAGAGTACTCGAATAGGGTTTGAAAGTAATAACTTCAATTGCAATTAAACATCAAACAAAAGTATCCATTAACTTAATCCCAAACCTCGGAATCACAAGCTATTTAGCCGGGCATGGGAAACAAACAATTCATAAACAAATTATTCATGTTCATGTCTAACTAATCTAAAGTAAAAAATACTATGGAATGAGAAAACTCAGGGACGTCGATGTTCTCTCGATCTATCTTCAATCCTCAAGCGTGTGGTCGCTACCTCAATCAATCTCTCAAATCCTCCAGTAGAAGGTTGCTCATTTCTCCGCTTCTAGGAAAATATCAGTGTCCCTTTGTTTGGGGCTGCCACATCACTATTTATAATCCCGTTGGGTCAAAACCTGATTATAATTCGTCAAAACCTCGACTTTCCCACACGACGACGGCCGTGCGGCGCATCAACGCATGACCAACCCGCGTCGGCCAGGCCATAGGCACTTTATTTAGCTGAGTTGACGCACGGGCTGTGTGTCCTGGCACGACCAGGTCGTGCGTCCCGTCATAGGATTCTTGATCGCACTGGGAATGATGCACGGGCCGTGCTATAGACGCACGCCCGCCCGTGCGTCCCAAAAAAGGCATATCTACTTCATTCCTTTCCGTTTCTTGTCTTGGTTCGTCGATTTCTTCTCGATTCAACTCCAAACATCATATATTAAGTCGATTATTGGCGGTCCTTTACCGCAATGCTCCGATTTGTCACCAAAATTCTATAAATGTCGTTTAATTCCTACAAAACGAGTAAAGCGTAAATACCTTTTCCACTTTATAAGAATATAGCCAAATTTACTCAAGTAATGCATGCATATCAACTTATTCTATCCTAATTAAGCCTAAATTACATGCAAAACACATACTAATCAAACCCCCAACTTAAACTCATGTGATCCTTGGTCAACGCTTTATAAATAAGATAAAACACAAATGGGAGGAATGAAAAGCAATCAAGAACAACACATCATAATTCATGTCATTTATCCAGAGACGCCAAGCAATAAATCAACCAAGCCTCGAACATTTAACACATAACACGTGTCAATTAAAACCATGGCAAATACTTGAATCACGACTCTCACGCTGATCAAGTGTATACTCTCATCTCAAGAATAATAAGGGGCGTGTTTTTGCTCAAATCATGTCAATGTTGAAGAAATACCATAAGCTTGGCAAATCGTCTCACATCTCCGCTACTCGAATGTATGCAATTCATAAATCAAAAATGATTTTTTTCTTTTTTGGTCAGTAATGAAGGCTCTTTGGTTAGGTAGGGAAATATGGAAGAAGTAACTCAAACTCAAGCGTATATAGACCGGTAAGCACATATTTTATTCAATCAATTATTCTCTCAAACCCAATATGCTACCCCAATCACCTCTCGCTCTTATCAACTTTTCGTATTTCTTTTTAATTCTTTTTCCTTTCTTTTATAGACTCCACTTTCTTTCGCCTCACATCACAAATCCCACCTCCAAGTTCATTCAAAGCAAATCCACTTATAAAGTCGATTTTTTTGTTAAATTTTTTATTTTTCCAACTCTTTTATGAGTATTCATCCTCTCTTTTCCTCCTTGTCTATCTTCATTTATTCCCATCGACCAACACTTGCACAATTATCTAAATTCTCGACATCCGCCCATTCAACCTTATTCAATCCCCTTACTCAATGCCATACGCTCAAGTCTAGGGTAACCGATATATCAAGTTAAGGCTTGAAATGTGGCTATCTAAATTAGGCAACAGGCTCAAATTGGCTAACTAGGGAAATTCAATGTCATTAGGTAGGCAAAAGGCTTGAAAAGCTTAACAAAAATGGCCTTAAATCATTTTCAAAAATCGCATACAACATGTGGCTTTGACAGAGATACGAGCAAGTTCTAGAATTCAAATCAACATAAATGACACACTCAATCAACAAACAAGACTCGCATAATATGAAAGCGTAAAGGCTCAAAGCTCATAGGCTTGCAATCGCGTAATTCAAAGCATAATAACAATGTTCTCAATATCCACATGCTCCATATCATCTATTCTCATCATGATCAATTCGCATCAACATCTAATTCAGAACAACACAAAATGTTTCCAAACAATTCTCCCAAGGTCACATCAAAGACCACAAAAATGGTCAACTCACCCCCTAAAGACCCAATAAAGCAATAAACGTGCTAAAACAATAAACGTGCTAAAACGTAAACATGTGTCTAATGCAATGCAATCTACATGCTCTAAATGCAACTATATGAATGCAAATTTTTTTTTCGCCACACCCTTCAATCAAAATAACTATCTCTCCCCCAAACTTGAATGGAATTATATCGCACATAAGAAAAGATAGAATTTCAAAGAAAAGTTTGGAATGGACCCGACTCACTGCGGGGTGGTGGCGGAAAGTGGCCCCGAGAGATGTGCCATATGTGTATCCGATGCATCATCCGCATCATCTCCAGACTCCTCTGTTCTGCGCCATGCTCCTTGCACTTGTTCCGGCCCCGAAAGTACGAAACTCATCTCGACCGCCGCATGCTCTCCTCAAGAGCAAATAATTTGTCATGATAACTGCCCCCCCACGCTCGTTACCCTGGTGAGAGCTCTCGTGTATGTCGGGCACCTCTTGGCGAACCCTTGCTCAAAACCCATTTCCTGTCATTATACTCCATTGCCTCGCCACCAAATCATCCTCATCGTGCAAACCGGCGACCCTTTGCCTTTTTCGTTCAATCATGGCCTCCATAACTCGGTATGCGGCTTATAGTTCATCAAGAAATTGGCATGATCATTCATATTGGCCACGATCGTGAGTGGCGGTTTAGGAAGTGGGAAGGAGGGTCCGACTCTTTGTTGGAAGAGGTTCATGCCCTCGTCTTCCCGTAATAATTTTCATTTGGCACAGAGTCGCCATGTTAATCCTCCTACTCGTCCTCAATTGGCTCTAAGCCTCTCAAATCCAAATTAAAGTGCCAAGCAATGGGAGTGATCATCCCTCCAATCGTAATCCCGCCACTTGGTTGATTGGCCACATGTTTAGCATGTTCCGCAAAATGGGCCACTTTGTTGGGATTTGGTCCAAAGACCGCCGCAATGGGCTTTAAAAAGAGGCGAGGCGCGGCCCGCGATTCGAACTCGTGAGCGCTGGATTGCATAGTTAAAGGATAGCTTAAAGGATATGATTTGAACTACCTATACCAACAGATGCATCTTCTTTTCTGGTGCCCATTACATAGAAACTCTGAGGTTAAGCGTGTTTGGCCTGGAGTAGACATGGGATGGGTGACCCCCTGGGAAGTTTTCCAGGGTGCGCGTGAGTGAGGACAAAGCGCGCTAGAAAAGACTCGTGTTGGTTTGTGGGGACAGTCGTCAATCCGAGTAGCGCTAGAGGTCCAACAACTGGTATCAGAGCAGGTCACGAGTTCGAATTCCCTTGGAAGCACGCTGTAGTGGAGGTTGCCAGAGCGGTGGAACCGAGATCTTTGGGCGCAATGGAGGTAAACGGACCGTAATCAAGGGTAGGGTTGCCAGTGGCCGGCGAGGTAAAACGGATCGAGCCGGGTGTAGGTTGTTGGGTGGACCAATCAAGGGTAGGTTGCCGGATGTCCTGAATCGAGGTAAAATAGATCGAATCAAGGTGTAGGTTGCGGGGTGGACCAGAATCGGGGTAAGTTGCCAGGTGGCCGGAATCGAGGTAAACAGATCGAAATGTAGGTTCTTTGGGTGGCCGGAATCGAGAGGCTTGCGTGACGCGACGCTGAATCAAGAAGTTGGCGTTAGAACGAGGAAGTTTGGCGAGCAGCAATGAGGTTGCCAAGAGCCGAGCTGAGATACTTGGCAGTCTTTGGGAGGGGGGATTGTTGGGATTTGGTCCAAAGACACCCTGCCTGCAATGGGCTTTAAAAGAGGCGCGGCGCGGCCCGCGATTCGAACTCGTGAGCTGGATTGCATAGTTAAGGGATAGCTCAAAGGATATGATTTGAACTACCTATACCAACAGATGCATCTTCTTTTCTCGGTGCCCATTACATAGAAACTCGAGGTTAAGCGTGTTTGGCCTGGAGTAGACATGGGATGGGTGACCCCCAGGAAAGTTTTCCAGGGTGCGCGTGAGTGAGGACAAAGCGCGCTAGAAAAGACTCGTGTTGGTTTGTGGGGACAGTCGTCAATCCGAGTAGCGCTAGAGGTCCAACAGCCCACCGTGTTATAGGGTGCCGGTTAGCATACACCACAAGAGATAGAGCTCTCAAACTTGCATACCGCCATTATTATGTCGGGCAAAGACAGAGTGAGACGTGACCCACCGAATATACCTAAAAAGGATTCCGGACAGATGATGATTTAGTCATGCGTGCCTCGTAGAGCGTGGGGCCCGTCTCCGTCTCGAACTAATAATCGCCAGGTTATATCGACTATAGAGCTCCGCATTTTTGTATAGGGCATTAGTAGGCACCCGAAAATGGCATTGAGTTGGGCAATATATAAGCGCCTCCGCTCGTTGCCCACCAAAATGCACCTCCCTATAATTTCCTCCCCGTTTATAGACATCAATTGTCTTGAGGAACTCGAGCGTGATTTTCTTGTATGTCGCCCACTTCCTCGCATGAAAGCGCTCCACCCAACCCTTTCAAATAATCGCAGACATCATCGTGTATCCCAAAGGTTTGGGTACACTCATCATCGACATACCGCATCGATGCCATTGGTCGGGTGACCAAACATTATTCGACCGCTCTATTTCATTGTCTTTGGTAAGAACAACCCGTAAGCCGTGGGGCTATCCGGTTGCACTTCTGCTCGCGTCTTTGCGCGCCCTCCTCATTGGGCGTCTCCCCTACCCTCGGGTTTCTTTTTTTCGGCCATGAGTTCAAATTTGTACCTAGCAAAACATATGTGAGATTCCCAACGCGCCAAGCACAAACAAGAATAAGATGAAATCAAGCCAAACAATTCATAAAAGGTATAATGTCTCATCCCCACAATTTTAATCAACAATTAAGCTCCAAAGTCTAAATAACAATACAATTTCGTAGAATCATAACCACTAACACCATAAACATTCAAGCTCATGCAAGATTCATCATCAAAACAACCAAATATGCCTCAATTCAACAAGCCCACAAGGTGTTTGATAATATGCTTCATAGAATAACTCAAGGTAATCAAAGCAATTCAAGTACAACATGCTCCATATAACAACCCTCGGTGCTAATTCAACAAGAAATTCAAAGAAAGCGTGTAAAACTTACCAAAAATTCGAATAACTTGCAAAGATAATGAATTGTAAGCCCTAGTGTGTTTCTCCAACTAAACCTCAAGCAAAGGCAAAATTGAAGCAATATTATAGTGCAATGTGGTGGGGTTGTTGGCTTTTCAATGAAATTTGCGTGTAAAATCAAAGATTGGAGAGGTGAGGTGAGAGCTTTTCTCGAATTAGGCGCGCAAGGAGCTTTGAAAAGTGAAAAATAGACTGTTTCGCAACTCCGATTTATGTTTCACCAACAGACGACGATGCCGTAGCAATGTTTTTGATTCCTTCAGCACGCACGGCCGTGGCGCATGGTGCACGCCTTGCCCGTGCGTTGTGCCATAACAAAATCCGGATTTTTTCCAATTTTTCAATTTTTTTATATAAAAGAAAAGCTGATAAATCCTAAATAATAAAGGAAAAAATGAAAATTAATGCAACAAACCATTGGGTTGCCTCCCAACAAGCGCTAAATTTAACGTCTATAGCTTGACGCCTGTTTAACTCGATTACGGCTCCCGCAAGGTGAGGCATGCCACATCTTTCTTTTGATCTCTATGAAAGTAGTGCTTAATTCTCTGGCCATTCACCATGAATGTCTCCCCATCCCGAGTCAACAATTCTACTATTCATGGAGGTTTCAACACTTTCTTGATTACAAACGGCCCTGCACGCCGAGATTTGAGCTTACCGGGAAAAAGTTTAAGACGTGAATTGTACAAAAGAACTTGTTCACCCGGTAGAAACTCTCTTTTCTTAATCATCCGATCATTCCATCTCTTCGTGCGCTCCTTGTAAATTCAGAATTCTCGTAGGCTTCATCTTAAAATTCTTTCATCCGATTCAAATGCAATAGCCTCTCTCACCCGTTGTTTTGAAGTCAAAATTTAACTTCTTTACCACCCAAAATGACTTGTGCTCTAATTCCACAGGTAAGTGACACGATTTTCCGAATACTAACTGATAAGAAGATGTGCCCAACGGTGTCTTGAATGCAAATCCGATATGCCCATAATGCATCATCTAACTTCATAGCTTAATCCTTGTGATTTATGCTCACCGTCGTTTCTAAGATTTGCTTGATCTCGCGATTGGCTACCTCTGCTTGCCCATTTGCTTGCGGATGGTATGCTAATGCCACTTTGTGCCTAACCCCATACTTTCCAAGTAAATTTCTCATCAACTTATTCATAAAGTGTCCCCCTTCGCTAATCAAAGCTCTCGGGGTTCCAAACCGAGTGAATATATTTTTCTTTAAAAACCGCATTACTACCGGCATTATTTGTCCGTGATGAATCGCCTCAACCCATTGCGATACATACTCCACTCGCTAGTAGAATATATTGATAGTCCGTAGAAGATGGAAAGGGACCCATGAATTCAATCCCCACACATCAAAAAGGTCAACTTTCATCACATTGGTCATAGGCATCTCATGTCGCTCTAGAGATGTTCCCCATCCGCCGGCACTGGCCACATTTGTTGCACATACAAATAATAATCATTATATAAAGTAGGCCAAGATAACCCACTCTGTAATACCTTTTCTCAGCATGCGTGTCGGACCGAATTGTCCCCTAGAATGTGAAGAATGACAATGTTGTAGAACTCCCTCCCACTCTCCTTGAGGCACACATCTTCCCGATGATCATGTCTACGCACCTCTTAAAGAGCAAGGGGTCATCCCACATATAGAACTTGACGTCATGGAGGAACTTCTTCTTTTGATAAGAGGATAAATGCGGAGGCATGACTCTCCCCACTAAATAATTCACAAAATCTGCGTACCATGGGAATTTAGCTTTGTAATAACAAAAAAGCCGCTCATCGGGGAACTTCTTCTTGATTACATATGTACCCTCTTTCTCATCATTTTTGTACTCCAGTCTAGACAAGTGGTCTGCTACCACATTCTCACAACCCTTTCTATCTCTGATTTCCACATCGAATTCTTGCAACAATAGAATCCACCGAATCAGTCTCGGTTTAGCATCCTTCTTGTCGAAGGATATTTGATCGATGCATGGTCGGTGTGGACTATAGTCTTTGTTCCAATCAAGTATGATCGGAACTTATCAAATGCAAAGACAATTTCCAGCATTTTTTCTCTCCGTGGTTGTGTAATTCATGGGCAGCCTTTGTCTAAAGTTCTCGCTCGCATAATAGATGGCTCTAAACAATTTATCCCTTTTCTCGACCCAAAACGGCCCCTCTTTGTGAAATCATCAGCGTTACACATCAGCTCAAAGGACTGACTCTAATCCAAAACTACAAGAATTGGTGTTGTCACCAATGCCTTCTTCAAAATCTCGAATGCCTGCAAACAATCAATTGAAAAATTGAAAGCAAAGATATTTTTCAAATAAATGACTCAAATTGAAAGCTTATGATTGCCTTCTCATTTGTTGGAGGTGGGAGTTTCTCAATTGCTACAATTTTTGCTCATGTCCACTTCTAAACCTGCAAAAAACTCGGTGGCCTAATACAATGCCATCGCGTACCATAAAATGGCACTTCTCCCGATTCAAAACAAGATTAGTTTTCCCGCATCCCTCGTAAAACTAGAGAAATATTATTAAGACAATGATCAAAAGAATCTCCAAAGATAGAAAAATCATCCATGAAAACCTCTATTATTTTCTCAATAAAATCATGAAATATGGCCATCATACATCGCCGAAAAGTTGCGGGTGCATTACGTAGTCCGAATGGCATTCTCGCGGAATGCAAGCGTATCATAGGGACATGTAAATGTCATTTTCCCTTGGTCTTCCTGCAATCATGATATGGTTATACCCAAAAACCATCAAGAAAATAGTAATAATCAAATCCCACCAAACGATCTAACATCATATCAAAAAGGGGAGGGGAAAATGATCTTTACGAGCAGTGGCATCATTCAACTTTCTATAATCAATGCATATACGCCACCCAAGAACTATCCTAGTTACAATCAATTCATCGTTTTTCGTTTGTTACCACCGTCATCCCCCTTTCTTTGGTACCACTTGTACCGGACTCACCTAAGAACTATCGAAAATGGCATACACAATTCCAAAGATCTAACCATTTTAAAACTTCTTTCCTAACAACCTCTTGCATTATAGGGTTTAATCGTATTTGGTTCTGCGATCAAGGTTTATAAACATCTTCCATTCGAATTTTATGCATGACAATCGATGGACGTATGCCTTTTAAATCGGATACGACAAACCTATCGCAGACTTATGTTTCCTCAACACCCTAAGCAATTTATCAAGTTGATCCGGTTAAAAGGGATGATACGATTACCGTATTCGTGTTGTTTGCCCCAAGGAATGCATATTTGAGATGCTCGGGTAATGGATTGAGTTCTGGGTTCGAATTGGGTGCTTCGAGACTCACGCATGGGCTGCCCGTGCTCAAAACGCACGGGCCATGCGCCCTTCACTTTGTACTGGGTCTCTTCGCATCACGCACGACCAGGTCATGCTAGGATGCACGGTTCGTGGCTCCTTCACTTTTTCAATAATTGCTATGGCATCGCACACGACCTAGTTGTGCTCCAACGCACGGTCGTGTGCCCCTGCAGACTTGACTCTCGCACATTTTTCTTCGTGTTTTTGCCTCTCGCGCTTTTCAAGCTCCTGCATATTATCTAAAGTACAAACATAGTCATACAAGTCTTGATTATCGAAATCAAGCATTACACTTGACGTCGAACACGAATGTGTTAAACCAAACTCTAAATCAACCCGAGACAATGTATGATCTATGTAATCATCAATGCAAGATTCAACTACGTCCATGAAATTACAATTCTCAACATTATTATGAAATTGCATCGCCTTTATAGATTGAAAATAAACACATGCTCATCATTAACCCGTAATGTGAGTTCTCCTTTGCACATCTATCAATGCCTTCCCGTGAGCCAGGAATGGGTGCCCAAGTATCAAAGGAACGTCGCGATCTTCCTCCATATCTAGCACTAAGAAATCCACAGGAATATGAATTTGTTGACTTTCACGAGCACATCCTCGATGATTCCCTTACGATAAGTGAGTGATCGATCCGCAAGTTGTAAAGTGACCGTAGACGGCTTTACCTCTCCCAATCCAAGTTTCACGAAAATGGATAAGGGCATCAAGTTAATACTTGCTCCTAAATCACAAAGTGCTTTACTAAAGAAAACACCACCAATTGCACAAGGATAGTGAAACTCCCGGATCTTTAAGTTTCTAAGGTAGTTTTCTTTGGATTATTGCACTACATTCCTCCGTCAGTTGACTATCTCGAAACCAGTCATCTTTCTCTTCTTCGACATAACATCCTTTAAAAATTTAGCATAATTGGGCATCTGCTCAATGCGTCTCCGCAAAAAGGTATGTTAATATGCGATTTCTTAAATATATCAAGGAATTTTGAAAATTGCATGTCTAACTTTTTGTTTTGAAATCGTTGGGAAAAGGAATGGGAGTAGAAAGTTTAGAAAAATCGGGTTGGAGGAAAATTTAAGCTTCTCATCCCCTTTTCTCTCATCAATATGACCCTCAATTCCTTCATCGGCCTTAATATCGCCATTTGCTTTAGTTTTGCATCATCCGATCGATAATTGTCTTCTTCAGATCACGCACCTTGTCTTGGACTTTGCACACGTGCGTGTCTGCGTATTTTCGGTGCTTTACGTATTTTGGCCCCTCGTATTCCGTTCCACTCCTCGGACGATTGGCTTTACACTGCTCATTTGGATTGACCTCAGTGTTACTCGAAAACTGGCTTTTCTGATGTTGCCCACCTACAATCGTAGCTAATAGGCCAATCTGGGTTTCAAGATTTTTCATTTGGGACCCCATGGTGTTAGCCAATTGAGAGACATGATTCTCAATTCTATCCAGCTTCGCCTCATCCTTACTAAATTAGTTCCTCGTCTCATTCATAAACGAGATCGTCTGAGTCATAAATAAGGTGAGGACATCCTCCATAGATGGCTTAGCCTCAGAATTAATGACACCATTTGTCACACTAAACCCCGTGGTGGTTGCATCACATTCTTCGTATTTGCATATGAGAAATTTTCATGATTTCTCATTCCCTGGGATGATAATTGGTAGGGGTCCGATTGTGCGGTAATTATTGAAATTTTGGTTATTAACATAATTAGCCTCCTCCATGGGATCTAGGGAACTCCCCTATTATTTGTACCAGCGTTTCATTCAGTCCCCTTTGTCAATACACTCAACTGATTTGTCAATGCAGTCATCTGAGTTGTCAATGCCTTAATTGGGTCCGAATCAAAAACTTTGGCTACCCTTTTCACATTAGTCCTCTCGGAGGGCCACCGATAGCTATTCATTGCCATCTCTTCCAGCAAGTTGAATGCATCTTGTGGAAATTTAGCTAGTAAATCGCCTCTTCTTTGCGACATCTACAAATGACCTAGTCTCGTCCCATCAACCCGTTATAAAAGAAGCAAAGTTGTTGATCCTCCGGAAACCCATGTTGCGGACACCTCCTCAATAAATCCCAAAATCTCCCCCAGGCCTCATACAATGGTTCGAGTCAAACTGTCTGAATCAAGCGTGATCTCACTCTTAAGGCTGCAGTGTCTTACTTGGTGGAAAGAATTTAAACAGAACTTATGACTCAACTCGTCCCAAGTATTCACACTCCCGAGTTAATGTGCTGCTATTTCTAGCCTTATCCCTTAAAGAGAAAAGGAATAGGCGCAAACGTATAGTATCACCATTACACCATTCATCTTGATCGTGTTGCAAACTTGCATGAACTTTGCAAGATGAGAATTGGGATCATCGGATGGAAAACCCCAAACTGGTTCGATGGACCATCGAAATCGATGTTGGCTTCAAATCAAAATTGTTCGCATTAATCGAATATTGGCAATTCCACCATAGTTGCGATTTGTCCGAGGGCGAATAATCGCTAATCGCCTTTGTTGTTGGGTTCGCTGACTTACTTGTATTGGTAACTCATTAATGTCCCTGTTGATCCCGTTGTTACCTTTGTTATCGGCTCTGTTATTACCCCGTTGTTTCCTTCCACATCCTCCATAGTATGATCTTGCTATTTTTCTCGCCATTTAGTAGTTGGACTAAGTCGCCTTGCAAAAGCCTCAACCTCCGATATGAACGGTGCTAATTCTCTTTGCTTCGAGCGAGTATTTATGCACTACCCGAACCAACTAAAAGAAACAAGTCAAACACAAGAGGAGTAGAATTAAACAAACGATAAAAAGAAATAAAAATGTCTAAATTAAAAATAATTATATTTATCGCAAAATTAGTACTAAAAATTTAATTAGTCCCCGACAATGGCGCCAAAAACTTTTTCGTCTTATTTTTAGCTTCACCGTAAGTGTACGGGCGGTTTATAGAATAGGGGTTAGCAAGGTCGAATCCACGAGATTAATAAATTAGTGTACCAAGTATTGAGATTATAATAGTCTTATTTTTATCTAGACGATCGAAATTGGATGATTGGTTCATAAAACTAAGACACGAATTTATCATAAAAGACAAAGTAAGAGTTGATTGAAAGATCAAGGACATGAATGGATTCTAGGGTTATGGTTTGATTAATATCCCTCATGTTATCCGATTAATCACAACCAAAGTTATTATTATTCTTCCCCGTAAGACAATCACGAAAGTATTTTATCCTCTCTCTCGATATGTATATAAAAACGTTGATTGGACTATCTATACTAGCATCTCTACTCAACATAAGATATCCAACTCCCAAAAGCACAAAAGATTATTAATCCTCACAAATATTTACTGAGACTTCTCAATCATGCAAATATTTATGTCAAGTACTCAAGATCTAGTATTGAAACTCATCTCTCGAATTATGAATCAATACATCAAAACAAGTTAAACCAATGACCATTTGATAAAACAAGAAATAAAATAGAGTACCCGAATAGGGTTTGAAAGTAATAACTTGAATTGCAATTAAACATCAAACAAATGTATCCATTAACTTAATCCCGAACCCCGAAATCACAAGGTGTTTAGCCGGACATGAGAAATAAACAATTCATAGACAAATTATTCATGTTCATGTCTAACTAATCGAAAGTAAAAGATACTATGGAATGAGAAAACTCAGGGGATGTCGATGATCTCTCGATCTATCTTCAATCCTCAAGCATGTGGTTGCGACCTCGATCAATCTCTTGAATCCTCCGGTAGAAGGTTGTTATTTTCTCTTCTTTCTAGGGCAAATATCGTGTCCCTTTGTTTGGGGACGCCATGTCTCTATTTATACTCCCATTGGGTCAAAACCTGATTAGAATTCATCAAAACCTGACTTTCCCGCACAGACGCATGGGTCGTGTGGCCGACGCACGACCAATCCGTGCGTCGCCAGGCCATGGGCACTTTATTTCGCCGAGTTGATGGATGGGCGTGCATCCTGGCATGACCAGGTCATGCGTCCCTGTCGTAGGACTTGGTTGCACTGGGAATGACGCACGAGCCATGCTATTGATGCACGCCCGCCCGTGCCCCTACTAGAGGTGTATCTACTTTGTTCCTTTCTGTTTCTTGCCCTTCATCCGACTTCTTCTCGATTCAACTCCAAACATCATATATTCACTCGATTATCGGTGGTCCTTTCTTTAATGCTCGATTTGTCACCACAATACTATAAATGTCGTTTAATTCCTACAAAACAAGCAAAGCGTAATACCTTTTCCACTTTATAAGAATATATCCCATTTTACTCAAGTAATGCATGCATATCAACTTATTCTATCCACAATTAAGCCTAAATTACATGCAAAATACATACTAATCAGCATCTTATAACACTAATCCCCAGGACCTGCATACAAGTATGGGTACCTAAAATCGATTTCCTTGATTGCGAGTTCAAGGAATGTAGTGAGTGCCAAGGAACCTGGTACATGGATAGTGGTCGTTCTAGACATATGACAGAAAAAAGAAAAATCATTCATGATTCAAGGAAATTAGAGGTGCAAAAGTTATATTTGGAGGAAATGAAGCTCCAAAGGAGATCAAAGGCACATGATCCATCAAGAAAAATGGATTGGAAATCACAGATGTTGCTTATGTTGAAGGCATCAACTTCAACCTGTTAAGTATCAGCCAACTATGTGACAAAGGCTACAATGTAGGAATCAACATAGGAGTATGCCAAATCAAGGATGTTGAATGCAATGAAATAGTCTTTGCAAGGTTATAGGCAAAAAAATATGTATGTGGTAGATTGGTCTCTCACTACACCAAGCACATGTCTACTAGCAAAGAGCATAGCCGAATTAAGTTGGTTGTGGCACAAGAAGTCGAGTAATCTAAATTTCAAGACAATCTACAAGCTTTCAAGGAGTCATATTGTAGAAGGATTGCCGGACTCGGTGTACAAGAAAGAAAGTGTATGTGATGCATTCCAGATGGGAAAGCAAATCGAATCATCATTCAAGGATAAGCCAAGTCCTTCTTCAACAAGGATATTACATCTCATTGCATATGGATTTATTTGGTCCATTGAGCCAGCTAGCATCGGTGGAAAGAAATACACTTTAGTGGTGGTGGATGATTATTCAATATATACATGGACAATTTTCGGTGTAAAAAGAAGGAAACATTGCGGTTAGTTACCTCGGATGATGAGAAGAGTTCAAAATGAGAAGAGTCAAACCATTATAAATAGGGGTGTCAATGAGTGACACGACATGATATCACGACGACCGAACACGACACGATTATAAACACGATTATAGAGACAAAAAGCACGATAAAGCACGACACAATATGACACAACACGATAACACAATAGGAACACGAAATTGAAAATTAATTTAAAATTACAATTATTGTTATGTTAAAGATCAAATAAAATATATAACATGAAAACACGATAGTATGACACGAACATGACACGATAACACGATTTTCCACCCATAATTATAAAGATAAGATCTCGATCGGGAACCGAGTTTGTCAATGAGATTATAACTCGATTGTGTTGAAAATGGTATTGCTCATGAGTTATCACCGGAAGGACTCCACAAAGAATGGAGTAGGCCGAAAGAAGGAACATAACTCTCAAGGAAGCCGCAAGGACTATGTTAGTTGAAATTGGATTGCCTAAGAGATTTTGGGCGAAGCCATAAATACAACATGTTATACTCAAAATAGATGCATGATTAATAGGCAATTGACCAAGACTCCTATGAGATTTGGACATGGAGAAAGCTAAATGTTGGATATTTCAGGATATTTGGATGTAAATGCTTCATCCATAATAATGACAGGGGATAATTTGAAGGCTTTTGATGTTAAAGCCGATGAAGGTATCTTTTTGGGATACTCGGTTTAGATCAAAACCTATATAGTCTTGAACAAGAGGACTGTGGTTACAAAAGATTATATCCATGTGGTTTTTGATGAACCTAATGTGAATGGAGAAGACATTGATGAGTTAGGTGATAAGATGAATCGCCAACTATGCGAAGAGTCCTTATGTTGAAGTCAAGTAAGAGCACTCAACCCGGATGATGATGAGATAGTTGAATCTCAAAGACAAAATGGAAGTTCTACGATGAATGAATATGAAAGAGATGTTCAAGACAACTTAGTCATGAGACGGTGAATCTAGTGACTTACTCCAACGTGATGTGAGATGGGCCGAGAGACCATCCACCGAGTTAGTTATTGGAGATGTTAGAGATGTCATAAGAACCGATCCGCAGCACAACATGAAGCTATGTTCACTTGCTTTATTTCCCGTGATAGAGCCTGAGGATGCGTCTCAAGCATTGCATGACACACATTGGATTCGTGCTATGCAAGAAGAGCGGAATCGGTTTGAAAGGAACAAAGTGTGGGAATTAGTTCAAAGGCTAACCCACCAAAATGTTATTGGAACTAAGTGGGTTTTCGAAACAAAAAATGAATGAGGAAGGATCTATTGTAACAAACAAAGCAAGATTGGTAGCCAAAGGGTATTGCCAAGAAGAGGGTATATATTTTGATGAAACATTTACTCTTGTTGCAAGATTGGAAACAATAAGGATGTTTCTTGCTTATGCCGCACATAAGAACTTCAATGTATATCAAATGGATGTGAAAAGTGCATTTATAAATGGATTGCTAGAAGAAAAAGTTTGTGTTGAATAACCTCCAGGTTTTGAGTAGAAAACTATTGGAGATAAGGTCTATAAGCTCAAGAAAGCATTGTATGGATTGAAACAAGCACCAAGAACATGGTATGATACATTGTCTCAATTTCTAATGACAATGGATTCACCAAAGGCAATGTTGATAGAACACTATTCGAATTCAAGATGGAGAGAGTATAACGCTTGTTCAAATATATGTGGATGACATCATTTTTGGTTCCACAAATAAAGGTTGTGTGACAAGTTTCTCAAACCTCATGCAAGGCAAATTTGAGATGAGCATGATAGGAGAGCTGAATGTATTCCTAGGACTTCAAGTCAAGCAATTGAAGGATGGAACCTTCATAAGTCAAACCAAGTATACCGGAGATTTAATGAAGAAATTTGGTATGGAAGAGAAGTCTTCTGAAGATTCCTATGAATACATCACCAAGATGGTCATGGATGCGGATGGCAAAGTCATTGATCAAACTAGATATAGAGCCCTCATTGGATCATTGCTCTATTTAACAAAGTAGGCCGGACATCACCTTTGCAAAGAGGTGTATGTGCTAGATTTCAATCTACACCGAAAGAGAGCCACATGACCGCAACTAAGAGAATCCTAAGGTATTTGAAGGGATGCCAGAAGTCGGCTTATGGTATCCAAAGGAATGAGGATTCAAGGGGTAGGATACTCGGACTTAGACTATGTTGGATGTAGAGTTGATAGGAAAGAGTACTTCGTGTACATGTCAAATGCTTGGAAATAGATTGGTTTCTTGGTTCAAGAAAAACAAAATTCAATAGTTGTAGGTCCCAAGGGGTGTGAGTAAGGTTTAGAAGGGGGGGTTGAATAAACCTTACCAACTTTTTGAATTTAGTCCTTTTAAATTAGTTCAGAGTTAATTCCACAGCTATGTCCTTGATGGACAGCTAAGTTAGTTAACCAGCAGAGTTAGCCACTCAACATACTCGACTGAGTTGTTGATAGAATAACTCAGCTGTTTAGTCTAATACTTAACTTGGGCCGAGATGAAATTTTCAAATGGAAGACTTAACACCCTTGAATTTGGTTTAAGTTTGTTTTAACACTTGGCTTTAGCACTTTGTTAATTATCAGTTGGATAGCAAATTATCAGCAGATATAAAATGATATGCAGAAATTAAATGCTGAAATGTAAATGACACAATAATTTTTATAGAGGTTCGAAGATGGGGTAATTTTTCTAATCCTCTCTTCTCCAACTCCTGGAGGAATCCACTAAGTATTGATCAGAGTACAAAGTGGTTATCACCCGGATACAAGTCTTGATCACACACGGTGACTTGATCCTTTGGGACTCGATCCGAGATGCCTTGGTCACACAAACCGGCTTCTCGTCCGACTCGCCTTCTTCACAGGGCCGCGCCTTGCTACTTCACTCACTTACTCAAGCTTCTTGGATTTGATCACGAAGCCCTCCAATAACTTGAGACTGGTTCGACCTTGAACCTTTCTACAATCCTCCTTGGAATGTAGACCCTTTTGATTCTTCAAAAGTTTCCTCTTCAACATTTGAAGTTGTCTTTCCTTCACAACTTGGTGTTGGGTTGATTTCCTTCAAATTTAGGCTTGAATATCTTGAGAATATTTTGCAGGTTACAATTCAAATAATAGCTTGAATCGTTCGGTTTTCAAGGTTAACCTTTTCTTAAAGTGATTCCTCAACCTTTTATAGTGAGCTTTCAAAAATCGCCCGTTGAAGAGATAGGTTGATTTTCAAAAGTCACTTGTGTTCGTTGGCTTGTCTTGTTGCGATCCTTGATATTGACATTTCCTCGTATAAATGAACATTCAAATTTTTTTAGTCGACACAAGGTGCGTGCTTCCCATTGGTTTATTCCTTTTGCACGCTTCTCGGGATCGAGCTCTTTAAGACATGGCAAAGATGGAAGTATTACTTGTTTAGGTAATATTCTTGACTTCTCGCGGCAACGGATTCTTTTAAGTTGTCTTGACTTGACGCTTTTCCCCAGGTGACTTGAGTCTGCTCCAATGATTGAAAGACTCATCTATCACTTCAACTCGTCTTGGCTTCTTGAGTTGACTTGACTTACACTTCACACACCGTATCCCAAATGATACTCCCGCAATGAGTTCTTGGCTTCTCCTCCTTGCCATACTCAAATTTGTTTCACGGAGTCTTCATTTTAGCCTTCAAGACTTCTTGTATATCCAGCAGAGTGACTTGACTCACTCGCATAACCCTATCTATTACAATAGAAATTACAAGAAAAATGGGGTGCCAACTTTCTAGTCTAAGTTTTACGTGGCATTCATCAAAATCTAATAAATAAATTTCCCAACAATAGCTACATCCACAAACCAAGCAGAGTACATAGTTGCGGGCAAACATTTGTTGTGTGCCCAAGTCTTATGGATGACACAACAAATGAGAGATTATGATATTGAAGAAAAAAATATTCCAATTATGTGTGATAACACTAGTGCTATTACAATCACTCAAAATCCAAAGTGTTGCATTCAAGAACATAATACATTGATGTCGGATATCATTTTATAAGAGATCATGTTGAAAAGAAAGACATCACCTTGGAATAGATCTCAATTGATAAGCGAAGCATAGGATATATTCACAAAGCCATTATGTGAATCAAGATTTGAAGAGCTCAAGAATGAGTTAGGGTTAATTGAGCCGAGTTAGATTACTCGTAAGACTCAATCAATAGAGAAAAAGATGAGAAATTGAAAAAGAGCAAGTTTCACATTTCACCAAGTGAAACAAATTTACCGGAAGTCAATCAGACGAGTTAGGCGACAAATGAGTTACATCATGAGAAGAGAGAAGCGAGTTGAGTCACTTTGGAAGTATCTTTGAATTATTTATGAGCTAAGTGACTAAAACGCAGTCATTTTAAATGAGCGGAATGTTTTTAAGGATGACATCGGTGTAATTATGATCACAAAGATAAAAGCTACACAAGAAACCATATGAATGGATATAAATGATGCTTTGCATTTAATGTGGCGAAATTAATGCGGTTTTGAAGATAAATCCTGACCGTGATTTTGATCAACATTTTCAAATTCTAAAACCGTCCTTTCACGTCCCTTATATACGAAATTTCATTTTCTCTCTCCTCACGCAAACCTATTCATCTTCAAAAAAGAAAGTTCATTCTCTTTGCAACTAAGTTCAAACCCTAGTTCTCCAAGTTCAAGTTTCTCAAGTTTTAATCGGTCAAAAGTTCTAGAAATGGCAAAAATCATGATTTCGCTTTGTTAGTTGAGAAGATCCACACCGGAGCATCGGTGGCTTCACCGGTATGATCAAGCGGGCGTTGATGGTGCCCTTGTGAAGAAATAGCTGAAAAGCTAGAAAAGTTCGGCCTGAAGGACTTTCCGATGATGCGCTTCACGAGAGGTGGCCACGTTTTATGTGAATGCGGAGGTGAAGGACAATGAAATCCTTTCATTGGTCTACACCAAGGTCATCAAAATCACCGCAAAGGACCTTGCCGAAAGCACTCGCTTTTTTACCCTCCAAAGGGTGGAAGGACATCGGCCGAGAAGAATGTCAACCTTCGACTTGGAAGGAGGTTGCAAAGACGGAGTTTGTCGCGAAGGTTGTGTACACGACCAAGAAGAGTCTCTGAATACCACAAACCGATGGACATCGTGTCTAAGTGCATGGATATGAAGTTTGAAAGCTTTAATCGCTATCCAAGATTAAGCTAATCATGATGGTTGCGATCATGCAAGAGAAAAAGGTGAATTGGGGTGAGTTCGTCTTCACCGAATATGCCAAAATGTGATGAACATGTCATTCAAGGAGGATGGGACCTTTGGTTGCTCGTTGGGATATGTCCGGTCATTGGCCATGTAATGGAGATGAAGGGTATTGCATAGCGCTATGGCAAGCCCTTCCATGCAAACAAAAAGATGTTCAAGGAGAACCTCTCCGAGCCCGGAAGAAGGCTCATGCAAGAAAGGCCGATACAAGTGAGGGGGAATCACCACCTACTGAGAAGACACAAATGAGACCTCTCCACTCTCTCCCCGGCAAAATCTAAGAAGAGAGTTGTATCATCTAACGGTTGCTCCCGCACCCAAAACCGAAGCCCCGCCCACGCAATGAGATACCGCCTCGAACCGAGATAGAAGAGGAACCCCGAATTCCTTCTCCTATCGTGAAGAAAGAAGCGGATCGCCAAGTCCGGAGAAGCGATTGCTTCGAGAAAACTCCTAGTGAACCATAGGCCTTCACGTTTGAAGAGCCCGAAGTGGTGGAACCTAAGATCTAGCTTGTTCCCACCAAAAGAAGACGGTTGTTGAGGAAAGTTGAGTCACAGAAGACAATCGAATCCGGTACTCGATCGGAGAAGTAGAAGGAGACTCGTTGATGCTCAAAAGGATAAGTCTCCATAAATTATATGCCCCGAGAAGACTCATGATGCCGATCAAGAGAGAATTGAAGACCCGGCTATGCGGAGACAAACAGTGGAGATCAAGGCGTGAGACAATCGAGCCCATCCAAGAACAAGTTGTCTCAACTCCTCGGCAGATGTTCTTCGAGTCCGAATAGGAGCAAGCCCCACTAGCCCCCATTCAGGAGACATGAGAGGATGAGGATGATGACTTGATCATGTACTCTCCAAAGATACCCGGACATTGAGAAAGATTGAGGGAATGGAGGGCGTGGAAGTTGGATTACTCTAGGCATCGGTTTGCTCGCTCGTAATTCATTGAGGATGAGGAGGAACTTCTTAGGCTACTTGGACTTGCATCTGCTCAATTTGCTATGAATAAAGAGAGTTTCATGGAAACCCGCCGCCTTATCAAAGAGGAAGAGAAGGAGAAAGTCGAGAACATGCAAGAGCCTTGGAGAAATCCAAGATATGTCGTGACAGGGACTTATGAGCACATCCATGAGTCTACCGATAGTGATGAAGACATGGATCCAAATTGCGGATGAGAGAAGTCCGAGATGCGGAGGCCATCATAGAATCACGACCCCCATGCATGAGATGAGTCTTCTAGAGGGTCCTGGAGAGTAATCAAAAGTCTCCTAGGGCTGGTCCTTTGGGAGTGGCGCACTGATTGCAATGGAAATTGCCGCAACCACGTCTCCAGTGCACTCAACCGACGGCTCTCGGGGACATGGCAATGAAGCCGGACTTTGGGCCCCCAAGCCAAGCTTACCCTGAAGAAGGTGTTGAGACACACCCTTGCTTGCGGCCGTACACTCGAGGGAACAATGAGCGCGTCTCGGGAGAAGAGTGACCCCACCACCGTTCACTCGGTTGGTGCGCCGCCAGGGGGAAACTCTCTCCACCACAACAAGGTCGGAGGAAGTCATGGGAGACCAAACACCGCGCTTTGGAGGCGAAGAAGAGAAAATCATAGAACAACATAGTGACATTAATGATGCTCGGACAGTTGAGTCTGTCTCGGATGTCCACCGCTTTGCAGACCGATGAAGCTGTTGGACGCAGCTAAGGCAAAGGATGGAGAGACCCCGGGAGTTGAGACTGGTCATGAAAGTGCAATCCAAGGAGTTGAGACTCCAATGGATGACACCGTAGAAGACCCTAAGATAGTTGAGATCTGTTGAAGGGATTATTGAAGGCCCTACAATGGTTGAGACTTTGGGGGGTATAGAAGGCCCAAGGGAGGTTGAGACTTTTTTGGGTAAGGGACAAGATGAACAACGAGAACATTCCTCAACTTGAAGGAGCTACTGCAGAAGAGGAGATCAACGCCCTTCACGATTCCCAAGAGCACATTGATACTTCATTTTTAGGATCGGAGGATGAAGCCGAGTCCACTCACCCTCAAGATTCTTCGACGGAAAAAGTTGAATATGTTCTAAAATCTCGAGCTAAGTCGGTGATAAGAAGGCTCGTATGAGGTTTAATTTTGATGATAAGCCAACTCTTAAGGCCTTATCATCCTCCGATGGCGCCGATGAATCACCGAGGACCAGGTTACACATTTGGAAAAACACACCGAGACCGAGGAAGCTATTAAGACAGTTGAGGCTCACTCGGTGAGCAAACATTTACAAATGCTCCAAATACGAATGAGTCACTACGTAGGCTACCACAAACCGCAGCAGCAAAAGACTCTTATAGCTCAATCGCAGGCTTTCACAACCGCACCAACATCTGTCGATGATGCCGCCAGCAGGCAGGCACAAAGAGTCAATCATTGCAGAATTTCAAATTCAATACCCCCATGGTGAAGCCTCGGGGATACCATTCGTCCGCAATGATGTATTTGAATACATATTCCCATTCACCGCTAAACTACCCAACATGGAGGATGAATCTGCTGCCGAACTCAAGAAATATACCGTGCAAGAAGAGCATGTCATTCCCACGATACAATTGTGCCAAATGGACTTCAATTTCGATGCAGTGGGCGGTGAGTCAAATCCTACAAATTGAGTTCCGTGAAGCCTTCAAGAAGATCTGCGAAGAGATTGAGAAGATGGAACGCCACCAAGCCTCTCCGTTTGAGATTGGAAAATCGAGATGCTACCCTCACAGCCAATTTTGGAGGGATTATAGTTTTTATAAGGGAATGGCCTGCACAACAGACAACCATGCGTTTGGAGCAGTCCGTTACTTTAAGGCCCTATTTGCCGAAATTCTTGTTTGGAGAGCGGACACCTCAATGTATCAGCAGAGAGGATGAAAGAGTATATAGTGAGAATGGAAACTTCCCATAAGTCTCGATATGGAGTCACATAAAGACTTTCACAAGATCGAGATCACTCGTCCGGAGAACAATATGAATGAAAAGTTCATCTTGATGGCGGAGATGAAAATTGTGACAATGAATCAAAGGCTACTCGTTTCGAGTTTTGAGCCTACTCCGCACAGACTCCAAGTATTACTCAACAAACAAATTGACCGGATTTCCTCCCGAGAGGATTATTCCCTAGATACCTCTCTCCTTTGGTGACGATGTCAACAAGGGGAAAGAAGAGGCCCCTAAGGGATTGAAAGAAGAATTGAAGTAAGGAGGTGACAAAGTGAGGGGAAGAAATTTAAACCAAAATCTTCCTTTAAAGTTGATGTATGCTAAAACCCCACAAACAGTGAAGTCACGGCCTCAATTCTCGCAAGCTACCCCCGAATCTACATGTTGAGAAAGTTGTGGTAGCCATGAAAGATAAAAGGAAGGCCATCGAAGCTTTATTCGATGAAGTAGGCGAGAAGCGATCGGCTCGCGTGGAAGAGCTTTTGAAGCAATATGGTGGTCCTCCAAATGGAGGAAGGACTATGATGCGATCAAGCCCCGAAGGACATAACAATGCTCGATCTTTGGATCTCGAGCCCAGATCTATAGAAGAGTTTCAAACTCTTGAAGCGAAGGATATTTTGAAGGAATAACTCTACCTCAAGCGTGGGATGCATATTGGGAGAAGGGATTGGAAGTATGTCAATCACCGAGAAGCGAAGAGACTTCCAAGAGCCATTCAAATAGAAAGTCTAAGGCCCTAGTATAGTATACGCCAAGAGGAAGGAGTTGAGTCGGGATCGGGGCGACATGGTGGTGGTGGAAGAGGTTCTCAACCACGGCCAAGACCAAAAATGTAATGTATGTTGATCTCCGGAAGAAAGGGATCACATACTTGGCTGGACATGGTCACCTTGCAAATTTAGAAGTTGCACGCAAGTTGGTCAAGCAAAGAAGAGGCAAGATGAAAAAATAAAAGATCTACAAGAGAATGGCTTGAGAGGAAGCAAAGGGATGACCTCGCCGCCAAACGAGCCTATGAAAAGAAGAAGAGAGAGGAAGAAGAAAAGAAGAGGAGGAGGCCGGAGGATGACAAGAAGAGAGCCAATGAAGAAGAAAGAAAGAAAGCGAAGCAAAGGCGTTGAAGTGTGATGCGAACCCCTTCATGTATTTTGTTGTAAATACTTTAATGTAAGTTTTCTCGTAATAAGCTCGTGAATTTCCCACTGTAATTTTCACTCTTTATGTATCTTAGTTTAGATATACATTGTAATGTCATGTTTATATAAAATGCTCTTATACTTGTTGTAAAAATGTGACTTTGTAAAGGACAAGAATGCTATGATCAATAAAATGATTATTTAAAGCATACATTTTTATTATTGACCGCTTGTATGTTTGTTGTTTACTTACTTTGAATGTTTTAAGTTTTGGCATCATAAAAAAGGTGGAAATTATTAGGAAATTTATTTGTTAGATTTTGATGATACCATGTAAAACTTAAACTAGGAAGTTGGCACCCGATTTTTCTTGTAATTATACATTGTAATAGATAGATCGGATGAGCCGAGTTAAGTCGGCTATGTCAAAGATTACAAGAAGTCAACTACGGATCGGATCAAGACTCGCCATGTGTCGATTGAGCATGGCCTAGAAGGAAGTCAAAGACTCGATCAAGGAGAGTCACCGTGGAACAACTGTGAGAAGTGTCGGTCAAGTCAACTCAAGGAACTAAGTCTATCGATTGAAGTGGTAGTTGAGTCAATCCCATGATTGGAGCAGGACTCAAGTCACCTGGGGTAAAGCGCAAAGAATCAAGTGAAGACTATCGACTTAGATCCGTTGGAATAAAGTCAAGAATATTACTCAAAATAGTAATATGTCAAGTTGTCGAAACCCGCAATGTTGGAATGCCATTTAATATGAGGAAAGGTCAACATCACCAAGGTTGCGACCAAGACAAGAGAAGCCAACTAACACAAAGTGACATTTGAAACTAGCATATCTCTTCAATGGGCAAATTTCAAATGTGCACTATAAAAGGCCGAGGAAGATATTGAGAAAAGGGTACCTTGATTACATGAACCACGAACGAACAATCATTATTCAAGCAAGTAATCTGTAATATTCTCAAAGCAATTCAAGCAATTCCTCAAGCCTTAAACTCGAAGAAACTCGATCCAACACAAGCCGTGAAGGAGAGATAACTTCAACCATTGAAGAGGAAACTTTTGAAGAAACAAAGGATTCTACTTTCCAAGTTGAAGGATTGTAGAAAGGTTCAAGTCGAACTATTATCAAGTTTGTTGGAGGGCTTCGTGATCAAATCCAAGAACTTGAGAAGTGAGTCAAGTAGCAAGGCAGCTGCCCTGTGAAGAAGCCGAGTCATAAAGAAGCCACCGTGAGTGATCAAGGCTATCTCCAGGTGATAATCGCTTTGTAAATCGACTGTTACATAGTGGATTCCTCCGGTTGGAGAAGATAGGATTAGAAGAATTACCCCATCTTCGAACCTGTATAAAATACTTGTGTCAATTTACTTTCAACAATTTACATTCCTCGCATATTTACTTATATATGATGTTAGTATATATTTGTTATCCAACCGATAATTTACTAAGTGCTAAAATCAAGTGTTTAAAACAAGCTTAAAATCAAACAAAGGGTGTTAAGTCTTCCATTTGTTAAAACCAAATCAGCCAAGATAAGTATTTGGCTTAAGCGAAGTTCTAACTATCAACACTCTATCGAGTCTATTGAGTGGGTAACTTAGCTGAATAGCCAACTTAGTTGTCCCTCAAGGACACCGATTTGATCAAATTTTTGATTTTAGTCCTTTTAAATAGTTCAACAGAGTTGACTCAAATTAGTTGTGTCCTTGGGGAACAACTAAGTTGGCTATTCAAATAAGTTACCCACTCAACGGACTTCGATAGAGATGTTGATAGTATAACTCATTTTAAGCCAAATACTTAACTTGGCTGATTTGATTTTTAACAATGAAGATTTAACACCCTTTGATTGGTTTAAAGCTTGTTTTAAACACTTGTTTTAGCACTTAGTTAATTATCGCTTGGATAGCAAATATTAACTAACAACCGATATAAAGTAAATATGCAGGAATGTAAATGACGAAAGTAAATTGACTTGAGTACTTTTATAGTGGTTCAAGATGGGGTAATTCTTCTAGTTCACTCTTCTCCAACTCCCGGAGGAATCCACTAAGTAACGACGCTTTACAAAGCATTATCGATGGAGATAGCTTTGATCACTTAGCTTGCTTCTCTTATGACTCATCTTCTTCACGAGGCGGCTGTCTGTTACTATAGCTCACTTCTCAAGTTTTTGGATTTGGTCACGAAGCCCTCTAGCAAACTTTATACTTGGTTCGATCTTGAACCTTTCTACAATCCTTCAACTTGGAAAGTAGACCCCTTTTTATCTTCAAATGTTTTTCTCTTCAATCGATTGAAGTTATCTCTCCTTCACAAAAATTTGTGTTGATCGAGTTTCTTCGAGTTTTAGGCTTGAGGAATTTCTTGATAAGTTTTGAGAATTTGCAGTTTAATTGCTTGAGTATTGCTTAAAAGATTAGTGTCATTTGTAACCTTTTCTCAAATGCTTCCTCAGCCTTTTATATTGCACATTTGAAATTTGCCCGTTGAAGAGATAGGCTAGTTTCAAATGTCCCTTTGTGTTCGTTGGCTTGTCTTGTCTTAGTCTGCACCGCTTGTGATGTTGACCTTTCTCGTATTAATCGGCATTTCACTTTGCGGCAGTTCGACTTAAGATGCAATGTTTCCCATTGGAACATTTCTTTTGCATAATTCTAAGCCAAACACTTTAAGACTGGCGGCTTGACATATTACTATATCGAGTAATATTCTTGTCTTTATTCCAATGGATCAAAGTCGCTTGTCTTCACTTGATCACGCCGCTTTACCCTGGTGACTTTGAGTCTACTTTCATCATATGATTGACTCAACTATCACTTCAACTAATAGACTTGGCTTCTTAAGTTGACTTGACCGACACTTCTTACGATTGTTCCTCACCGACTCTCCTTCAATCGAGTCATTGAGTTCCTTCTAGGCCATACTCAACTAACACGCAGCAGTCCTTCATCCTATCTATTACAATACATGATTATAAGGAAAATGGGGTGCTAACTTCCTAGTTTAACATCTCTTTAAGGTTCCCATCGATTAACCACTAACCGTTTTTACATGATATCATCAAAATCTAACAAATAAATTTCCTAACAGACCTCTCAAGAACATCTAATCATGAGTTATTCTCGGACCTCAAAGCTTATGAATTTGAGCCGAGAAGAAAAGAGTAAGAGGAAACAATTGTACCAAAGACAGACTACATTGTTGGCCAACGAAGGGAAGAAAGTTGAGCTAAAGAAGACCATTGACCATGAGGAAATTGCCCTCATGGTGAAGAGATTCAACAAGTTCTTTAACAAGAACTATAAAAGAAACAAGGGTGAAACCTCCAGGAGACATTCAACACCTTCCAAAGCAAGGGAGGAAACACCACCCAAGAGAGCCGATCGGAGAGTCAAACATGTGTTGGAATTGCGACAACTGACACTTCATTGCTGACGTTCCTATCCACCACCAACAAATATATAAATGAGGAGCATAGAGGAGTCTTCGGGAAAGAAGACAAGAAAAGAAGAAAGCTATGTTGGCTCTTGAGACTGAGCCAACCAAGTGCAAAGAAGCGGCCAGACTCGGATAGCGGTGAAACCGACAATTCAAGTGATATCGAGGAAGAGGCTATGATATGCCTCATTGCCAAAGAACAAGATCAAGAAGATGAGACACATTCTAACTCATCTCATTCTCGATTCAAGTGATAGTGATCGTGATACACACACTTCATCACCAACAGAGATAGTTATGATTCATTGGGCAAAATGATGAAAGATTTTGAGCGCATCAAAACCTCACATACACTTTTGAATGAGGAAAACAACCAGCTTAAAAGTCAAAACTCACAACTAACTAATGAGCTAAATATAGGCGATGAGAACACTAAGTCAAGGCGTCAATGTAGGTCCCAAGGGGTGTGAGTGTAAGGTTTAGAAGGAGGGGTTGAATAAACCTTACCAACTTTTCAAATTAGTTCTTGTAAATATTCGAGTTAATACTTCACGATTGTGTCCTTGATGGACAAATAAGTTAGTTAATCAAAGAGAGTTAGTCACTCAACGGACTCGACCGAGTTGTTGATAGAATAACTCATTGTTTTGACTAAAGACTTAATTCGACTTGTGATTTGTTTTCAGGAAGACTTAACACCCTTGAATTTGGTTAAGTTTGTTTTAATACTTGATTTTAGCACTTAGTTGTTTATCAATTGGATAGCAAATTTATCAAATGAGATATAAAAATAAGATGCAAAAATTAAAGTGTTGAAATGTAAATGACACAATAAGTTTTTATAGAGGTTCGAAGATGGGGTAATTCTTCTACTCCTCTCTTCTCCAACTCCCGGAGGAATCCACTAAGTATTGATCAATATACGAGTGGTTAACTTGATCCAGATACAAGTCTTGATCACACAAACCGACTTGATCCTTTGGGACTCAACTGAGATGCCTTGGTCACACAAATTTGCCTTTCTCGCACGACTCGGCTTCTTCTTCGCAGCAAATTGCCTTGCTACTACAGCCCACTTGCTCAAGCTTCTTGGATTTGA
Source organism: Rehmannia glutinosa (assembly GCA_016081115.2). Taxonomy (NCBI): domain Eukaryota; kingdom Viridiplantae; phylum Streptophyta; class Magnoliopsida; order Lamiales; family Orobanchaceae; genus Rehmannia; species Rehmannia glutinosa. The sequence goes on along the minus strand of JABTTQ020002979.1, from coordinate 230,063 downwards.
TCACGAAGCTCTCCATAAACTTGAGACCGGTTCGACCTTGAACCTTCCTACAATCCTCCATGGAATGTAGACCCCTTGATTCTTCAAAATTTTCCTCTTCAACTGATTGAAATTATCTTTCCTTCACAAGTGAGTGTTGGATTGATTTCCTTCGTAATGTAGGCTTGAGGATTGATCTTGAATGATTTGAGAATTTTTTGGTTACATTCAAATGTTTGCTTGAATGTTCGCGGTTCAGTAACCTTCTCTCGAGTTATTCCTCGGCCTTTTATAGTGATCTTTCAAAAATCTGCCGTTGAAGAGATAGGCTTATTTTGGAAATTCACTTGTGGTCGTTGGCTTGTCTTGTTGCGATCCTTGAAATTGCCACTCTCCGGGTCCCTCCATCATTCTTTGCTCATGAAGTATTCTCGATTCTTGCATTGCTTGTTGCATTTGCAATTCTTTCCGTGGCGCGACAACGGGTCTAGATCCTCATCACTTTCGATAGGGCGTCAAGGTTAGGGTGTGTATGATCGGTGGTGCCGGTGAGAGGGCGGAGGCTTGGCCTTTTCACGTGCCTCTACGTCCTCACCGCTCTAGCCCGTTCGTTTTCTTTTTCGAATCTGCAGATATTGATGCAATTATCCTCGTCAAGGCTTGCAAGATCGTCTCCACCTCAAGAAATCAAGAGTTCTTCTTCCTCAAAGAATGAACTCGGGACGTTCAAACCACTCTGGATAGACTCAACTTCCATTTTCTCCACTCTCGCAGACGATTTTGGATGTTTGGATACAATGGAGAGTACATGATTACATCGTCTTCATCATTCTCTTCTGCGCCCTCGTTTCGGGGATTAGGGGTAGCGGACTTTCTTTGCTCGACACCCTCGTAGCCTCTCACACGAAGTGAGACACAACCACAACAGTGATTCGGTTGTCTCGGCCATTCCTTGTTCCTCGGTTGTTCTGTCTCTGATTGGGTCCTCGACTTGCCTCTGTGATCGGCCTCAGCAGACTTGGCCGTTCATCGATCACTGAGACTCTACTTTTCCAGCGATCTCGGGTATCTTCTCCAAATGAGTGACAGACTCACTGTCTTCTCAAGCACCTGGAGCTTGGAAAGTCTTCTTCTTCTCTTTGTTTTTACCAAAGGGATATCCGCTCCACTTCCTCTGGTTCATTGAAGGTAAATGCGTTAGCGATGTCTTAGAGGCAGCCGCCTTCCTTGTTGTGGCGATCCTGTTCTTCTTGATTACTAGAGAAGGGATTAATGGTTCCTTCTCCATTGCCGCCGCGAGGGGGGAGACACGGCTGCGGGGTAGGTGACTCGAGCTGCAGGGCGAGGAGCGATTTATTTTTCTTTCTTTGCAGCAGGGGCAGCATCTTTTAGCAACTGCAGGGGTAGCCTTTTTCTTTGGAGGAGAGGAGACATTGTATCTTCTTGAGGATCACCGATTCCCCTCACTGTGACAGCCCTCTTGGCGTATGCTCTCTTCTATGCGCGAGATAGGTTTGATCTCAACATCCTCTTGTTTACATGGAACGCCTTTCCATGTCGAAGAGGACTCCTTTTACTTCCATCACCGCCAATCACCGGGGCCGTATCTGAGAACTTCCAAACGTTCCATGGATTTGTTCCCAACATTCTCGCAGAGTCCGTTGTAGACAAACTCAGCCCATTCACCTTATTTTCTTCAAGGATCGCGACCATTCACGATCGACTTAGCTTTAGACAATGTCAAAGTCGCCAAATTTGATGTCCATGCATTTGGCAACGATGTCCAAAGAATTTGTGGTAGTCTCTTTTAGCGACCTCTTGTTAGGTGTAGACCACTTTTTGCAAAGATAGTCGGACTTGGCTACTTCCTTCCAAGCGGCCGAATGTCAGTCGACATCGCTTCATGAATCTCCCGGCACTCCTTCCGCCGGCAACAAGCGATGTTCAAATCCAAATCCTTGGCGGTGATGGTAAACTTCTTTCCATGAACAGAGGACTTGATGCCCTCATCGTGAACTTCGGTGTTCACGTAGAAGCGCGACCTCTTCCACATAGGTCATCGGAAAACTCCAACGTTAGAAACAGCGATTTTCGACGCGTTTCAATTTCTCGGAATCTTCTTCACTAGGGTGTCGTCGGACCCCTGTTTAACCATACCATCGAAATCCACACAAAGTGGACCCGGTGTGGATTTGCTTTCCTAGTTTGACAAAATCATGTGTAGATGCCATTTCGAGATGTTTTACCGAACGAAACTTGAAAACCGAATCGAGGATAGATAGGGTTTTGAGAAAAAAATTTTGCTTTTGCTTTGAGAGAGATGAATAGTTTTTGGTAAAGTGTGAGAGAAACGGACGAAGTGGTTTAAGTATGGTTCATGAAAGGACGTGCGGGTGGTTTTTGAAATTTGATCAAAATCAACACTTAGATCTTGCACGCCGATTTACATTTAATTTCTCACATTTAATGCGGCAAAGATTTATATCCAATCATAAGCTTGATGTGTAGCTTTAGCCTATACACGTCATAATTATCTTGACGGCATTCTTAAAAACATTCCCGCTTAGTAAAAACGATGCATTTTTGTCACTTTGCTCATGAATGACTCGGCTTGCTCCTTAGCCGATTCAATCCTTCTTCTCATTGCTCTCCTAGTGACTCACCTTCTCGCTAACTCGACATACGTCGATTTCCCGACACGGTGATTCACTTAGCTTGAATTAGGATTCACTCTTTTTTTCCTCTTTTCATGTTTCATCTCTTTTCTTTGAGTCTTCCGAGTGTCAACTCACTCAATTAACCCTAAATCATGCTTGAGTTCTTCAAATCTTGACTCACATAATGGTTTTGTGAATATGTCGCCCAACCGCTTATCGGTTCAAATATATTCCAAGGTGATGTCTTTCTTTTCAACATGATCTCTTATGAAGTGATATCTCGACATCGATATGCTTTGTTCTTGAGTGCAACACAGATTTTGAGTGATTGCAATTGCACTTGTGTTATCACACATAATTGGAATTTCCTTTTCTTCAACTTCATAGTCTCTCACCTTTGTCTCATCCATAAGACTTGGGCAATAACAATTTGCCATGACTATTGTTAGAGATTTTTCTTACCGCAAGTGTACGGTGTCAAGTTTTAATATAGAGTAGTAGGGTTGTCGAATCCACAGGGAATAATTATCGAATTATCGCTAAGTACTATAATATAGTAGTCTAACTTTATTTAGAAATTCAATATTTGATGGAGTTGATTATACTAAAAATACTAAAAATAAATTAAGACTATGTAAATATCAATGAGTTTATCCAAATGATTAAATGAATTCTAGAGGTATGATGAATCTAGTTATCCCTTATGTTGTCAATATGGTTTATCAATCATCAATTATCAATTTATAAGTCAAGATTTCTACAATAATCATTCCCTTTCTCAAGTGTCAATGATTTTAGATTCAATTGGAAATCAATATCTCTATAAAAATCACCAATCAAAATCTCAATAAAAGCTATGAATCTTGATAAATGACTTCAAAGGATTCACAAATCTCTCAATTCTATGAAATCCTAGGTTATGCTATTCCAAGGTCATGTATTCAATTACCTCTCTCAAGTGTCAAATCAAATACACCAAACAATCTAAATTATTGATCAAGTAATTTAGAAGCAATAGATCCAAATAGCACAAATAAATTGATATATCTAGATTGACAAACCACAATCTCAAAACATAAGTTCAAACATAGATTACATCAATCCTCTAGAATTATAGTGTTTAGCTCATGATTAAAGAAAATGAATCCATGAAAATACAACAATACATCTTACAAGATATGAAGAAAGCAACAAAATAAGAACAAGAGTTGAGGATCTTCTCTATTTCTAGATGATAGAAGCCTCCAATCTTCTTCTCCAAATTCTTCTCAAAATGCTCAAATTCTTCTTCCTTGTCTTGTAGCTGTGTTTATTGCCTTCCCAAGGGTTCCAAGATGCCCTAATTTCAAGCCCCAAGGATGGTATTTATAGTCCACAAAAGTCCAAGAAGGGGGTAGGTGAACATAGGATTTTCCGCGCATGGCGCCATGGCGCCAAAGAACCTCATCCCATTTTATCGCACGGGCGCTTTGGCGCGCCACAAGATGGTGTCCGCGCGCCCCGTGCATCGCTTTGTCAATTTATCGCACGGGCGGCTGCGCTGCCAAGGCATGGCTGCGGCGCCCGTCATTTTTTCTCGCACAATTGCCGCCGGCGGCTGAAGGGGGCGTTGGGCGCTGCAGCGCCACATGCTCGCCTCCAAACTATCCTTCCCTCACACGGGCGTTGTGGCGCCAAGGGCGGCGTGCCAGCAGCCGCCCCGTCTTGGCCAAAATACGATTTTTTTTCTTCTTTCTACGCGATTTCTTCTTTCTTCAAGCCGTTTTTCACCGTTTTCTTCATTTCTCGGCTACCAAATCTGTATTGACTCTACATCGACTCTAATTGAAATAAATAGGACTCTAACGACTCTAAAAACACCCAAAATAAAACCAAATTCTACTCTAAAATATCAAATAAGTTGGTAAAATACCAACTTAACAGCTATGTATTCTCCGTCACCAGAGGTGGCTATTGAATTTTGCTTTTTGCTAAACCAGAAATTAGCCTATTTCCAAGCATTTGACATGTGCCTCGAGGTGCTTTTCTGTCAACTCTACATCCAAATAGTCGAGTCCGAATAACCAATTAGCTTGAATCCGCTTCCTTTGGATACCATAAGCCAACTTCTTAGCTTCCTTTCAAATATCTCAAGATCCTCTTGGCATTGCGATCATGTGGCTTTCTTTTGGAGCAGATTGAAATCTTGCACATACACCTACAAAGAAAGGTGATGTCCGCCCCGCTTGTTGTGAGATAAAGCAATGATCCAATAAGTGCTCAGATCTTGTTTGATATACGGGCTTGCCATCCGCATCCATATCCATTTTGATGATGTATTCATTGGTAATTTCACGAAGACTTCTCTTCCATACCAAATTTCTTCATTAAATCTCTGGTGTATTTTGTCTTACTTATGAAGGTTCCATCATTCAAATTGTTTTACTTGGAGTCCAAGGAAGAATGTCGATTCTCCCATCATGCTCATTTCGAATTTGCTTTGCATAAGATTTGAAAATTTATCACACACTCTTTGTTTGTGGATCCAAAAATGATATCATCCACATATATTTGAACAAGCGGTATACTCTTCCTATCTTGAATTACACAAGAGTGTTCTCATCCACTTTGCCTTTTGTGAATCTGCCCGATCCAAGAATTGTGACAATGTATCATACCATGCTCTAGGTGCCTGTTTCAACCCATATACAGACTTTCTTGAGTTCGTATACTTTATCTCCAAGAGTCTTCCGCTCAAATCCTGGAGGTTGTTCAACATACACTTCTTCTTCCAATAAACCATTAAGAAATGCACTCTTTACATCCATTTGATATACAATAAAGTTCTTGTGAGTCGTATAGGCAAGAAACATCCTTATGGTTTCCAATCTTGCCACAGGAGCAAATGTTTCATCAAAATCTATCCCTTCTTCTTGGCAATATCCTTTGGCTACCAATCTTGCTTTGTTTCTTACCACGTAACCTTCCTCATTCATCTTGTTTCGAATACCCATTTAGTGCCAATAACATTTTGATGGGTAGGTCTTTGAACCAGATTCCCACACTTTATTTCTTTCAAACCGATTCACTCTTCTTGCATGGCTTGAATCCAATGTGTGTCATCCAATGCTTGTGACACATCTTTAGGCTCTATTTGTGAGATAAAGCATGTGAACATTGCTTCTTGTTGAGCTCGGATCTCGTTTTGACACCTTCTCTTACATCTCCAATGACTAGTTCTCGTGGATGGTCTCTCGGCCATCTTACATCGAGTTGGAGTAAGTTAGCGGATTCGATCGTCTTTGCGGTGTGTGTTGCTTTGATCGCCTCTCTCATCATCACTTAGCCAGATTTTCCAACCTGCTTTTTTGAGACTCGGCTATCTCATCTTCATCCGGGTTTATAATTCCAAACTTTGACAAAGATAGGGACTCTTCGCATGGTTGGTTGATTCACTTATCACCGACTCTTCAATGTCTTCTCCATTTACATTTGGCTCATCAAACACCACATGAATGGATTCCTCTGTAACCATAGTCCTCTTGTTGAGTACTCTGAGGCTTTGCTTTCACCGAGTATCCCAAGAAGATACCTTCATCACCGTAAACATCAAAAGCCTTTAAATTATCTTTGCCATTGTTATGGATGAAGCATTTGCATCCAAATATTCTAAAATATGCAACATTTGGCTTTCTCCCCCGTCCAAATCTCATAGGAGTCTTTGTCACCGCCTGCTTTTATCATGCATCTATTTTGAGTATAGCATGATGTGTTTATTGCTTCACCCAAAATCTTTTAGGTAGCCCCCGCTTGGCTAACATGGTCCTTGCTTTTTTTAAGAGTTCTATTCCTTCTTTCGCAACTCCATTTTGTTGTGGAGTCCTTGCTTGCAGATAATTCATGACCAAAACCATTTTCAATACAAGATCGAGTGATTATACTATTGACAAACTCGGTTCCTCTATCGATCTTATTTTGATAATGATTTGACTCTTCTCATTTTGGATTCTTTTCATCGATTGTGGTAGTTTCTGCAGAGTTTCTTTCTTCTTACACATGAATATTGTCCATGTATATCTTGAGTAGTCATCTACTACCACCAAGGTGTATTTCTTCCCACTTATGCTAGCCGGTTCAATCGGACCAAATAGATCGATATGTAGCAGTGTAATATTCTTGTTGAAGATGGACATGTCTTTTCTTTGAATGATGATTTGATTTGCTTTCCCATCTGGCATGCATCACATACACTTTCCTTCTTGTATACTGAGTCTGGAAGTCCTTCTACAAGACTGCTTCTGGCAAGCTTGTTAATTGTTTTGAAATTTAGGTGACTCAGCTTTTTGTGCCACAGCCAACTTGATTCAGTTGTGCTCTTTGCTAGTAGACAAGTGTTTGGTGTTGCAGTTGACCAATCTACCACATACATGTTCTTTTGTCTGCATCCTTGCAACACAACCTCATTGGATTCAGTGTCCTTGATTTGGCATATACCCATGTTGAATCCAACATTGTAGCCTTTGTCACAGAGTTGGCTAATACTTAGCAGATTGAATTTGAGTCCTTCAACATATGCAACATCTGTGATTTCTAATCCATTTTTCTTGATGGATCCAATGCCTCTTATTTCTCCTGAGCTTCATTTCCTCCAAATATGACTTTTGCACCTCTGACTTCCTTGAATTTTGATAGATTTTTTTGTTACTGTCATGTGCCTGGAATGTGCCATTATCCATGTACCAGGTTCCTTGGCACTCACCGCTCCTTGAACTGCAATCAAGGAAGTTAGGTTTTAGGTACCCATACTTGCCTGGGTCTGAGGGGTTAGTATTGTAAGATGATCCAACCAACCTATAGCCAAATGATTTGACTCTAAGGGGTTGCCATCTATCGATGCCATAATCATAATTAATTTTGGCAAATTGCTTGGGGTTCTAGGTTCATACAAATTGTCTCTTTTGTCCGTATGCCTGTGTATGTGTTTAGCAATGGCCTTCTTTGGGTAGTTGTGATATCTCTGAGTGTAGTGCCTAGGTGCATATGTGTGTCTTTGATGAAAACTCTTATACCTTTGGAATGGCCTTTGCTTTGAGTTCTAGGCCTTTGCCACTTAGACTTATATTCCATAGGTCTTTCTTTGAAAGTCCACATTATCCCAATCGGCTTGGCTTGGGTACTTTCTACCATTCCCATCATATGTGTTTCTTTTATAGAACTTAGGGTTTTTGGTAACTCTGTTTCTTCTTTACTGAGTATTTCCTGTTGGAGTTTGGCTTTGAGGAACTCGGCCGGATTTCTTCTCATTGTCCTCTCAAAGACACTCAACTCGGCTGTTTTCCTTTTCCTTTATAACCAAGGCCAGTTTGCTTGTGATTGTGCTTTGGAATAAATGTGTGTGCACTATTTGGAGTTTTGGATTTTTGAGATAATTCATTACTTGAAGATCCTTTTTCCAAAATCACTTTTGGAGCTTGACATAGCACGAGGAATTAAATCCTAAGCCTGTCTTGTCTCCACATTCTCTTTGACTCATAATAAGATCATCCAATGATTTAGATGCCTTAGTGAATGAGGCAATCACATTTTGAGGTCATTTTCCCTCTTTTCTATAGCAGCTATCTCGATATTAGCTTAGCATTTTCAGCCTTTTAGACTTTCATTCTCATCACTATTTGACTTAGAGTACTCGGCTCCCTTAGTCACCGTGAGTTTTGGCTCTTTGAGTAGGTTGTTTTCCTCATTTTGTAGTGTGTGTGAGGATTTAATGTGTTCAAAGTCTTTCATCATTTTGCCTAACGAATCGAAAGATCGAGTGGGTGATGAAGTGTGTGTGTCACGATCACTATCACTAGAATCGAGTGTGATGAATTAGAGTGTACCTCATCTTCTTGGTCAGTTGGTCTTGTTCCTTGGCCATCAAACAGATCAAGGCTTCTTCTTCGAGTCACTTGAGTAGTCACTTCACTACTCTTTCGAATCACCGTGTCTCTTGACTTGGCTATCTCGTGATCTCTGCACCAACATTGCCTTTTTTCTTTTCTTGTCTTCCTTCTCAAGACCTTTCTTTCTTCTTCATTCATGTATTTGTTGACTACAAGATATGGGCAATCAATGGCATAGTGACCTGGTTGCTCAGCCCGGCGATAGATTTTCAACCTTTTGATCGCTCTTTCCATTCTTGGATTGTCACCCTTTGATATTCAACTTTTTGATGCTCTGCTCTCTTGGTTGGCCTATCTTCCCTTGACTTGGAGGAGCCGAGTGTCTTCCTCGGAGGATTCTCCCTTGCCTCTCTTGTAGTTCTTATTGAAGAACTTGTTAAACCTTTTAACCATCGGGGATATTTCCTCTTGGTCAATGACTTCTTTGACCTCGGCTCTCTTGCCATCCTTAACAATTAGAGCGAGTTGTTTTGGGCACACTGCCTCTCCTCCTGGTCTTTTCTTCTCACCAAATTCGTAGGCTTTGAGATCCGAGAATAGCTCATGGTTGGATGTCTTGGATAGGTCCATGGAATGTCTTAGTGCCATGACCTTCATTTCCCATTCACCGAGACTTCTTAGAATCTTCATACACATTTCTTTCTCGTGTATATTCTTTTCCAAGTGCGTATAGTTCGTTGGTAATTTACGTGAACCAAGCATCCAGTTGATCCAAGGTCTCTCCTGCGATCATTTTGAAATTCTCAAATTTACTCAGACAAAGAATCGATAGTTTATTTTCCTTGATTTGCTCACGAGCCTTCACAAATCAATGTTAGCTTGTCCTGATTTCTTTAGCCATTTTACATGATTTGACTTTATTGAACATGGCTTTGTCGAGGTTTTGTAAAGAATGTCCTTGGCCACATTGTCCAAGTTATATCTTTTTCTCAATCATTTGTCCATTCAAATCTTGGTTTTTCAACCATGACTGTCCAGGGAGCAACATCATCTTCACCTTCACCGCAGCTCTCCTTACAAGTGTTCACTTTTAAAATTTGCAGTGGTCCATCCTCTATCACTATCCACATCTCATTGTGTAATCTTGATAGATGAGCCTCGCATACGAATTTTCAATCATCAAATTCTTCAATTGTGAACATAGGGATGCGTGTCAAATTTGCTTCCATGATAATAACTTTTGTTTGTAAAAGAGTTTTGAAAGATCAAGTACTAAAACAGACTTTGAAAAATTTGGAGATCTAGTTCGAAAACCAGTGCGGAAGGCTCAATGAACCAACCGCTCCGATACCACTTGTAGGTCCCAAGGGGTGTGAGTGTAAGGTTTAGAAGGGGGTTGAATAAATCTTACCAACTTTTCATATTAGTCCTTTTAAATATTCGAGTTAATACTTCACGATTTATTGTGTCCTTGATGGACACTAAGTTAGTTAATCAAGAGAGTTAGTCACTCAACGCACTCGACTAAGTCGTGATAGAATAGCTCGATTGTTTTGACTAAAGAGTTAACTCGATCGTGATTTGTTTTCAGAAGACTTAACACCCTTGAATTTGGTTAAGTTTGTTTTAATACTTGATTTTAGCACTCGATTGTTTATCAATTGGATAGAAAATTTATCACAGATATAAAAATAAGATGCGAAATTAAAGTGCTGAATGTAAATGACACAATAAGTTTTTATAGAGGTTCAAGATGGGGTAATTCTTCTACTCCTCTCTTCTCCAACTCCCGGAGGAATCCACCGAGTATTGATCAATATACGAGTGGTTAATGTTCCCGATACAAGTCTTGATCACACAAATTTACTTGATCCTTTGGGACTCGATCTAGAGATACCTTGGTCACACAAACCGGCTTCTCATACGACTCGGCTTTTTCACAGGGCGTTTGCCTTTGCTACTACAGCCCACTTGCTCAAGCTTCTTGGATTTGATCACGAAGCTCTCCAAAAACTTGAGACTCGGTTCGACCTTGAACCTTCCTACAATCCTCCGTGGAATGTAGACCTTGATTCTTCAAAAATTTCCTCTTCAACCGATTGAAGTTATCTTTCCTTCACAGGTGAGTGTTGGATTGATTTCCTTCGTAATATAGGCTTGAGGATTGATCTTGAATGATTTGAGAATTTTTTGGTTACATTCAAATGTTTGCTTGAATGTTCGTGGTTCGTAACTTTCTCTCGAGTTATTCCTCGGCCTTTTATAGTGATCTTTCCAAAATCGCCCGTTGAAGAGATAGGCTTATTTTTGAAATTCACTTGTGGTCGCTGGTCTTGTCTTGTTGCGATCCTTGAAATTGCCACTTCCTCGTATGAATGATTCTTTTAGCTTTTCGAGTTCGACCCGAGTGCGGTTTCCCATTGGTTTATTCCTCTTGCACGCTTCGGGACTAAGCACTTCAAGAAAGGCGAAGATGGAGGTATTACTTGTTTAAGTAATTCTCTTGATTTACTCGCAACGGATCTCTTTTAGTTATCTTGACTTGACCGCATTTTCTTAACATCCCCAGGTGACTTTGAGTCATCTTCCAATCATTGGATGACTCTTCCGTCACTTCAACCTTGAGACTTGGCTATCTTGAGTTGACTTGATCGATACTTCACTCACCATCTCATCTCACCTTGACCTTCGATCGAGTTCTGTCTTCTCTTCTTTTGCCACACTCAATTTTGCCTCACAATGAGTGAGTCTTCCTTTGTCTCTAGTTGACTTCTTGCATGTTCAGCATAGCCGACTTGACTCACCGACCAGCCTATCTATTACAATGCAATTTACAACAAAAATGGGGTGCCAACTTCTATTCTAAGTTTTACATGTCATTCATCAAAATCTACAAAATAATTTCCCAACACCGAAAATACCAAGATCTTAGAAGAGTTAGTTGTTACGAGAAAAGAGAAAAAGATCTTAAAAATGTGATTGCCCCATTACAAAAGCATCCGAGAATGATTTTGGAGAAAGGATCCTCAAGCAAAGGTGAGAAATCCAAAAACCTAAAACACCATATGTTGCACCAACACCCACACCAAAACACAATCAAAATCATGTTGGCCTTGGTTACAAGGGAAAAGGAAAAGAAGCCGGTAGAGTATGCACGGACTCTAACAAAAATAATCAAAAAGCCAAATAGAGCTATCAAAAGCCCTTAAATTTTCCTCAAAGAAATACATATGATATGAATGTTAGAAACTATCCAAACCAAGTTGATTGGAATAACCATGTGAAATATCAAAGAAAGACATATGAGATACAAGCCAAAATGGCAAAGACCTCAACCTCAACAAAGGTCATTCCCAAGGCAAAAGAATTATTATCGACTCATATGCACCCAAGCACTACACCCAGAAATTCCACAACAACCCCAATAAAAAAGTTGCTAAAACAAACACACGGACATACAGATAAAAGAGACAGTTGTATGATCCAAAACCCCAAAGCAATTTGCTAATTTGCATTATGATTATGGAACCGATAGATGGCAACTTCTTAGAGTCGATCATCGACCATAGGTTGGTTAGAGCATCTTATAGCACTAGCCCCCTAGGACCCGGGCAAGTATGGGTACCTAAAACTCCGATTTCCTTGATAGCAGGTTCAAGGAACAACCGAGTGCCAAGGAACCTGGTACATGGATAGTGGTTGTTCCGGTTTATATGATAGGAAATAATAGAAATATGTCAAGATTCAAGGAGATCAATGGTGCAAAAGTCATATTTGGAGGAAATGAAGCTCCGGGGAGATCAAAGGCACATGATCCATCAAGAAGAATGGACTGGAGATCACGGATGTTGCATATGTTGAAGGTCTCAACTTTAACTCGTTAAGCATCAACCAACTCGTGACAAATGCTACAATGTGGGATAGTGCTCCAAGGAAAAAGACAAAAGATCATGTATGTAGTGGATTGGTCTCATCTACACCAAGTACATGTCTCGCTGCGCAAGAGTACAAATAGAATCCGGTTGGTGCAAGGGAAGAAGTGAGTCACCTGAATTTCAAGACAATCAACAAGCTTGCAAGGAGTCATCTTCCTCGGAAGAATTGCGGACTCGATATAAGAACGAAAGTATATGTGATGCATGCCAGTTGGGAAAGCGAGATCAAATCATCATTCAAGGATAAGCCAAGTCCTTCTTCAACCAGGATATTGCATCTCTTCCATATGGATTTATTTGGTCCTGTTGAACTAGCTTGCATAAGTGGAAAGAAATACACCTTAGTGGTGGTGGATGTCTATTCAAGATATAGATGGACAATTTTCATTTGTAAAAAGAAGGAAACACTGCAGAAGTTACCTCGGTGATGAGAAGAGTTCAAAATGAGAAGAGTCAAACCATTATAAAGATAAGATCTCGACAGAGGAACCGAGTTTGTCAATAAGATTATAACTCGATTGTGTTGAAAATGGTATTGCTCATGAGTTATCGGCACAAGGACTCCACATCGAATGGAGTAGCCGAAAGAAGAAAAGAACTCTCAAGGAAGTCGCAAGAACAATGTTAGCTGAAATTGGATTACTTAGGAGATTTTGGGATGAAGCCATAAATACAACATGCTACACTCAAAATAGATGCATGATAAACAGTGCAATTAACCAAGACTCCCTATGAGATTTGGATAGGCGGAAAGCCAAATTTTGGATATTTCAAGATATTTGGATGTAAGTACTTCATCCATGAGAATGGCAAGGACAATTTGAAGGCTTTTGATGCTAAATCTAATGAAGGTATCTTTTGGGATACTCGATCGCGAAATTCTTACCGCAAGCGTATTTATGTCAAGTTTTAGTATTGGTTTTGAAAGTAGGGTTATCATCTCCACAGGGATTGTTATCGAATTTTATACTAAGTACTATAATTAAAATAGCTTAACTCTATCTAGAAATTGAAAAGAGATGAAGATTTATTAAACTAAAAACTAAACTAAAAATAAGCAACTAATTGGTTCGGACAATTAATCAAACACTTAGAATATGAATTCTAAAGGGTTGATTTCACCTAGTTATCCCGTATGTTTTCAATCCAGTTTATTAATCACACATTATTAATCTATAAGCCAATATTCCTACCGCTTATCACTTCCTCTCTCGAGTGCCAAGTGATTCTAGGTTCCAATTTCTCGATTTCGATATCTCTATAAAAATCATAAATTAAACCCTAATGCGCTCAATGAATATTCTATCACAGCTTCAAAAGATTCATAAACCTCTCGATTCTATGAAACCTTATGTTGTGCTATTCTATGGCCAGCGTTCAATTACCTCTCTCGAGCGTCAAATCAAACACACCAAACAATCTAAATTATTGATCGGATAATCCGGATGCAATCAAATCCAATAGCACAAATAGATTAAATAACATGCGAATTTCATAAATTGAAAACCAAAACATAGGTTCAAACGTAAGTTACATCAATCCCCTAGAAATATGGGTTTAGCTCATATTGGATGTACAAAAACTCATGAACAAATAATTATACATCTCAAAAAATTGACAAAGAAAAACAAAGAAAGAATTGAGAAGAAAAGAGAAGGAATTCTTTCGTGTCCAGGACGAGAAGTGCCTCCAATTGTTGTCCCGAACCCTAGCTCGAGTCTCTTTGCCGTGCGTTGTGCTCCAAATAATGTCCGACCCCTTGTTTGTATGCGAGTTCTTGTATTTATAAGCTTGAAACCCTCGAAAATCCGTCAAAACGCCCCCAAAAATAAAAAGGCCCGGTTTGACCCATCGCGCGTGTTGTGGCGCGAAGACGCTTGGTTATTGCGCGCATCCGTGTCTCGATGTTCAGGCCTGGCTGGCTGCGATCTTTGGAAATGGCGCTTGCTGCAAAGACGCCCATCCCCGCTCCCCGTTCTTTGTCCCCGCTGTCACCGCCCTCCATCGCGCGCAACGCACCGCTTATACACCTTGCCGCTTGTCTATCGGGTGTTGCGGCCCATGGCATGGGCGTTGCGGCGCCCCCACACGTCATCCCCTACTGGCTGCAATGTGCTGCGCGCTGCAGCCCCTTTGGCCTTGGCAGGCTGCAGCTTCCCTCTTCCCCTTATGCCATCAGTACTAATTTTCACCCCCCCAGCCTTAGACTGACTGATATAATTTTCTATTTTTCCGCGTCTAAAATGTGATCTTCACCGTCCAACACGTTTTCATCATTCTTGATCAATTTCGGCTACCAAAATTAGTCCCGACTCACAAACGACAACTAATTACATGAATTCGACTCAAACGAAGCTAAAATACCCGAAAAACAACTCAAAATCCTAGTCTAGAGCACTCAATACATTGGTATAAAACCAACTTAACAAATACCACCACACTTAGACGTTTGCTTGTCCTCAAGCAATTACTGATCTAAAAATCAACAACCGTGAAGAAAATAGATATAAAGACGATCACTCAAAAGACTAACAAAAACTTCACAACCAAACTCATTCGTCAAATTTCTCTTCACTATCAATCAAGCACATATTTTCACAATGTGATCATGAAGGTGAATGTTCATGCCAACCCCGTTTTCATTATTCGAGATAGATTCACGCAATCAAGTGTTTTTAAAATGATCCACTTTTTGAATATAGAGATGAGATGCTTACCGACTCCATAGGCTTGTCTTTCACACTAATTGGTTCGGACAATTAATCAAACACTTAGAATATGAATTCTAGAGGGTTGATTTCACCAAGTTATCCCGTATGTTTTCAATCCAGTTTATTAATCACATATTATTAATCTATAAGCCAATATTCCTACCGTTTATCACTTCCTCTCTCGAGTGCCAAGTGATTCTAGGTTCCAATTTCGATTTCGATATCTCTATAAAAATCATAAATTAAACCCTAATGCGCTCAATGAATATTATATCACAGGCTTCAAAAGATTCATAAACCTCTCGATTCTATGAAACCCTAGGTTGTGCTATTCTATGGCCAGGCGTTCAATTACCTCTCTCGAAAGCGTCAAATCAAACACACCAAACAATCTAAATTATTGATCGGATAATCCGGATGCAATCAAATCCAATAGCACAAATAGATTAAATAACATGCGAATTTCATAAACTGAAACCAAAACATAGGTTCAAACGTAAGTTACATCAATCCCCTAGAAATATGGGTTTAGCTCATATTGGATGTACAAAAACTCATGAAGAAACAATTATACATCTCAAGAAATCGACAAAGAAAAACAAAGAAAGAATTGAGAAGAAAAGAGAAGGAATTCTCTCTCGTGTCCAGACGAGAAGTGCCTCCAATTGATGTCCCGAACCCTAGCTCAGTCTCTTGTCGTGCGTTGTGCTCCAAATAATGTCCGACCCCTTATTTGTATGCGAGTTCTTGTATTTATAAGCTTAAAACCCTCGAAAATCTGTCAAAATGGCCCAAAAATAAAAAGGCCTAGTTTTAGCCCGTCGCGCGTTGTGGCTCGAAGACGCCGGCTACAGACGCATCCATTTTTTTTGATGTGTTAGCCATTGTTGGCGCGGGCTATTGTGGCTGAATGGCGCTGCTGCAAGACGCCCATCCCCTCGCTTCCCCGCTTTCTTGTCATGATGGTCACCGTTCTCCATCGCGCGCTACAGCGCCCGCTTATACACCTGCCGCTTGTCTATCGGCCGCTGTTGTCTTCATCTGGATAGCCGCAGCCCCCGCACGTTCCCCTTTGCTGCGCAATGTGCTCAGCGCTGCCTGCAGCCTTTTTGGCTCGGCCTGCAGCCGCGCCTCTTTCCCTTATGCCACTTGTACTAATTTTCACCCCCACGCAGTTGGCTCGTCCCGACTTCGATAATTTTTGTTTTTTTCCGTCTAAAATGCGATCTTCACCGTCCCAACACGTTTTCATCATTCTTGATCAATTTCGGCTACCAAAATTAGTCCAGACTCACAAACGACAACTAATTACATGAATTCGACTCAAACGAAGCTAAAATACCCGAAAATAACTCAAAATCCTAGTCTAGAGCACTCAATACATTGGTATAAAACCAACTTAACAAATACCCCCAAACTTAGACGTTTGCTTGTCCTCAAGCAATTACAGACTCTAAAAATCAACAACCGTGAAGAAAATAGATATAAAGACGATCGACTCAAAAGACTAACTCGCAAAACTTCACAACCAAACTCATTCGTCAAATTTCGCTTCACTATCAATCAAGCACGATTTGCACAATGTGATCATGAAGGTGGAATGTTCATGCCAACCCCGTTTTCATTATTCAGATAGATTCACGCAATTAAGTGTTTTCAAAATGATCCACTTTTTGAATATAGAGAGGAGATGCTTACCGGACTCCATAGGCTTGTCTTTCACACTAATCTCCACTAATGTAGGCTAATGTAACACAAGGATCAATAGGATCAATTAAGTGAAATTCTTACCGCAAACATACGGTGTCAAGTTTTAGTATAGGTTTTGAAAGTAGGGTTATCGTCTCATGGCCATAGACGGTGAAAATAATGAGGTGCGCTCTAATTCTTAATCTTCTTCTTTAGGTTGATGAATTGCAATATGATTATGATGAATTACAAAATGAATTTAGAGACATGATTTGCAAGTACAAACTTTTAAAAAATGAGTTTAAAGAGCTCAAATTGGAAAAGGAAAAATTATTCACTTCTTATGAATCTCTTGATCGTGCACATGATATTACTCTTACTAAAATGCATACTCTTGATTCCGAAAAACAAATACTTACAAAAGAGATTGAAAATATGAAAAAGGATGTGCATCATTTTAATTTAAGCACGGATAAGGTTACAAAAATTTGTGTTGCACAAAGAAGTGAGGATTCAAAATTAGGAGTTGGTTATAAAACTTTTCAAAATGTTTTCAAGAAAAATGACCAAGGTCCGACTTTTATACGTGCTAGTAGTCCTAATGTTATTACTTGTTTTTATTGTGGTAAAAATGGACAATATGTAAATGATTGCAAATTGAAAAATAGTTTGTCATTTTTGGAGACCCAATGGTCTCAAGACTTAACCCCATGGACCCCAAAATTATAGGGTACCTAAAAATGATTCATTTGTAGGTGCTAAGGGCTATAACCATTTCGGAAGATTCAAAATTGCTCGTGGACAACGGTGTTCACGCCACATAACCGAAAGGAGAGAACTTTTTACCAACATCAAGCTCCAAGAAGAAGGCATGGTTATGTTAAGGAATGGCAAGGGAAGAATTCTTGGAAATAGAGAAATGGGTAACTCTTCTTTCTCACTTAGTAATGTTTTACTATTTGAAGGGCTTAAGTTCAATTTGACAAGTGTTAGCCAACTTTGTGATTCAAATTATAATGTTATTTTCAATAAAGAAAAATGCCTCATTCTCAAAAATGATAAAATTATTTGTGAATCAAATAGAAAAGGCAATCTCTACAAATTTTGCGTAAGTGATTTGGTTAGTCAAAATATTTCTTGTCTTATCGCCAATAATGATTTAATTAGTTTATGGCATAGGCGACTTGGACATGTGGGATACAAAAATTTGAAAAATATTTACAAAAATCAACATGTAAAGGACTACCCAAATTGAGTTTTGAAAATCTTGGCTTATGTGACACTTGTCAAAAGAACAAATTAGTTAAAAGTAGTTTTAAGCCCAAAATAAAATTTCCACAACCAAGACTCTACAATTACTTCATCTTGATTTGTACGGGGATATTGGTACGGCTAAAGTGTAAGTGGAAAATATTACACTTTTGTTATAGTCGATGATTATTCTAGATATACTTGGGCTATTTTTCTTGCTAATAAAAGTGATGTCGTTAATGAGTTTGCTAAGTTGTGTAGACATATGAAAATAAAAATGAAGATACTATTAAGTCTATTCAAGTGATCGAGGCGGTGAATTTGATGATGAATTTAGAGTCTTGCGTGAAACCAAGGGATATGCTCGCAATTTTTCGGCTCCAAGAACACCACAATAAAATGGAGTAGCCAAAAGGAAGAATCGACTCTTCAAGAAATGAGTCGGTCAATGCTCAATGAATTTTTACTTCCAAAATATTTTTGGGCCGAAACCGTAAGTACTGCATGTTATGTTATTAATCGAGTACCTTCGTCCTAAGTTGAATAAAACACTGTATGAGCTTTGGAAAGGAAGAACTCCACATATTAGTTACTTCAAAATATTTGGGTGTAAGTGTTTTATTTTGAATACCAAGGATCAATTGGACAAACTTGATCCTAAGGCTGATGTAGGCATATTTATGGGGTACTCAACCAACAAAGAAAGCATATCGGGTTATAATAAGACTAGCATGGTGGTTGAAGAATCTATTCATGTCAAATTCAATGAAGCCTCGAGTGTTGAAAGAATACCCAATGATGAAAGTGATGAAGAAGACGATATTGAACCAATTAATCAAAATGATGCTCAAAGTGATCAATCTTCAACATCAAACGATCAACCTTCAACTTCAAATGTACCACAAGAAGACAAGGTGTGTAGGTCCCAAGGGGTGTGAGTGTAAGGTTTAGAAGGGGGTTGAATAAACCTTACCAACTTTTCGATTTAGTCCTTTTAAAATAGTTCGAGTTAATTCTTCACAACTAAGTCCTTGATGGACAAATGCTAAGTTAGTTAACCAAACAGAGTTAGACACTCAATAGACTGATTGAGCCGTTGATAGAATAACTCACCGCTAGTCTAAAGCTTAACTCGACTTTGATATGTTTTCATTGGAAGACTTAACACCGCTTGAATTTGGTTTAAGTTTTTTTTAACACTTGGTTTTAGCACTTTGTTAAATGTCAATTGGATAGCAAATTTATCAGCAGATATAAGATAATATGCAGAATTGAAGTGCTGAAATTTAAATGACACAATAAATTTTATAGAGATTCAAGATGGGGTAATTCTCCTAATCCACTCTTCTCCAACTCCTGGAGGAATCCACTAAGTATTGATCAGTACAAAGTGGTTATCACCCGGATGCAAGTCTTGATCACACAAATGACTTGATCCTTTGGGACTCGATCTGAGATGCCTTGGTCACAGAGTCTTCTCGTCCGACTCAGCTTCTTCACAGGGCAGCTGCCTTGCTACTACAGCTCACTTGCTCAAGTTTCTTGGATTTGATCACGAAGCCCTCCAAGAACTTAAGACTGGTTCGACCTTGAACCTTTCTACAATCCTCCTGTGGAATGTAGACCCCCTTGATTCTTCAAATATTTCCTTTTCAACTCGATTGAAGTCGTCTTTCCTTCACGGGTAAGTGTTGGATTGATTTCCTTTGAAGTTCGGCCCGAGGATTAAGCTTGAATGACTTGAGAATATTTTTGTAGGTTATAGCTCAAAATGATAGCTTGAATGTTCGTAGTACGTAGTCAAGGTAACCCCTTCTCAAATTGATTCCTCGGCCTTTTATAGTGTTCTTTTGAAAATCGCCCATTGAAGAGATAAAGGCTAATTTTCAAAAGACACTTGTGGTCGTTAGCTTGTCTTGTTGCGATCCTTGAAATTGACATTTCCTCATATTGAATGAACCTTCGATTTTCGAGTTCGACACAGTGCAGTGTTTCCCATTGGTTTATTCCTTTTGCGCTTTTGGGACTGAGCACTTTAAGAAAGGTAGTATGGAAGTATTACTTGTTTAAGTAACTTTCTTGACTTACGTGCAACGGATCCTTTTCGATTATCTTGACTTGACCGCAGCTCCTTAACTTCCCCGGATGACTTGAGTCGCCTTCCAATCATGGATGACTCATCCGTCACTTCAACTTGAGACTTGGTTATCTTGGGTTGACTTGACCGACACTTCACACATTGCATCTCACCGATACTTCTTCAATGAGTTCTGTCTTTTCTTCCTTACTATACTCAAAGCATCACAAATGAGTCTTCATTCTAGTCTCCATTGACTTCTTGCATATTTAGGCATAGGCGACTTAACTCACTCAAACAGCCCTATCTATTACAATGCAAATTACAAAGAAAATGGGGTGCCAACTTTCTAGTCTAAGTTTCACATGGCATTCATCAAAATCTAAAAATAAATTTCCCAACAAGGTGATAATTCGGACTCTCCGTCGCAAGAAGAGTTGAATCAATTCGAAAGGAATGATGTTTGGGAATTGGTACCTTGTCCTCCTTCACAAACAATTATGGGTACAAAATGGGTATTCCTAACAAACACGATGACCAAGGCAATATTCTTCAAACAAGGCAAGGTTAGTGGCTCAAAGGTATTGTCGAAAGAAGGTATTGACTTTGATGAAACTTTTACACCCGTAGCACGTTTAGAAGCTATTAGTATTTTACTTGCTTATTCTTGTTTTAAAAATTTCAAGCTTTACCAAATGGATGGTAAATCCATTTTTCTAAATAGTTTATTCAAGAAGAAGTCTATATAAAACAACATCCGGGTTTGAAAATTTTTCAAGGTCAAATGATATTTACAAACTTAAAAATGCCTTATATGGTTTAAAACAATCATCCGTGCATGGTATGATAGACTTACCTCTTTTCTTTTGCAAAATGGATTTACAAGAGGTAAAGTTGATACTACTCTTTTTGTTTTTGAAAAGGGGCAAGATTGCTTATCAATTCAAATTTATGTTGATGATATTATATGTGGTGCCACTAATGAATCTCTTTACAAGAAATTTTCCAAACTGATGCAAGGGGTATTTGAGATGAGTATGATGGGGGGGTCAATTTCTTCCTTGGACTCCAAATAAAGCAATGCCGAGAAGGCATCTATGTATCACAATCAAAGTATACAAAAGAACTTTTAAAGATATTCGAATTGAAGAAGGAAGAACTATCATCAATCCAATGGCAACCAACGCCAAGCTCGACAATGATGAAAAAGGCAAGTCGGTTGATGAATCAAAATATCGAGGTATGATTGGTAGTTTACTTTATTTAACCGCAAGTAGACCCGATATTCTTCATGTCGTATGCCTATGTGCCCGTTTTCAAAGCAATCCCAAAGAATCTCATATGAGTGTCGTTAAAAGAATTTTTCGATATTTGAAAGGCACTATTTCATATGGCTTGTTTTATCCAAAGAACGAAAAAATTTCTCTCAAAGGATATAGCGATTCGGACTATGCGAGAAACATTGATGATCGCAAAAGCACCTCCGGATCATGTCAATTTTTAAGCGATTGCCTCGTATCTTGGTTTTCAAAAAAGCAAAATTGTGTATCCTTATCAACGGTCGGCGAATACATTTCCACGGCCTTTTGTTGCACCCAATTACTTTGGATGAAACAAACCTTAGCGGATTACAAATGTTCTTTTGAAAATGTTCCTATTTTTTGTGATAACACGTTCGCTATAAATATTACTCAAAATCCAATTCATCATAACCGAACTAAATATATTGAGGTTCGTCATCATTATCTAAAGGATTGCGTTTCCAAACGAAAAATTGAGACGTGTTTCGTTCGTTCATCATTATCTAAAGGATTGCGTTTCCAAACAAAAAATTGAGACGTGTTTCGTTCTGTCTCAAGATCAACTCGCGGATAGTTTTACAGAACCTTTAACCGCCGAGTATTTTGCATCAATTCGAGCTTGTTTAAGCATAATGCATATTGAATAAGGTCTATGTTTGTATTTTGTGCGTTTTTAAAACTTAGGGGTGAAAAATCGATTTTTAACTCAAAATTCGGACGAATCGAAAATTTGATTCAGGGACCGGATGACCAAGGGGGTCGGCCGACGGTCGACCAAGGCATGGACCGGTCAACCACACTGGACCGGGTCGAACGAGCCTTTGTTTGGTCTAATTAGATTCTCCCCGACTTCATTTCTTTTACGCGTTTTTCCACCTATTTTGCACCCCTTGCAAATTTCACACACAATTCACTCAAAATATTTATTTCTTGTATATTCTATATTATTGGATTTATATTATTGGTATATCATCATTTTTACCTGACTTCTCGATTAATTGGTAAGTTTAATTCCTTTTAATCTCATTTGGGTTGAACCCTTGAGAAAGTGTTTTTACTTGGTATTTTGATGAATTTGTTGTATCGTTATGTTGGAATTATTGATTGTTGATGGAATATGATTATAGAACTGTTATTGGTGGTGAATGTTTGTGCATGATTACATTTACAAGTATTATATACATCTTCTTTTTTATTCTGCGTCGCCAAGTGTTCGACAAAATGTCTCAATGAAAATTTCATCCCTTACATGATTCTCTTGATTTCAAATGTCTTATATGTTTATAGAGATCATGTTTTATCAATCAAATGAGCTTTTACAAATCATTTTCTCAAATTGTTCCTTATTATTTGGAATTCTAAGCCTTATGCTTAAAAGCTCAATAATTCGATTGAAATGCGCTTTGATATATTTGTATGATGTTTTTATCGTGCTAATATTCTTTTTGATAATTCCAAATGGGGAGAAACATGAAATAAGCTCAAAAAAGGCTAGAAAAAGCTCGCAAAAAAATTATAAGTTGTGGATGAAAAAGCCAAAAGTCGAGAATAAAACTTAGTCCAATTGATGAATAATGGACTTTTATATTTGACTAGTGATTTCTTTTTGACAGGGGAGCTTATAAGCTCTTGTTATTCAAGCTCAAAGTGTAAAAGCTAAGCTTTTAGCTTTTAGTTATTTGCTTCTATACTTACTCTTGTTGCACATGTTGATAGGGGAGCTTTTACAAAATATTTTGAAAAATCTTTGCTCTCATCCTTATGATTCTTAAGCATGAAAAGTGTCACTCAAAATGGATAGTTATTTTTGACCGAAAAATCTTGTTTCGTTTTTAAAATTGACCTCTTAAAATTATTTTGGTTTGTAATCATCAAAAAGGTGGAGTTTGTTAGATAAATATTTTTATCGTAATTTTGATGATTTTGTTTAAATCGAGTTTTCACCAAAACAATATCCCTAAATGTTATCCAAATACTCCAAATCGATTTAAGATATTTTTACTAATATTTCGAGTATTCTTGAAGTTTATTTTCAACAAATATTGACAACACTTTTGTTTCATGGTCAACCTGTCGCCAGAGGGCAACCCGTACTGAAATTTTGATTTACAAACAAAAGAGGCAGACGAAAAACCCTGGAGGTCGATCGGTCGACCAAGTGGTCAACCCAGTGCCTGGGAGTTAAAACTTTGTTGCAATCTTTACGTATCTCAAATTTTAGGTGTTGGACTGATCGCCGCCATGGGGGTGACCCGGTCGAACAAGAGGTCGACCGATCCAACCCTCCTTGACCACCCAACAGGCAATTTTTGTAGTATATTTCTAATTTACTGTATTTGTGGTCAACCGTCGACCTAAGGTTTTATCAAAAACTATCTGTTCGCAGTTGATAACTTTTTATGATATTAAGGGATTGATTTCTAACAGCTATAATCTCCATTTGATTTGCAATTTTTCACGATTTCAATCTCCAAGGAGGAGCCTATGTCCGAAAAATCAAATCCAAGACCTCCCCTATAAATAGATGAAGGATTGAAGCAACAAGATACAACAACACAAGTTATACAAACACAAGCAAACTTCTTGTTCTTCACTTTCATATTCTTGTTGTGTGTAGCCTAAGTTTTTCACTTGCACATCTTGAATATTAGGTTTCATTCTTGATTACACTTGCACTTTAAAGTTGTATACTTCAAATGAGTTGTAATCTTGAATTTTTTCAATCATCCAAAACAAGACATCCTTGTTTAGTGTTCTTGTGGTAAGAGCACAATTGGGTGATTTTAGGTGTTGAAGAGTGTGGTACTCTTCATTAGTGTAAGAAGATTGTGGTAATCTTCATAGGTGGTGTTGTAAGAAGAGTGAGGTGCTCTTCAAGTTGAAGGTGTAATAGTTTGGTATCTATTAATAAAATTATTTTTCTTTTTCAAAATCCACTTCGGATATACCGGGTGGTAGAGGATTAGGCCCTAGGTGGGTTGAACCTCTATAAATCATTGAATGTTGTTTATTTTCCCGCACTTTCATTCTTGCTATTATTTCTACATTCAAAAAGAGGGCGAAAATCAGAAAATTGACATAATTTATTCACCCCTCTAGATTATCGTAGATACTTGGACTAACATGCACATCCTCCATCCAAATGGTGGTCCTTGTGGGAATAAATTCACCTTTTTCATTCTCTACAACTCGTTATCCCACTCTTCTTTGGTACAACATGCACCGGGACTCACCCATTCACTATCCATAATTGGGTATATCACCCTTTCGACTAGGAGCTTCAATACCTCTTTTTCACTAATTCCATCATAACGGGTTCAATCTTCTTTGAGCTTCTCTACTAGGCTTATTCCCTCTTCTAAAATAATTATATGCATGCACGTAGAAGGGCTAATCCCTTTGATATCACTCAACTCCCAACCAATCGCATTTTTAATTTTCCTAATGACCACCAACAATTCTCACTCTTCTTTAGAAAGCACAAAAATAATCACCGTTTTACGCTCACCTATTTAAAAAACACATATTTTATATGCGTAGGAGTTCTTTCAATTCAAGTTTTGTTGGGGATTATTGTCCACGTCTTCTAACACAAATATTTCCATCACCCCCTCGTTTAAGGCTTGTCCATACGTCTTCCATGACGTCAAAAATATCATCTTGCTCAAGAAATAAAGTATCAAGACTATAATCATGCAAAAATGTATTTTTGACCGCTTCATCTATGAAATCAACGAAAGATAAATTTTCAAGTGACGCATGCGAGGGAATAGGGTTAGTGTCAGAAATAGAGAAAGTCACAGTTTCACCAAGCACAATCATAGTCATGCATCCATTTTTAACATCAATTAGTAGTGTGTGCGTGATGGCCAGAAATGGGCGACCCAACAGAAGTGTGTTCTCATTACCTTGATTTTGCATTTCCCTACTTCTAAGTTCTAATACAACAAAGTCAACAGGGACAATGAGACCACCCACTTTTACCAAAATATCTTCAACAATACCTTTAGGATACCTAATGGACCTTCGGCAAGTTGAAGACACATCCTAGTGGGCTTCAATTCCCCTAAATCAAGTTGTTTAAAAAGAGAATAAGGCATCAGATTAATCCCATCCTCTAAATCGAGCATCCCAGAAGTTTTCTTACCATTTTCCATTGCAATTTTAATAATAAAACTACCTGGATCTCGTTGTTTAGGAGGCAATTGGTGCTGAAGAATCGCAGTTGCCACTTCTGAAACTATTAACTTCTCGTTGTCACCGAACTTTCTCTTGTTGGATGCAAGTTCTTTAAAGAATTTGACATAAGTCGGCACATTTCTAATAATATCTAGCAGAGATAAATTAATATTAACCTTAGATAACATGTTATAGAAATCTAAGAACTGCTTATCCTATTTTTCGTTCCGGGCGACTTGGGAAAGGAATCGGGGTTTATAAGGATTGTTGGTTTTGTGCAAGACAGATCTTTTACTCCCTTGTTCCTCCTTTTGCATGTCTTTCAAATCGGGGCCTTCGCTATCTCCTCGTCACCTACGGGGTTAGTCAAAGTAGTAAAAAATGGAATTTCAACCTTGTTATCAATAACTTTACCACTTCGTAACACGGTGACGGCTTGGCTTGTTTTTATTGGCTAGGTAGCTTCCTTTATTCACCACATGTTGAGCAATTTCGCTAACTTGAGTGGCTAATTGACCAACTTGAGTTTCAAGACGCTTAAACGAGGCTTCCATGGACTCAAACCGCTGAATGTTGGCCTCTTGAGTTTTCTTACTAACTTTTATATGAATGAACTCAAGTTGTCCTCAATAGATGGAGACCGAGATTGGTTTGATGACCGACCTTGGGGTTTTGGTTGCCTTGGATAGATTTGAGATGGATTTTGTGAATTCACCCCAACTAAAGTTCGGATGATTCCGTCAACCTGGTTTGTAAGTCCGAGCGTAAGGATCATTACAAGGCCTTTGTTGATAACCCTGGATAGCGTTATTGTCCTCAACCTGTTGTTCAATCATAACATTACAAACATTAGCCCCATGACCAAATTCACCACAAATTCTCGCATTACACGGCCAAACGAGGGGCGGTAGGTAGATGCCCTCTTGTAGCCAACAATTGTACTTATTTAGTCAATTCACCAATTATATTGTCACATTGTAACTCGTGAGCTACTTCATTCACGGCGGCCCGTTTGCCTCTGCGCACTCTTTTGTTGGTAGTTATCACTCATTATCTCTAGATTATCATAGATTTTCTGGACCGTGTGACACCCATGTCACCTCCAAAGAAGATTGTCAACCATATATTGAAAATTATGTGATAATTCATCATAGAAGAATTGGTTTAACAATTCCAAAGTGGGTAGTGATGATGTAGACATTTAGTTTGTAAGTCCTTAAAGCGATCCCGGCTCATGAAAAGGCTCTCCTTCCATTTTACTAAAAGTAGATATCTTACCTCATGATCCGAGGTTTTTGATAAGAGTAGTACACCCATGAACTTATTGTACATCGCCTCCCAAATAGTAAGAGTGTTAGGAGGTAGAAACATAAGCCATGTTTTTGCCCGATCCTTCCGAGTACATGGAAAATAGCACATCCTAAGTCGATCCTCATCCAAATCCTGTAGAGGAAAAGTTTGAATGACAGAATAGAATTCCCGAATGAAGTTGAGAGGATCTTCATTAGGCATCCCATAAAAAGATGGTAACTGATTGAAGTGTATGTGTTTTAGCTCATAGTTTCGTGCTTCTTGTCCTAAAGTGATGCAAGAGGTCGCAGTTCAATGACTAGGCACGCGAACTCACACATCGAAGGTTGGTGTGCCTTTGTGTTCTTTCCATTCGATTATCACCCATCATCTGGTTCATCTGTTTGTTCTTCATTTAGAACGTGATCGTGAGAATCCTCGCTACTATCTCAGAGAATCGTCCCTTCATTCCTTGTACGTCTCGCAACGTGGTGAATGTCATCCATGAAAGGCGCAAGGTCCCAATTGAGATTTCTACGTCTTTGCATAAACAACACTAGGAAAACAAATCAAACGCACCTATGGAATAAAGTAAAAATAAATAATCAAACAAAGAGAATCCTAAACTAAAAAAACATGAAAAATAGACACAATAAATATTAAGCCTAAAGCCTTCCTAAACTGGCAACAAAGCGAAAATTTTGTTCGATTGTTAAACACCCAAAATAAATCTAGCAATCCTCACAAGAGAACAAGATCAATTGTAGGGTAGCAAGTTAACCACAAGTCGTCTCTCAAGGAAGACTAGGTGGAAAACAATTATCATGCAACACAAATAATGAGAAAATAAATCCAAAACACTCTAACCAAATTTGTGATTTTAATAAACTAAAGAAAAACACATAGAAACACAATTTAAAACAAAACACGATTAAACTCGATGAAAAAGGATATGGATGAAAGTCTACGATTTGGAATCATCTCATCAAACATGCAAGCAAAATACCAACTAATTGGTTATGTGGTTAACAAATATAACAAACATGTAAAAACTAGACCTATGTCCGATAACTCACGTATTCACATATTAGAGCTATCCCAACATAATTTGCTATTTTCATTAAGCCAAGTTAGATAATACATCTTTTATTCATATCTAACCCCTGAATAAATTTTGTCTATGAATAATATCTTCTCTCGATCTCAATCATTCCTTCAAACAATCAAAAGTTGGCAAAATAATTAATCAACAAGTAGTGCAATTTATTCAGAAAACAAATTAATTAGTCAATGCTCATGCTTGTTTGTTTGAAACAAATCATCATAATCCTAGAACTAGGAAATTAGTTCATGTTTGGGGATGGGATCATAATTTCAATTCAAGGAAAGAAAACAATCATGAACATCATCATGCAACAATAATAATCACCCAACAATCAAAATTAGACTAGAGAGATGAAGAAATATTACGCTTTGATTAAGCCGCAAAAATAACTTCAATGGGAAGAACCCAAACAATCCCAATATTGAAAAGCAATAGAAAAGAGAGAAAACTAGAGTCTAAAAGTGCTAAGTAATGAAAGTGTACGAAATTATGATCCCCCAAGTGCTATTTATAAGCCTAAAACCCTATACAAGATGGCGAGAATCCTAAAAGAACAAGAAGATCGAATAAAAAATCTAGAATGTTCCAATGGGGCGCGCCATGCACATTGTGTGCGTTGCGCACTGGCCGGTGTTGCCTTCCTTGTGCGCGTGCGCCTTGCATGCCCAGACTTCCTAGCGTGCGCGTACGTGCGTGCACGTCCGCGTCACCGTGCATAATCACGTCAAACTTGGCGATGCGCGTGCCTTTATTTTCCTTCATCATTTCACGTGCGCTGCACCCTTGCCCCCGCACGTGCACATGCGCGTTTTCCAGATCTGTCAAGATTTCTTTTTAGGAAAACCTACAAATTTTACAAAAATACCCTATGTAACATACGATACTATAAAATGAGATGAAAACACACGGAAATATGCACAATCACACCTAAGAAAAATAGAAATCGCACAAAATCACACACAAAAACATGTAAAACAGGTTGTGGCACAAGGTTTAGTCACCTGAATTTCAAGACAGTCAACAAGTTTGCAAGGAGTCATCTTGTGGATGGCTTGCCTAACTCAGTGTACAAGAAAGAAAGGATTTGTGATGCATGCCAGATGGGAAAACAAATTAAGTCTTCTTTCAAGGATATGCCAAATCCTTCTTCAACCAGGATCTTGCACTTATTGCATATGGATTTGTTGGTCTTGTTGAACCAACTAGTATAAGTGGAAAGAAATACACCTTAGTGGTGGTGGATGATTATTCAAGATACACATGGACAATCTTTATGTGTAAAAAGAAGGAAACCTTGCAGAAACTTCCTTAGGCGATGAGAAGAGTCATACTATTATAAAGATAAGAACTAACAGAGGAATTGAGTTTTTAAATGGGATTATAACTCGATATTGCATTGAAAATGGTATTGCTCATGAGTTGTCACCTGTAAGAACTCCACAACAGAATGAAGTAGCCGAAAGAAAATGAGAACTCTCAAGGAAGGCGCAAAGACCATTTTAGTTGAAGTTGGTTTGCCTAAGCGATTTTAGGCTAAAACCATTAATACGCTTGCTACACTTTCGGAATGGTGTATGATTAATAGGCGGCTATCCAAAACCCCCTATGAAATTTGGACAGGAGGAAGCCGTTGGATATTTTTGTATCTTTGGATGCAAGTGCTTCATTCACAATAATGGCAAGGACAATTTAAAATCTTTTGATGCCAAATCGATGAATATATCTTTTTGGGATACTCAAATCGAGTAAAGCTTATAGAGTCTTTGAACAAGAGGACTATGGTCACGAGAAGAGTCTATCCATGTGGTTTATGATGAACCTAATGTCAATGGAGAAAACATAGATGAGTTAGGACAAGAGGAATCGGCCAACTATTCAAGAGTCCTTATCTTGAAGTAGATATAAGAGCACTCAACCCCGATAAAGATGAGATAGTGAATCTCGAGACCGACCGGAAGGTCAGCAGCTAAATGATGATGAGGAAGTTGTTCAAGACAACTTAGTTGCGAGATGATTGAATCCAAAGCAGGTTTACTCCAAACTGGATGTGAGATAGCCGAAACCATCTACCCGAGTTAATCATTAGAGATGTTAGAGATGGAGTGAGTACTATATCCATGACTCAACAAGAAGCTATGTTTACTTGTTTCATTTCCCAGATAGAGCATAAAGATGTGTCACAAGCATTGGATGACACACATTATATTCTAGCTATGCAAGAAGAGTCAATCAATTTGAGAGAAACAATGTTTGGGAAGCAATTAGGATGTTTCTTGCTTATCTTGCACAAAAAGAATTTCACTTGTTTATCAAATGGATGTCAAGAGTGCACTTTTAAAAATTTTCAAAACTCAAGCAAGGAAAGTTTGAAATGAGTATGATAGGAGAGATGACTTTCTTCCTAAGTCTTCAAGTCAAGCAAATAAAGGATGGAAACTTCATAAGTCAAACCAAATATACCGAGATTTAATGAAGAAATTTGATGTGGAAGAGAAGTCATCACCATGAATATCCCCATGATACATCAGCCAAGATGGATATGGATGTAGATGGCAAAGTTGTAGATCAAACCATATATAAAGCCCTTATTAGATCTTTGCTCTATTTAATAGCAAGTAGGCGTACATCACCTTTGTTGTAGATGTTTGTGCGGTTTCAATCTGCACCAAAAGAGAGTCATATGATTAGAGCTAAGAGAATACTATGGTATTTGAAGGGATGCGAAGAAGTAAGTTATGGTATCCAAAGGATGAAGGATTCAAGCTAGTTGGCTACTCGGACTCATACTATGTTGGATGTATAGTAGAAGAAGTAGGCTTATGGTATCCAAAGGATGAAGGATTCAAGCTAGTTGGCTACTCGGACTCATATTATGTTGGATGTATAGTAGACGGGACGAGTGTTTCAATACTGTCAAATGCTTGGAAATAGATTAGTTTCCTGGTTCAAGAAGAAATAAAACTTCGATAGCTACGTCCCACAAACCGGTGACAGTACATAGTTGCGGTATTTGTTTGTGCCCAAGTGTTATGGATGAGGCAACAAGAGACTATGATATAGAAGAAAAGAAATTACGATTATATGTGATAACACAAGTGCTATTGCAATAACTCATAGCCCAAAGATCGCATTCAAGAAACAAACACATTAATGTCACATATCATTTTATAAGAGATCATGTTGAAAAGAAAGACATCACTTTAGAATACTTATAAACCGATAAGCGGTTAGTGATATATTCACTAAGCCTTTATGTGAATCAAGATTTGAAGAGCTTAAAATGAATTTGGATTGATTGAGTTGAGTTAGGATGCTCGAAAGACTCAATCAAAGCAGAGTCAAACAAGAGAGTATTGGAAATCGGAAAGTTTCACTTTGTTCGGCCAAGTGAGACAATCGAAGACAAATGACTAATCGGTTATATCGAGTTAGTTGGACAATCGAGTGCTTATTATGTGAAGAGACAAGCGAGTTAAGTCACTTTTAGAAGATCTTTGAGTTATTTAAGAGCTAAGTGACAAAACGCATCGTTTTCTTCTAGTGGGAATGCTTTAGGCATGACATCGGCAATAATTATGGTGTCGATAAAAAGCTTTTACCCGTTTTACTTATGATTGGATATAAATGTTGTTGAATTTAATGAGAGGAAATTAATGTGGCTTCAACACTTAATCTCAACCGTTGATCATTTTCAAACTTTTTGAATTCCAAAAATCGTCCCCTCATATTCATATATGCTCAAATCCATTTTCTCTCTCCTCACAAAGCAATCGTCTCTCTCAAGCAAAGAAAGTTTTCTCTACAAACAAAATTAAATGCCCTAGTTTCTTTTCTCGTTCAAGTTCAAGTTTTAATTTCGAATGGTTCCCAAGTTTGATTTTGTGAAGATGGTGAAAAGATCTACTCCTAGGTGCTACGAGTGGATTTTGAAGGTTTGGTTAAGCAAGGGGTTGGCAAAGCTCTTGCTCTAAAGATTGCTAACAAGTTAGAGAAATGCAGTCCGAAGGAGTTTCTCTCTATGGAGTTTGCGCATATCTACTTGGAGGAGGTGGCAATATTTTATGTGAACACCGAGGTTCACGATGGTGAGATCCATTCTTCGGTCCCACGCAAGGACATCAAAATAATCGATGTGGACCTAGTCAAGCATGTTATCCGCTTTTCTTCTGGGTTGAAGGATATTACGGAGAAAGATATTAACCTGGATGCGGCATGGAAGGATATCGCCAAGCCGTAGTCTGCTGCAAAGGCCGTCTAAACAATCAAGAAGTCTATAATCAAGGAGGACTACCACAAACTCATGGACGTAGTAGCCAAATGTGTTGATATGAAGTTTGGTAGTTTCAATCGGCTATTAAGGACTAAGGCGACCGTGATAGATGCTATTATGGAAGAGAAAAAGGTGAACTGGTTGAGTTCATATTCGAGAGAATTTTCGAATGTGATGAACAAGACCATAAATGATGTTGGTCCGTTCATGAGCTCACCGGGATATGGACTGTGATAGGCCACTTGATGGAGGCGAAAGGCATTCCTCTCGGAATGGGAAAGCCTTCCAAGTTAACAAAAAGATATTTAGGGCCAACCTCCGCCTCGGAGGCAAGCCCATGCTCGAAAAGTGATACTAGTGAAGGGGATGTTTGATACATGTTTTTATCTTAATTTTGATGATTTTATTTTTACACCAAAACAATGTTTTTAATTGTTGTCTAAATACTCCTAAATGATTTGAAATATTTTTACTATTTATTCGGAGTATTTCTTCAAGTTTTATTGGACAACACTTTAATGATTTTATGTTAATAAGTTTTTACATCAAAACAAGATTCCTAAATGTTGTCTAAATACTCCCGATCGGTTTAAAATGTTTTTACTAAATTTTCGGAGTATTTCTTGAGGTTTATTTTCGACAAAAATTGGACAACATTTAAATGTCTCGAGGTCGGCCAAGTCGCATATATAGGCAACCCATGCACTGGAGATGATTTTGGAAAAAAATGAGACGGAAGGATTTTTGACCAGTCGGCCGTGCACTGGCTTGATTCTTGAAAGCAGAACATTTTTCTCTTGTAATAGCATCGAGGGGGACCGGTTGAGGTATAGGTCGACCGGCGATGACCCCGGACCGGTAAGCCCCTCGTTATTTTTCAAAACAGTATTCTTCAAACGTCTATTTGTGCACGACCGGTCGCCTCAAGTTTGACAAAGAAATTTCTAACCGTTGTGCGGCAGACAAACTTTTCTTAAATTATGGGATTGATTTCCAACAGCTATATTCTTGATTTTAATTGTATTTTTCTATAGATTTTCAATCCCCAAGAGGAGCCTATGCTTGATCAATCATCTCCTATAAATAGAGGAAGTTTTGGAGCAACCAATACAACACTTGAGATACAACACAACAAGATACATTCAAGCAAAGTCTTTAGCTCTTCATTGTTATCATTCTTGTTGTAATTTGCCTAGCTTATCACTTTCACATTCTTGAGGTCTAGGCTATTCTTGATTACACTTGCACTCAATTGTATAATTTATTATTGAGTTGTAATCTTGAATTTGTGGGTAATCATTCAACACAAGATATCCTTGTGAGTATTCTTGTGGAAAGAATACACTTGGGTGATCTAGGTGATAGGTGTTTCAAGAGTGTGGTGCTCTTGACGTGTTTGAAGAATTTGGTATTCTTCAAGATTGAAGATTGTGGTCATCTTCAAAGGCGCTGTTGAAGGAAGATTGTGGTAATCTTCAAAGGGAGATTGTGGTAATCTCTAAAGGTGGTGTTGAAGAAGAGTGTGGTGCTCTTCAAGGTATTGTAAGTTGAATTTGTATTAATTGTGGTAATTAATAAAATTCTTTTTCTTTTTCAAAACCCATCCCGGATATACTAGGGTGGTAGTAGATTAGGCCTTAGGTGGGTTGAACTACTATAAATCGACACGTGTTATTTTCATTCCCGCACCTTTATTATTGACTTGGCTTATTTTGTTCGAAAAAGAGCGAAATCGAAAAGATGGAAATAATCTATTCACCCCCTCTAAATTATCGTAGCGCTTGGACTTACAAGTGGTATCAGAGCCAAACTCTTTGGCAATCTCGTTTCACATCGCGAGTGAAGAGGAACGATCATCGGCTACGAATGAAGCTCACCCTTCCGCACCTCCACCACCAAGCCACCTCAATTTGATTACAAAAATTTTGCATTTTGGAAAGAAAGAATTGAATGCTATTTACAAGGTTGCGGGTTCGATATTTGGAATATCGTCATCAATGGAGAATCCATTCGATGAAAGACACACCATACACCTCCAAAGCTCTCAAGGAGCTCAATGATGAAGAAAAGAAAATCATCTCCTTAAATGGTAAAGCTCTCAATATTTTATATTGTTCACTTACCAATTTGGAATATGATCTTATTGTAGGAATTCGATCGACTCATGAAGTATGGCAAAAATTAGAAGCCACCATGAAGTATATGCAAATGATAGAGCAACTCAAAAGCATCTACTTCTCAAAGGGATACAAGGTCAAATCTAAGGAACAAGCCTTTTACAACTTCCAACTATGAAGTAGTCGAACAATGTTTTATGGGCATCGAAGAAGAAAACGAGGCATGTCTTAAACCCTCTACTTCCTATGATATTGTTATACAAAATGATTATAGTGATTTGCAAAATGATTTTGATGAGCTTCAAAATGAATTCCAAAGTTTACTTGTTAAGTACAAAAATTTGAAAAAGGAATTCAATGTTTTGAAAAATGATAAGGATAGTTTATTTACTTCTTATGAATCACTATCATGTGCTCACACCACTGGACTTGATAAGGTTAGAAACCTTGAAAAAGAAAATAGTACTCTTGTTGAGAATTTTTATTGCATGAAAAAGAATTTATCTAAATCCAACTTGAGTACCGTTAAAATGACCGATATTGTTGATATTCATAGTTGTGATAAATTGAAACAAGGACTTGATCATAAGCCCAGTGTTGTTAATTATGTGAAAAGAAATCAAGTCCTATGCATGTTGGTCATTATGCTCCAAAATTTATTACTTGCTTCTATTGTGGTAAAAAGGATCATACGGTAAATACTTGTCGGGCTAGAAATAGTTCTAATTATTGTTGGAGACCTAAAAGTCTCAAAGCTAATCCCAAAAGACCCAAACACTTGAGGGTACCACGAAACAATGTCATATTAGGTACCCGGCGGAATAAAAATCAAGGAAAATTCATACCGCCTAGAAGACATCAAATCACCATCTCATTTGATCAAAGGAGAAGAAATCACCATAATGAATTTCCAAGAGAAAGATATTATCAACAATGGGAAGGACACAATCCTTGGAGATGGAGCAATTGGAGAAGCCATCATCAACAAGATGATTTTCAAAGGGGAAGATATCATCAACAATGGGAACGGCACAACCCATGGAAATGGCGAAATTGGTGAACCGTATCTCCCTATTTAAATATGCATTTTATTTTATTTTTTTGCATGTTTTTATTTGTGTCTAAACTGCAAAATGAGTTTTCATAATTTTAAAATTAAGGTCTTCAATATATATTTGTGGCTTTAAAAATATTTTTAAAATGAGACCTTGTATGATGCTTATATTAAACTATTGTGTATTTGCTTAGACTTAATTGTTTTATCATCTCTTATGGATTTTTATGGCATGAGCTTACTTGTGATATCTTTTATTGTTTTAGCCTACACTTGTATCATTTTTGTTTTGTGCAAGATTTGTTTATAGAATTGTGTAGGTTATATATCTCTCATTCATTGGTTATCTACCATTACTTACATTTGATACATGTTTTTATCTTAATTTTGATGATTTTATTTTTACACCAAAACAATGTTTTTAATTGTTGTCCAAATACTCCTAAATGATTTAAAATGGTTTTAATATTTTCCTAGTATTTCTTCAAGTTTTATTTTAGATAAAATTGGACAACACTTTTAATGATTTTATGTTTATAAGTTTTTACTTCAAAACAAGGTTCCTAAATGTTGTCTAAATACTCCGATTGGTTTAAAATGTTTTTACTAAATTTTCTCGAGTATTTCTTGATTTTATTTTCAACAAAAATCGGACAACATTTATGTCTCGAGGTCAACCGGTCGCCGTATAGGACAACCCGTGCACTGAAAATGTATTTTAGAACAAAAAAAGAGACGAAAGGGAAAAAGGCCAGGTCGACCAGGCGTCGACCGGTGGCGTCGACCGGTCGACACCCTGTCGACCAATGCACTGGAGCAAAATATCGAAATGTAACATTGCTCCTTGAAAAATCATTGAGGGGACCGGTCGGGTCAAGGTCGACCGATCAAAGTCCCCGATTTGGTCGCCTGTGTTATTTTTCTATGTGTTCTTCAAAACGTCTATTTATGTGCAACCGTCGCCTATATTTTGACAAAGAAATTTCGACCGTTTGACAAAGACATCTTTTCCTTAAATTGTGGGATTGATTTCTAACACTATATTCTTGATTTTAATTGTATTTTTCTCAGAGATTTTTAATCCCCAAGAGGAGCCTATGCTTGATCAATCATCTCCTATAAATAGAGGAAGTTTTGGAGCAACCAAGACAATAATTGAGATACAACACAACAAGATACACTTCAAGCAAACACTTGTTCTTCATAGTTATTATTCTTGTTGTAATTTTGCCTAGCTTATCACTTTCACATCCTTGAGGTCTACGCTATTCTTGATTACACTTTGCACACATATTGTAATATTCATTATTAGGTTGTAATCTTGATTTTTGATCATCATCCAACACAAGACATCCTTGTGAGTATTCTTGTGGTAAGAATACACTTGGGTGATCTAGGTGATAGGTGTTTCAAGAGTGTGGTGCCCTTGAGGTGTTGAAAATTTTGGTATTCTTCAAGATTGAAGATTGTGGTGATCTTCAAAGGTGTCGTTGAAGGAAGATTGTGGTAATCTTCAAAGGAGATTGTGGTAATCTCCAAAGGTGGTGTTGTAGAAGAGTGTGGTGCTCTTCAAAGGTGTTGTAAGTTGAATTTGTATTAATTTTGGTAATTAATAAAATTCTTTTTTTCTTTTTGAAATCCATCCCTGAGATACTTGGGGTGGTAGAGGATTAGGCCCTAGGTGGGTTGAACCTCTTTAAATCATCGCGTGTTGTTTACATTCCGCACCTTTATTATTATCTTTGAGCATTCGGTTCGAAAAGGAGGGTAAAATCGAAAAGATGGAGATAATCTATTCACCCCCTCTAGATTATCGTAGCCGCTTGGACTTACAACTTCATCAAGAGATACTTAAACCATCGAGGTATGTTCACTCGTATTATTTTTTGAACATGATATTTTGTTCATGTCATGATTATGCACTTCTCTTTCAAACTATTTCATTCCATCCCCTTAAGTGCCACTAAATGATTTTGTGAATTTTTCTCAAAAGGACACTACTCGTAAAAAATCTCATTTTTCTCGAGTGTATCTTTTCTCTAAATTCATATTTGTTGGATTTATTCAATGATTGCTCGTTTGCTCGATTTTAAAACATTTGGGGATCAAATTGTCTTTTTTTTAAAACTGGTACCAAAGAGCAGGTATCGGTCGACGGTAGAGGGTCGACCCCGTCGGCCGACCGGCCGATCGGGTAGAATCGCAGGACAGACGAAAGGCTTTTAAAACAGGGGATTGTTCTTTTTCATTTCCAACTCTCACACTTCGAACCCTAGCTCTTTCTTCTTCAAAATTTTTACTTATTCTCTCTTTATCTCTCTAATTATTTCATCTTTGAGTTTATATCACTCAAATTCACCTTGTCTTCATGGCACCCCGTCAATTCACCGGGACGAAATCCTCAAAAGAGGAGAAGGAAGCAAAGAGGAGAATCTTCTTCCAACCCCAACAAGATGATATTCCATAAAGAGATAATCAAAATCGGCTTACGGAGGAGGAGATTGTTGAATTGTGAGCGGAATTTCAAAATCGAATGTTCATTGGGACTCAAGTAAGTTGTCATTTCTTTTACGAGTCTCCCTCTGAGCTAATAGATTTCGATTTTTGAATAAACTTGCGGAGGAGCATTATGAAAATATTGGATTGAATGACAAGAAAATTGCTTGCACTCGTATGGTTCGATTTTTAGCATTTCATGATGAATATCCGGAAATTAGGGCTTACTTTGAAATTCAAGGTTGGGTAACATTATGGGATAATCCGTGTTTGCATTATGATGACGAGCTTATAAAACTTTTGTATGCAAATATATGGATTGTTGATGCTACGGAAGATAATCCTTTGGAACTTCACTCATTCGTTAATGGTAGGCATTTTGTTGGGAAATTTATTGTTTAGATTTTGATGAATGCCATGTAAAACTTAGAATAGGAAGTTGGCACCCCATTTTTGTTGTAAACCCATTGTAACAAATAGGGCTGGTCAAGCCGAGTTAAGTCGCTATGCCTAAACATGCAAGAAGACAACCGGAGACTAAAAGAAAGACTCCGCCGCGAGACACTTAGTATGGCAAAGAAGAGAAGATGGGAACTCGATCGAAGGTGCACTGAGATGCAAATGAGTAAAGTATCACCAAATCAACTCAAGATAGCCAAGTCTCAAGTTGAAGTGACAAAGAGTCATCCAATGATTGAAAACTCGACTCTAAGTCACCTGGGAAAAGCAAGGAAATGCAATCAAGTCGAGATAATCAAAGAGATCCGTTGCCGAAAATCAAGAGAATTACTTAAACAAGTAATACATCCATGCTACCTTTCTCGAAGTGCTCGGTCCCGAAGCGTGCAAGGGAATGAACCAATGGGAAGCACTACACCGTGTCGAACTCGAAAAGTCAAGAACAATTCATACGAGGAAGTGGCAACTCAAGGATCGCAACAAGACAAGCCAACGACCACAAGTGACTTTCAAAAATAAGTCTATCTCTTCAACGGCGATTTTTGAAAGATCACTATAAAAGGCCGAGGAATGACTCGAGAGAAGGAAAACCTTGATTACCCGAACCACGAACATTCAAGCTAACATCTCAATCAGAATCAAAATATTCTCAAATATCATTCAAGATTAATCCTCAAGCCTACACTACGAAGAAAATCAATCCAACACTCATGTGAACAAAAGATAACTTCAATCGCTTGAAGAGGAAACTTTTGAAGAAAAGGGTCTACATTCCGTGGAGGATTGTAGGAAGGTTCAAGTTGAACCAGTCTCGAGTTTTTGAGGGCTTCGTGATCAAATCCAAAGAGCTTGAGCAAGTGAGTCAGTAGTAGCAAGTGCAACTGCCTGTGAAGAAGCCGAGTCGCACGAGAAGCCACCAAGGTGACCAAGGCATCTCCAGATCGAGTCCCAAAGGATCAAGTCACCGTGTGATCAAGACTTGTATCCGGAC
This sequence comes from Rehmannia glutinosa, assembly GCA_016081115.2. Taxonomy (NCBI): domain Eukaryota; kingdom Viridiplantae; phylum Streptophyta; class Magnoliopsida; order Lamiales; family Orobanchaceae; genus Rehmannia; species Rehmannia glutinosa. The sequence continues at coordinate 190,641 of JABTTQ020002979.1, read as the reverse complement.
TGTTACCACTCAGTATCTTGATCAATACTTAGTGGATTCCTCCGGAGTTGGAGAAGAGAGGAGTAGAAGAATTACCCCATCTTGGAACCTCTATAAAATCTTATCGTGTCATTTACATTTCAAAGATTTTAATTCTTGCACTTTATCCTTTTAATTCTGATAAATTTGCTATCCACTTGATAATCTCTAAGTACTAAAACCAAGCATCAAATCATAACTAAACCAAATTTAAGGGTGTTAAGTCTTCCAATAAAACAAATCGCAGCTTGAGCTAATTCGATCTTAATAGCCGAGTTATTCTATCAACAACACTCAGTAGTCCTGTTGAGTGGCTAACTCTCTTGATTAACTAAATTAGTCATCACCAAGGACACAAAATGTGTAGTATCAACTCGAACTTTTAAAAGGACTAAATCGAAAAGTTGGTAAGGTTTATCCAACCCCCTTCTAAACCTTACACTCACACCCCCTTGGGACCTACAAGTGGTATCGTCAGAGCGGTTGGTTCATTGAGCCTTCCACACTTTGTTCTTGAACTAGATCTCCAAATTTCTCAAAGTCTATTTTAGTACTTAAGTTTTCAAAACTCCTTTTATCATCAAAAGTTATTATCATGGAAGCAAATTTGACACGCATCCCTATGTTCACAATTGAAGAATTTGATGATTGGAAAATTCGTATGCAGGCTCATCTATCAAAGATTACATGATGAGATGTGGATAGTGATAGAGGATGGGCCACTACAAATTTTAAAAGTGAACACAACTGTAAGGAGAGCTGCAGCTGAGGGCGAAGAGGATGTTGCTCCTAGACCAGCTATGGTTGAAAAACCAAGAACTGAATGGACAAATGATGACAGAAAAAGATATAATCTGGACAATGTGGCCAAGGACATCCTTTACAAAACCTTGGACAAAGCCATGTTCAATAAAGTCAAATCATGCGAACGGCTAAAGAAATCAGGACAAGCTAACAATGATTTGTGAAGGCTCGAGCAAATCAAGGAAAATAAATTATCGGTGGTCAGTACAAAAATTCGAGAATTTCAAAATGATCGCAGGAGAGAACCTGGATCAACCGGATGCTCGGTTCACGAAATTACCAACGAGCTATCTCGCTTCTTGGAAAAGAATATACACGAAGGAAATGTGTATGAAGATCCTAAAAAGTCTCCCGATTGAATGGGAAATGAAGGTCATGGCACTAAAACATTCCATGGACCTATCAAAGACATCCAACCATGAGCTATTCTCGGATCGCAAAGCCTACGAATTTGAGTGAGAAGAAAAGACCAGGAAGAGACAGTTGTACCCAAAACAAATTGCTCTAATTGTTAAGGATGGCAAGAGAGCCGAGGTCAAAGAAGTCATTGACCCGGAGGAAATAGCCCTGTTGGTTAAAAGGTTCAACAAGTTCTTCAATAAGAACTACAAGAGAGGCAAGGGCGAATCCTCCGAAGACACTCGGCTCCTCCAAGTCAAGGAAGATAGGCCAACCAAGATAACAGATCACCAATATCAAAGGGTGACAATCTAAGAATGGAAAGAGATGATCAAAAGGTTGAATATCTATCTTTGAACCGTAGGCAACCGGGTCACTATGCCATTGATTGCCCGTATCTTGTAGTCAACAAATACAGGAATGAAGAAGAAAGAAAAGTCTTGAGAGAAAGAAGACAAGAAAAGAAAAAGGCAATGTTGGGCTGCAGAGACTCTTTGAGACAACCAAGTCAAGAGACATAGCCGACTCGAGAGAGTAGTGAAGCCGACTACTCAAGTGACTCGAAGAAGAAGCCTTGATCCTGTCTCGATGGCCAGGAACAAGACCAACCCGACCAAGAAGATGAGGTACACTCGACTCATCACACTCGGTTCTAGTGATAGTGACTGTGACACACACACTTCATCACCCACTGATCTTTATGATTCATTAGGCAAAATGATGAAAGAATTTGAACACATTAAATCCTCACACACACTACTAAATGAGGAAAACAGACTACTCAAGAGCGAAACTCACAAATGACTAAGGAGCCGAGTACTCTAAGTCAAATAGGTGATGAGAATAAAAGTTTAAAGACTGAAAATGCCAAGCTAATAGCAGAAATAGCTACCATAGAAAAGAGGAGAATGACCTCAAAAATGTGATTGCCTCATTCACTAAGGCATCTAAGTCATTGGATGATCTTATCATGAGCCAAAGAGAATGTGGAGACAAGATAGGCTTAGGATTTAATTCTTCCGTGTGTGTGTCAAGCTCCAAAAGTGATTTTGGAAAAAGGATCTTCAAGCAATGAAGTATCTCAAAAATCCAAAACTCCAAATGGTGCACACACATTTATTCCAAAGCACAATTACAAGCAAACCGGCATTGGTTATAAAGGAAAAGGAAAACAGCCGATTGAGTGTCTTTGAGAGGATAGCCGAGAAGAAATTCACCGAGTTCCTCAAAGAAACTCCAAACAGAAATACTCAGTAAAGAGGAAACAGAGCTACCAAAAATCCCGAAGTTCCATAAAAGAAACACATATGATGGAAATGGTAGAAAATACCCAAGCCAAGTGATTGGAATGATGTGAACTATCGTGACCTATGGAATATAAGCCCAAATGGCAAAGGCCAGAACTCAAAGAAAGACCATTCCAAAGGTATAAGAGCTTTCATCAAAGACACATATGCACCTAGGCACCACACTCGAGATATCACAACTACCCAAAGAAGACAATTGCTAAAACACATACACAGCATACGTACAAAAGAGACAATTTGTATGAACCTAGAATCCCCAAGCAATTTGCCAAAATTAATTATGATTATGGCATTGATAGATGGCAACCCCTTAGAGCTAAATCATTTGGCTATAGGTTGGTTGGATCATCTTACAATACTAACCCCACAGACCTGCATAAGTATGGGTACCTAAAACTTAATTTCCTTGTTTGCGGGTTCAAGGAATAGCCGAGTGCCAAGGAACCTGGTACATGGATAGTGGTTGTTCCGGACATATGACAGAAACAAGAAAAATCATGTCAAAATTCAAGGAAGTTAAAGGAGCAAAAGTCATATTTGGAGGAAATGAAGCTCGGGGAGAAATAAGAGGCATTGGATCCATCAAGAAAAATGGATTAGAAATCACGGATGTTGCATATGTTGAAGGACTCAACTTCAACTTGCTAAGCATCGACCAACTCGTGACAAGGGTTATAATGTTGGATTTAACATGGGTATATGCCAAATCAAGGATATTGAATCAAATGAAGTTGTCTTTGCAAGGATGCGATACAAAAGAACATGTATATCGTGGATTGGTCAACAAAGAACACCAAAGACTGTCATAGCAAAAGAGAAACCTGAATCAAGTTAGGTACGTGGCACAAGAAGTCGAGTCACCTGAATTTCAAAACAATTAACAAGCTTTCGGGAAGCAATCTTGTGGAAGGACTTCCGGACTCGATATACAAAAAGAAGAGTATATGTGACGCATGTCGAAGGAAAACAAATCAAATCATCATTCAAAGAAAAGGCATGTCCATCTTCAACAAGAATATTGCATCTGCTACATATGGATCTATTTGGTCCAAATGTTGAACCAACTAGCATAAGTGGGAAGAAATACACCTTGGTGGTAGTAGATGACTACTCAAGATATACATGGACAATATTCATGTGTAAGAAGAAAGAAACTCTCTGAAAACTACCAAACGGTGATGAAGAGGATTCAAAATGAGAAGAGCCAAACCATTATCAAAATAAGATCGACAAATGAACCGAGTTTGTCAATGGTATAATAACTCGATTTGTATTGAAAATGGCATTGGTCATGAATTATCTGCGACAAGGACTCCACAAATGAGAATGGAGTTGCGAGAAAGAAGAATAGAACTCTCAAAGAAGCGGCAAGGACCATGTTAGTCAAGCAGGTTACCAAAAAGATTTTGGGTCAAGCAATCAACACAAATAAGCTACACTCAAAATAGATGTATGATAAACAGACAAATGACAAAGACTCCCTATGAGATTTGGGCAGGAGAAAACCAAATGTTGTATATTTTAGAATATTTGGATGTAAATGCTTCATCCATAACAATGGCAAAGACAATCTAAAGGCTTTCGATGCTAAAGTCGATGAAGGTATCTTCTTGGGATACTCAAATGAAAGCAAAGCCTCTGAGTACTCAACAAGAGGACTATGGTTACAAGGAATCCATTCACGTGGTGTTTGATGAACCAAATGTAAATGGAGAAGACATTGAAGAATCGGTGATAAGTTGAATCAACCAACCATGCGAGAAGATTCCCTATCTTTGTCAAGTCAAGCCGGAATTATAAACTCGGATGAAGATGAGATAGCCGAGTCTCAAAAACATTGGAAAATCTGCAGCTAAGTGATGACGAGAGAGCTGATCAAAGCAACACAGTACAAGACGATCAATCCAATCCGCTAACTTACTCCAACTGATGTAAGATGGCCGAGAGACCATCCACCGAACTTGTCATTGGAGATATAAGAGAAGGTGTCAAAACAAGATCCGAGAACTCAACAAGAAGCTATGTTCTCATGCTTTATCTCACAAATAGAGCCCAAAAATGTGTCACAAGCATTGGATGACCCGAATTGGATTCAAGCTATGCAAGAAGAGTCTGAATCGGTTTGAAAGAAATAAAGTATGGGAGTTAGTTCAAAGACCCACCCATCAAAATGTCATTGGCACTAAATGGGAGTTCGAAACAAGATGAACGAGGAAGGTTACGGGTAAGAAACAAAGCAAGATTAGTAGCCAAAGGATATTGTCAATAAGAAGGGATAGATTTTGATGAAACATTTGCCCTCGTAGCAAGATTGGAAGCTATTAGAATGTTTCTTGCCTATGCGACTCACAAGAATTTTATTATATATCAAATGGATGTAAAGAGTGCATTCCTAAATGGTTTATTGGAAGAATAAGTGTATGTTGAACAACCTCTAGGATTTGAACAGAAGACTCTTGGAGATAAGGTATACAAACTCAAGAAAGCTCTATATGGATTGAAACAGGCACCCGAGCATGGTACGATACATTGTCCCAATTTTTGACTGAGAATGGATTCACAAAAGGAAAAGTGGATAAAACACTCTTCGAATTCAAGATAGGAAGAGCATACTTGCTTGTTCAAATATATGTGGATGACATCATCTTTGGATCCACAAACAAAGAGTTGTGTGATAAATTTTCAAACCTCATGCAAAGCAAATTCGAAATGAGCATGATGGGAGAGTCGACATTCTTCCTTGACTCCAAGTGAAACAAATTTGAAGGATGGAACCTTCATAAGTCAAATAAAATACACTAGAGATTTAATGAAGAAATTTGGTATGGAAGAGAAATCTTACGTGAAAATACCAATGAATACATCGACAAAATGGACATGGATGCGGATGGCAAGCCCGTAGATCAAACAAGATCTGAGCATTTATTGGATCATTGCTTTATCTCATCTCACGGCTAAGCCGTACATCACCTTTGTTGTAGGTGTATGTGCAAGATTTCAATCTGCTCCAAAAGAGAGCCATATGATCGCACGAGAGGATCTTGAGATATTTGAAAGGAAGCCAAGAAGTTGGCTTATGGTATCCAAAGGAAGGTGGATTCAAGCTAATTGGCTATTCGGACTATGACTATGTTGGATGCGGAGTTGACAGAAGAGCACCTCAAGCACATGTCAAATGCTTGGAAACAAAGCTAATTTCTGGTTTAGCAAAAAGCAAAATTCAATAGCCACCTCTACACACGAGCGGAATACATAGATGCGGGCACACAGCCCAAATCCTATGGATGAGACAAGAATGAGAGACTATGAAATTGAAGAAAAGGAAATTCCAATCATGTGTGATAACACAAGTGCAATAGCAATCACTCAAAATCTGTGTTGCACTCAAGAACAAAGCATATCGATGTCGATATCACTTCATAAGAGATCATGTTGAAAATAAAGACATCACCTTGGAATATATTTCAACCGATAAACAAGTTAGTCGACATATTCACAAAACCATTATGTGAATCAAGATTTGAAGAACTCAAGCATGAGTTAGGGTTAATTGGTGGTGACACTCGAAGACTCAAAGAAAGGAAATGAAACACAAAAAGGGAAAAAGAGTGAATTCTCAAAATCGCTAAATGAATCGATCGTATCGGAAAGACAAACTATATCGAATTAGGCGACAAATTTGAGTCACTATGAGAACTGTGACAAGAAGAGTTAAATCAGCTAAGGGATAAGCTGAGTCATTTATGAGCAAAGTGACAAAAACGCAGTCATTTTTACTAAGCGGGAATGTTTTTAAGAATGACGTCAGCATAATGATGATGTGTACAGGCAAAAGCTGCACACCAAGCTTATGATTGGATATAAATGCTTTGCCGCATTAAATTCGAGACATTAAATGCTAATCGGCGTGCAAAATCTAAGCCGTTGATTTCGATCACATTTCAAAAACCACCCGCACGCCCTTTCGTAAACCATACTTAAACCATTTTCGTCCGTTTCTCTCACATATTACCAAAACTGTTCATTTCTCTCTCAGAAGCAAAGGCAAAACTCTCTCAAAACCCTATCAATCTTCAAATCAACTTCTAAGTTTCTTTCCGTGAAATACTGAAAAATGGCATCAACTTATGACTTCGTCAAGCTAGGAAGCAAATCCACACTGGGTCTCTGTGGATTTTGAGGGTATGGTCAAACAGGTCCGATGACGCCCTCATCAAGAAGATTCTTGAAAAGCTTGAAAAGTCCGGGCTAAAACCATTTCGATGATGGAGCTCCCGATGACCTATGTGGAAGAGGTCACTTTCGGTTCTGCGTGAATGCCGAGATTCACGATGAGGGGATCAAATCCTATGTTCATGGGAAGGAGTTCATCATCTCTGCCAAGGATTTGGCGAACACCGCTCATTACCGTGGAAGGAGCACCGAGAAATCAATGAAGCGATGTAGACTTGGGTTGTTGCTTGGAAGGAAGTAGCCAAGACCGACTATGCCGATAAGATAGTCTACATGACCAACAAGAGGTCTTTGGTGAAAGAGGACTACCACAAACCGTTGGACATAGTTGCCAAATGCATCGACATCAAATTTGGCGGCTTTGACCAACTATCAAAGCAAAATTGATCGTCATGGTTGCGATCATTGAAGAAAAGCAAGTAAACTAGGGCCGAGTTTGTCTACAGCAGACTCGCGAGAATGTAGGGAACAAATCCTTCAAGGAGAATTGAGCATTTGGAGGATCCCGGATACGGCCTGTGATTGGCGGTTGATGGAGGTAAAAGGAGTCCTCTTTGACATGGAAAGGCGTTCCATATAAACAAGAGGATGTTCGATCAAACCTCTCTGGCGCACGAGAAGAGAGCCTACGCCAAGAGAGTCGATACAAGTGAGGGGGAATCACCGACCAAAGATACATCTGTTTCCTCTCCACCAAAGAAGAAAGCCCCTGCGCAACTAAGAGAATAACCGCCCTGCAAAAAGAAAACCAAATCTGCTCCCCCGCCTCGCAGCCGAGTCACTCCGCCTGTGATAGTGGGCCGAGAAGGAATCTCAAATACCTTCTCCGGCCGTCAAAAAGAGGAGAACGATAAGCCAAGACGGCCACCTCCTCGAGAAAAAACACCAAGCCACGCCCCGCCGCCCAAGACTCGAAGACACTCTCTCCGAACTAGAAATCCCTGCGGTACAAACTAAGAGACGAAGAAGAATCATCAAGCGCTCCAAGCTTGAGAAACCGGAGTCGGCCACTCACCAAAACAGATATCTGAGAGACTGGCGGAGAAGTAGAGTCTCCGTAAATTATTGATGAAACGACCAAAAGTCTGTGAAGGCGTCAATGAGGCAAACAAGACCCAGCTTGTAGTTCGAACAATGAGACACAAGAAGTAGCCGAGAAATCTAGCTCGCTGTTGATAGAATCGTATCCCCTCCCGCAATGACGCACGGTGACGAGAATGGAGCACGGAGCTTGCTACCTTCTATCCCCGAGAATGAGGGACAAGAAGAAAGAAGGCGATAGAGATGATGATGTGATGATCCTATCCCCACCTTATCCGGACATCCAAAATCATCTGCGAGTGGAGGAAGTGGAAGTTGAGTCAATCCAGGGGAACAGTTCCAACGGCCCGAGTTTATCGAAGATGAACCGATGAATTTTCTTGGAGTGACCACTTTGTGGTCCAAGCACGGATGAATAAAATCGCACGAGATATCTTGCGGATCTTCAAGGACAAGGAAAAGGAGAGACAAAAGAGGAAGGCGAGGCACGTGAGAAGGCCAGATCCCCCTATCACCGCACCACGAACATACACATTCTCTCCTTAATGTCTTATCGGCGATGATGAGGATCCGGACTCTCTGCCGCCACGGAAGAAGTGCAAATGCAAAGAAGCATTGCACGAATCCGAATCCTTCACGAGAAAAGATTGATGGAGGGACCAGGAGAGTCCTCGAACACAACCGAAATCGATCCCATGGGAGTGGTTCAAAAATCGCCACCGTTGTTGCTACCACCACTTCCCCGACTCACTCGGAAGAAGGAATTAAGGAAATGGCGATGAACCGGGTTAGTGGGGACCCCGTTGAGCCAACCCCTAATGAAGGTGTCTTACCACCCGCCCCAACGGTGAACACTCGGTAGAAAACAACCGGGAGTTTGGAGACGAGTGACCCCATTCCAAGTCACTCACTGGTGCGCCACGGTGAGGGGGAACTCTCTCTCTGCAAAGCAAGGTCGGAGGATGCTTTGCAGATGACTCTACTACGAATCTAGGAGGCGAAGTGGAGAAGGAACAACCACAAAGTACACAACAAGTTGTCATCAACGGCTCGGCCGATTGAGACCGTCTCACCGAGGTGCCTACTGCTCTGAAGGCTAATGACGTTGTTGATGCGATCGAGGCACGGGGAAGGAATGCCACTGGGAGTTAACACTGCAGGCGATGAAAGTGCAATCCATGGGGTTGAGGCTCCAATGGATGCCACCGAGAAGACCCTAAGACAGTGACACTTTGTCGAAAGGGATGTCCAGTGCCTCGCTAGATTGAGACTGCGGGGGTAATGAAGGCCAACGGGAGGTTGAGACTTCCCGGGGTAAAGAAGTCAAGTACGAGAACATCTCTCCTGCTATCATTGATCCATCTAAAAAGGAGATAAGCGCGCTTCACGATTCCCGTGGATAATCCTGATGTAACCTTTTTGGGATCGGAAGAAGACGATGAAGCCGAGTCATCCCCTCGTGATGATCCAAAAGACTCACTGAGGATGTTCCAACCACGAGCAAGTTTGACCTCAAGACTACTCGTCAAACTTTCAATTTTGATGATGAGCCACCCATGGAAATCTCATCATCGTCCGATGACGCTCGATAAGGCCAAGGACCAGTCAACTCAATTGGAAAAACCACCGAGACCGACGAAGCCGTTGAGACAAATTGGCTCGGCAAGGTCGGGTCAACTTCACAAATGAACCCACCAAAAGCAGTACATACACGCGAGCTCCCCAAGTGCGGCGAGTTCGACTCAAAGGAACTTCACGCGCACCACTCATCATTGAACAAATCCCGGTGGCCCGTGATGATTCTTTTGTAGAATCATTTCCTTTTTCTCCTGGAGGTACCCGACCTCCCCAAGATTCGAAAAAGAGATCTCGAGCGCTTCCCGGACCAGATCTTGTCATTCCATCGACACCATCGTTCGGTGACTATGATTTTGACGTTGCTTGGCCGTCACCGCAAGAGGGAACAACGAAGTTCGGGAGGTGTTCAAAGCATTATTTCTTCAAATTGAACGGATGGAGAGGCATCGAGGCCTCGATGGACATGAGATTGGATAACGAGAGATGTCAACCTTACTGCGACGACTTGAGAGGCATAATAGTCGAATCGGGGAGTGGTGGCAACAAAGAAAACAATGCGCGTGGAACAAGCTAGATATTTGAACATTGTTCAACAAGCTGTTGGTATGGAGAGTCGAGAATGCGATGCAAAGGCAAAGTTGAGAGAGCACATTGAGCACTTGCATGAATCTCACATTGCTTGAGATCAAGGCTGCTGCATGAGCAAAATAAGAATGAGCTCCTGCGTATGGAAGAAAACATGGATCGAAAATTCGGCCTTCTCATGGCCGAGATAAAGTTGCTTAAAGTCAATCAACGCTACTCGCTCGAAGTTTCGTGCGGCATACTCCGCAGCAGACTCGAAGCGAAACTCGAAGCGAACTTCGACTATCGCCAGACTCGACTTTACGCTTGCTAGTATGTTTCTAGGTGTTCCTCTCGCTTTGATGATGCCAAAAGGGGAAGAGGAATACCTTAAAGCGAAGAGATCCGGCGTTGAGAAGGAGGAGCAGGCTTGTAAAGGGAAAGACAGTGAGAGGTCTCAAGAGCAAAGAAAGGAAAGTCTGTTGAGGGGGAAGGATCGGGAGATGTCACCCTAATGATTGCACAAATCCCCAACAAGGTCTTGTCACACGGTGATATTATCGGCAAACTCCAGTGACTCTGCCACTCCAACACTCTGTTGTATCTATGGCTAAAAAGAGAAAGACATTGAAGCGAGGGATGGTGGAAGTGGAAGGAAGGATGAATGCCCGAGTTATGAATATCTTGAAACAACATGGAGGCATTCCGGTGAGACGAGAGACACTTATGCCATCTCGAGATCTGCCTAATCGAGCAAGATCTGTTGATGAATTTAAAATGCTCGCATCTCAAGGATATTTTGCAAACATGTCCATGGTTCAAGCACAGGACTTGTCTTGGGAAAAGGGTCTCACGCTATGTGAAGAAGGCGACGGCGACGAGACTACCGAAGCGGTCACTCTGCTTTGTCACTCCGCTAGTCACTCACCGGTTTGGGAAGAAGAAGACCAAATAAATACACACCCGAGAGGAAGAGGTAGAGGAAGAAGCGATGGTGGAGGAAGAGGTTTGGACTGGGCATCCGCCCAAAAACATTGAGTACATAGATCCAGGCAAGAAATGAGGATCTCTTGGGCTGGTCTTGACCAAGTAGCCAATCATGAAGTGGCTAAGAACAATGTTGAGTATGTGAAAAGAATTGAAGAAGAAAATAAAAGACAAACTCAGCTATGGAAGGAAAGACAAGAGAGACTAAGAAGAGATGAAGGCCCGGAAGGCATATGAAAAGAAGAAGAAGAAGCGGTGAAGATGAGAAAAAGAAAGAAGACCAGAAGATGACAGAATCAAGAAGATGAAAGAAGGAGGCAAAAGGAGATGAAGTGTTGTTGTCCATCCCTTCATGTATTTTACTATGTAAATACATACTATGTAAAGTCTTCCGTAATGAATCAGAAATTCTCTATTTTTGCGTAGACATAGATGTTTGCTATGATACTCCTTGTAAACAAATTGTGTAAAGGACAAGAATGTTATGATCAATAAAAGGATTGATTCTACGCATACATTCTCTCGTAAATACACCATCTGTATGTATCTATGCTATTTACATTTTGAATGTTTTAAGTTTTGGCATCATCAAAAAGGGGGAAATTGTTGGGAAATTTATTGTTTAGATTTTGATGAATGCCATGTAAAACTTAGATTAGGAAGTTGGCACCCCATTTTTGTTGTAAATTGCATTGTAACAAATAGATAATGGTCAAGCCGAGTTAAGTCGGCTATGCCTAAACATGCAAGAAGACAACCGGAGACTAGAAAGAAGACTCACGTGAGACAATTTGAGTATGGCAAAGAAGAGAAGACGGAACTCAATCAAGGTGCGGTGAGATGCGGTGAGTAAAGTATCGATCAAATCAACTCAAGATAGCCAAGTCTCAAGTTGAAGTGACGGAAAGAGTCATCCAATGATTGAAAGGCGACTCTAAGTCAACTTGGGAAAGCAAGGAAATGCGGTCAAATAAGTCGAGATAATCGAAAGAGATCCGTTGCCGTAAATCAAGAGAATTACTTAAACAAGTAATACCTCCATGCTACCTTTCTCGAAGTGCTCGGTCCCCGGAAGCGTGCAAGGGAATGAACCAATGGGAAGCACTACACCGTGTCGAACTCGAAAAGTCAAGAACAATTCATACGAGGAAGTGGCAACTCCAAGGATCGCAACAAGACAAGCCAACGACCACAAGTGACTTTCAAAAATAAGCTATCTCTTCAACGGGCAGATTTTTGAAAGATCACTATAAAAGGCCGAGGAATGACTCGAGAGAAGGAAAACCTTGATTACGAACCCACGAACATTCAAGCTAACATCCGAATCGTAATCAAAATATTCTCAAAGATCATTCAAGATTAATCCTCAAGCCTACACTACGAAGGAAATCAATCCAACACTCACCTGTGAAGGAAAGATAACTTCAATCAGTTGAAGAGGAAACTTTTGAAGAAAAGGGGTCTACATTCCGCGGAGGATTGTAGGAAGGTTCAAGGTTGAACCGTCTCGAGTTTTTGGAGCGCTTCGTGATCAAATCCAAAGAGCTTGAGCAAGTGAGTTGTAGTAGCAAGGCAAACGCCCTGTGAAGAAGGTTTCGAGTCGCACGAGAAGCCACCGCGTGACCAAGGCATCTCCGGATCGAGTCCCAAAGGATCAAGTCACCGTGTGATCAAGATTTGTATCGGACTGCTACCACTCAGTATCTTGATCAATACTTAGTGGATTCCTCCAGGAGTTGGAGAAGAGAGGAGTAGAAGAATTACCCCATCTTGGAACCTCTATAAAATCTTATCGTGTCATTTACATTTCAAAGATTTTAATTCTTGCACTTTATCTGTTTAATTCTGCGATAAATTTGCTATCCACTTGATAATCTCTAAGTACTAAAACCAAGCATCAAATCATAACTAAACCAAATTTAAGGGTGTTAAGTCTTCCAATGAAAACAAACTGCAGTTGAGCTAATTCATCTTAACAAAATTGAGTTATTCTATCAACAAAATCGAGTCGAGTCTGTTGAGTGACTAACTCTACTGATTAACTAAATTATTTGTCCACCAAGGACACAGGTACTGTAGTATCAACTCAACTTTTAAAAGGACTAAATCCAAAAGTTGGTAAGGTTTATTCAACCCCCTTCTAAACCTTACACTCACACCCCTTGGGACCTACACATTTTTCGTGAACATTGGCCGATATTTGTAATCATTTTAATGTGCCAAATGATGGAGTTGTTAATGTGGATTGCGCTCATTGGGATGATGATCTTTTTGGTGTTTCACTAAATGAGGTGAAAACATTTTTAGGAGTGTTTCCAAAAGTAACCTTCTCGGCAATGCCGCCAAATTATCGGATTGTATCTATTATTTGCTCCTATTGTGTTTGTGGTAAAGAAGTGAAACTTCCGAGTAATCTCGAACTCTTTCTTACCTATAAGATTATCCGAGGAGAAAGGGTAAATAATGGGGCTATTTTTGTGTATTGTTTGTCGGAATCAAGAAGGCTTACTAAGAAAAAAATATACGTTGGGAAATTTGATTTGTCGACTACTATACCTATCGGGCTACCCGGAAAGTGAGATGAATACCGAAATTTGTCACGCATGACTATGATAATGCCAACATTCTACAAGTGGTAAGAATGCGACGAACTTTACCACGGGTTCCCACCAAATTGTAATTCAAATTGTAATTCAAATTGTAATGGATTGGATTCTATGAGTGAGTTGAGCCAAGTTAAAGATTACAAGACTCGATCAAGTTTGAATTGAAAACTCAACAGTATGGCAATTGTGTGAAGTGAAGTGAATAATCGGTCAAGTGATAGAAAAGTTGTCTCGGTCAAATGAGTGAAAGCAAAGTCATTCCAAAATAATTGGAATCAAATATCAAAGGGTATACAAGACAGGACTCGGGAGAAGTCGAAAGAGATCCATTGTCAAGACAAATCATGATTTTGCTAGAAATAGGCATGTGTCGTCATCGGAATAAAGTTGTTTTTCTTTGAAAGAGTACAAAAAGCAAGGGACCAATGGGAAGCACTAATTTCTGCAGAGTTTAAGGAAAGGTCGCAGAGCATTAAATTCAAGGTACGGTCTCCATCAATGCTACAAGACAAGACAAGCCAACAACTTATGAAGTGTGATTTGAAAAATATGTTTATCTCTTCAATGGACATATTTCAAATGTGCACTATAAAAGTGAGAAGTCATTTGAGAGAAGGTTACAAACCCAATCGACGAACAAGCACAAGCATTCAAGTACTAACCTGCAAACATCTCTCAAGCTTACAAAGAAATCCTCAAGCCCAAATTCAAAGGAAATCAATCCAATACACTCAAAGAAAGAAAGATAACTTCATCAGTTGAAGAGGAAAAATTGTTTTCAAGAACAAAGGAGTCTACTCTCCAATGTTGAAGGAGAAGTAGTGATGTTCCATCAACTCGAGCTTTGAACCTATTCGAGGCTACGTGATCAAGTCCAAAGGTCCGAAAGAAGTTGAAGTAACAGGACAATTGTCTTGTGAAGAAGTTGAGCCCAAGAGCAAATTGTTAGGAATTTTATTGTTTAGATTTTGATGAATGCCATGTAAAACTTAGAGTAGAAAGTTGGCACCCCAATTCTTGTTGTAAAATGCATTGCAATGAATAGAGTGGCCAAGGCGAGTTAAGTCGGCCTACGCCCTAACATGCAAGAAGACAATCAAGACTTGAAGGAAGACTCATTGCGAGACAATTTGAGTATGGCAAAGAAGAGTAGACAGAACTCTCTCGGAGAAGCGGTGAGATGCGGTGAGTGGAGCATCGATCAAGTCAACTCAAGAGAAGCGAAGTCTCAAGTTGAAGTGACAAAGAGTCATCCAATGATTGGAAGTCGACTCTAAGTCACCTGGGGGAAAGCAAGGATATGCGGTCAGTCGAGATAAGCGTAAAAGAACCATCGCACGAAAATCAAGAGATTTACATAAACAAGTAATATCTCCATACCACCTTTCTCGGAGTGCTCGGTCCCGAGAAGCGTGCAAAAGAATGAACCAATGGGAAGCACCGCACCGTGTCGAACTCCGAAAAGGTGAAAGAACAATTCATACGAGGAAATGGCAATTCCAAGAACGCAAGCCAACGACGCAAAGTGACTTTCAAAAATAAGCTATCTCTTCAACGGGCAAATTTTTGAAAGTTCACTATAAAAAGGCCGAGGAGTTTGTTTGAGAAGTATGATGACACACATGTGAGATAAACAAGCATATTAGAAAAATCAAACATTCTCAATCCTCAAGCTACATTACGAAGTACATCAATCCAACACTCACCGTGAAGGAAAGAGAACTTCAATCGGTTGAAGAGGAAAATACTCGAAAACAAGGGGTCTACATTCCGGGAAGGATTGTAGAAAGGTTCAAGGTTGAACCAAGTCTTAAGCTTTTGGAGGGCTTCGTGATCAAATCCAAAGAGCTTGAGCAAGTGAGTGTAGTAGCAAGCAAAATGCCCTGTGAAGAAGTGAGTCGTCGAGAGAAGCCACCGTGAGTGATCAAGGCGTCTCAGACCGAGTCCCTAAGATCAAGTCGGCCGTTGTGATCAAGACTTATATCTGGATCTGTTACCACTTTGTAAACCGATCATTACTTAGTGGATTCCTCCAGGAGTTGGAGAAGAGAGGAGTAGAAGAATTACCCCGTCTTCGAACCTCTATAAAAAGTCCATTTGTGTCATTTACATTTCAAAGACTTAAATTCCTGCACTTTTAATCGCTTATATCTGATAAATTTGCTATCCATTTGATAATTTATAAGTACTAAATCAAGCTCTAAAATCTTGCTTAATCAAACTTAAGGGTGTTAAGTCTTCCGCTGAAAATAAAACCACAAATTGAGTTAAATTATAGCCAACAAATGAGTTACTCCATCAACAAACAGGTGAGTTTGTTGAGAGATTAACTCTACCGAGTGACTAATTCGATCGTCCATCAAGGACACAAATTGTAGAATCAACTCAGAGATTTAAAAGGACTAAATCGAAAATTTGGTAAGGTTTATTCAACCCCCCCCTTCTAAACCTTACACTTACACCCCTTGGGACCTACAAAGAAGGTGTGTAATCAAAGATGACTTGAACTCGTTAACTACTTTGTAAAAAGTCAAGTTACCTAGTGGATTCCTCCGGGAGAGTTGGAGAAGGGTGGACTAGAGAAATTACCTAATTCTCGAACCACTATAAAAACTTTGTGTGTATTTACTTTTCAAAGACACTTTATTTCTTGCCTTATTTTCATATTTCTTTGATAAGTTAAATTGCTTAAGTCTGCGATAATAACATTGCTAAAACAAGTGTTGAAAAACGTCTTAAAACTCTAAGGGTGAAAGTCTTTCGCGACAAAACCAAGTTAAATGCATTTCTAAGTGTTAGGCGAAAACAGTTAAGTTATACTATCAACAGTTCAGTCGAGTCTGTTGAGTGGGTAACTTTGTTGTGTAAGCTAACCTAGTCATCCCCCTCAAGGACTTAACTGACTTGATTTACCTCTGAAATTGTTTAAAACGACTAAAATCGAAAAGTTGGTAAAGTTTTTTCAATCCCCCCCCTTCTAAACTTTACGCATCACCCTTTGGGACCTACACCTAGAAATACCCCAGAACCCGCAGAAAACCCTGGTCTCACGAAGATGAAGAATTGTATACCGAGATATGGTGGACACACACTCAAATTACTCAGATTTGTATCACACCCCAAAGATCACGAATCCAACGAGAATTTGGAGAAATCTAGAGAGAGATGAGAGCACAGAACACAGATAGATCGAGAGAGAAGAGACAAACTGAAACTTAGAATATGAGATTAGGGTTTCGGGATGAGGGTATTTAAGGAGTGAGTGGACGACTCAGATAAACCCTAGCAATGGATGGTTGAGATCAACACAAAGAGGATCTGCGGACAAGGAGTTCGGATCCTGCAATCCGAGTAAGTGACCTGCGAAAAACACAAGTGGGTTTATTGGTGGCTTTCGGGCTACATGCATGTGGGCTCTGTGGGCTCAATTGTTAGTAAATGGCCATGCCAAGCAACTGGCCGATAAACACAACAGGTTAGATATGCCATTAAGTGTTATTCCTTCAGAAAAAAAAATAAAACGACAACAGGGACATCGTACTGTAGTTCACGTTAAGATGCGAAAATTTTACATTAGAAGAGTCTAAAAGTAAATAACAAGAGAAATATATATATTATTTGACATAGGATAATTTCCCATGGTCTACGTGAAAGGGTTGGTAATCCTCAATGCAGTCATATACGTAACTGTGGATAGGACATCGTATTTGTTGTTTTCATTCTTTAAAAATAAATTATGTAAAGTTGCATTTGGATGGGAGGATTTGGATTTGGGGAAAGGATTTAGGGAAGGATTTCAAATGACTCCAAATAGAAAGGATTTGAAATCCTTCAAAATGACTCTAAAAATAAATTTAGGATTTGAAATCAAATCCATCACGAAGGATTCCATCCAAACAACCTCAATGGATTTATTATTATGGATTTGAAATCCATACCAAATCCTTCCATCCAAATGAGCTCAAATGAAAAGTATAGTTTGAGTTGGAATCTCGTACTACATGAAACCTCTCTATATTGAAAAATTATACGGATGTACTTTGAAGTCCAATTTGAAAAATGAATTTCCAGACTTAATTTTCAAAGTACATCCTATTTGAAAAATGAATTTTCAGACTTAAGTTTTACATGATAATTGAGGATATGTTTGGTATGTGCTCCATTTAAGTATGTATTCGGAAATAAAAATATGTTGATTTTAGTTTTTGAAGTGTGTTTAGTGCAAAATTATTTAGTTTTTGAAATCTATTCACATAAATTTGTGTGACCGGTAAAAAAATTATTTGGTTATATTTCCAAAATTCTATTACCATCAAAAGGTGAAATCTGAAAATGATTTCATGAGAACTTTTCTAAACAAATATAAACCCGTTGGAAAGCGAAAAATGACACTTGAAAACACAACCATACATGGCCTCAGTTTCTCGCCAGACACAGATAAACTCACTCAAAGTAGAATGCAATCTAGGGCAATCCATCATAGTTGACCACAATTGATAAGAATTCTGCTCTTGTCACGAACTAGTACAAAAAGACGATTAACTTCAATTATTAAAGCAATAAACAGAGTACTTTTACCGATCAGTGCAAAACTTCAAAAAGGATGGGCATTATTACGGATAAACCCCGTCTGAAAATCAAAACTAGTTACTCGAACACCAAATCATATAATACAATCAAAATCAAAATTAACTTGGGCTAATTCAGATGGCTAAAGGAAAAAAATAAAACAAATTCTACTAATTTTGTTTCGACTCTGGTAAAGTTGATCGGGTCATGGCCTCATCAAGAATTTTGTCAGTTTTATCTCACCTGGAAAGATAATTTTGCATACTAGTCATATAGGAAAAACACAAAACCAATCCCAATTTTTGAAATAGGAATTTGCATGAACTACATATTGGTTGTAAAAGCAATATTAGGAACAAACTAAAAATTGTTCACAACAATCTAGGAAAATTGTGCAGAAAAGGAATATAAGTTTTTCCACACAAACCGTGCAAGCAGTTTATTCCAACGGATGTGCTTCATTATTAAAGTATAGCCCAAAATTTAAAAAAAAAAAAAAAATACTGTGTAACAAAGGATTAGCCATACAGGTGACTTTCTAACAGTGTATAGGAGAAAGAGGGCAACAGTATTTTTCTAGATAGAATGTAATTTATATACAAGCTCGCCTTGACAGTGGCTCCCCGCGACATTTCATCAAAACCTGAAGAAGACTTCCAAATTCAATTTATAAACCAGATCAAGCAAGCATTGTACATATTCTCATAGAAAGAAAGAAGAGAATATGGAAAATATGAAAATAGATAGAGATAATAAAAAATAAAATTCTGGAATTTAATATTTATATACAGGAAGAAGCTTTTGCTTGGATAGTATAAAAAGTTTTCAGCCCTCCACCACAAAAAAAAAAAATCAATTATCGGTTCGTACCAACTTTAACTTTTACATAAATAACTGACCTTAACTATGTCAGGGGTTAAGAAAGCACGGTAAGGGGTTCCCTTATTAAGCTAGAAATAGCCACACTTTCAACCATCGTTTCGTCCTAGTTAATCTTCTTAAAATTCCAGCTGGATAGAAGACCTCATGACAGATCAAAAGATCCTTGTCCTTCACTGATGGCATAGAGTAGTTTCTTGTACATGATTTCCTAAAGACAAAAACCAGAATCAGTGCCTAACAGCATTCAGCATAAATGAAGAGCAGAATTCGCAAAAAGCATATATAAAGAACCTAAGCATTCTTTTGGCATTGACAATTGACAGGCGGACCCAGTAAACAAAAATACGGTAAGCATGGATAGCAAAAAAAAAAAAAAGGCAATGAGATTGGGATAAATACAAACACTACTGGGTTTTGACCTAATTACAAAAAAATAAAATATATATATATATATATATATGTGTGTGTGTGTTATATTTTTTTAAATTTCAAATACCCATCAAGGTACTACAAACACCCCACCCCACTGAGATTTGTATTTTCTTTACAAATGTCCGCCCATTGAGGGTGTAATTTGTAAACAGAAAAAAAAATCAAGGGGTATATTTGTAAGGGATAATTACAAAAAAACAAAAAACTGATGTTTGGGCTAATTACAAAAAAAAAAAAAGATTTTGTAAAATTGCAAAAAACCCTTGAAGTTTGATCCGTCTTAAATTTTCCTCCTTAATAAAGAAAAAACATTTCAAAAACCCCCCTGACATTTATAAAAACATTACAATTTAGAACAGAATCAAATCTGAGGTTTTTTTTTGTAATTCTGAAATATCTCTAGGTTTTTGCGTAATTAGCCCAAACCTCAAGGGTATTTTTGTAATTATCCCATATCTGTAATTCTGAAGGATAATTGGTTTTTTTTTGTAATTAGACTAATCCTCAAGGGTATTTTTGTAATTGACACTGAAAATTTATACCTTTGAGGAATATGGTGGAAGCTTCAAGTAATTTGCACATGTCATCACGCTAGGTAAGTCATCATCCGCAGATTCTGATGGACCAGAACCATTATTTGCTGTGCTGGTCGTGCTTGCAGAAAGCTTTTGCAAAAAAAAAAAAAAAAAAAAAAAAAAAGGTGCTTTAGCACACTCTTAATAGCATATCAATGACAATGATATCAACAACACCTACACCAAGGCAAGCAATATACCTTTCTAACAATTGTCAACTTGGGATTAAGCACAGCCAGACCACCTGGTGGAAGCCGAGGAGCACCAGTAACAAACTGACAGAATGCCCTTTGCTGCTCCGGGGTGAATTCGCCCATAATCTCAAGAAGCTGATTACGTGAATATAAGGTACAAATTAGATATACGAGGTAGATGTATGGAGCGAGGAGGGAATTTTGTCGAAGTAACTCAAAAAAAAAAACTCTGGTGAGGATTTAAGCTAGTATCCTTTTTCCTTTAGGATTATCACAAAATTACCCCTGATGTTTAGCCTAATTACATGAACTCCAGCTTCCTTGACGTATTACACACAACCCCTTGAGTTCGGTATTTGTTTTACAAATACGCCCCTCAATAGGTGCTATATGTAAAATAGAAACATATGTCAATGGGGTATTTGTAATTTTAAAAGAAAATAGGTTCTTTTGCAATTAGGTTAACCTCAAGGGCAGTACATTGGATAATCCTCAAGGGTCGTATATGTATTTATCCCTTTTCCTTTTTCTGATGCCTTCTATTGATGTGTGTGTTTCAGGTATGCAAAGCAAACATACATAGACAATAGCAGGACTTTTGGAAGTATATCCATGATCAAATTTAATGTGATCTGCTAGCGACTCAGCCTGCATAGAAGGACAAAGAAAATCAAGCCACATCGAGGAATCCAAGTTATTCTGGAATCACCCAAAAGGAAACATTACCTTCCACAGCTCTCTGCGACCACACAGTAGATAGTCCAACTCATTTGGAGAAAATATTTGTAGGGTTGCGATGTCAAACACCTAATCGTCATAAATCCATAGAAATAATTATTTCACTCATAAAGCGCAGATATCTGGAAGCAATGAAAGATTAATAGACACTATTTTATCAGCCGATCTGAAGTTCATGTCCACATGTGCATGACAAGCTAATACTAAGTTTTCTTAAGGCATCACCATCAGCCCACTTTTAATTATGAGGTACTACTATTCAAACATCACAGAAACATGAAGAGACACATTCAACATCAAAAGTTGATTAAAAAGATTCGAAACAAGAAAAGAAAAGAGAAGAAAGAGCAAACCTGATTAAATCCAGATCTAAATGCTTCAATTTGCCGCATGATCCCAGTTCCTACAGTAGCATCAACCACAAGGGAAACATAATCTCCCAATGTACTCATATCCACCTGTGAAATTCAGTAGAGTAAAAACAGTTCAAAAGAACAGTGAGTAAAATAAGAAGGAATATGTATATGCCGTATGCGCATGATAGGGGGCGTGTGGGATGCCAATGAGAGGAAAACAAGATCTACGTGACATACATTTTCACTGCCTGGTTTCAAAATATATTCGGGTAGCCAGGAAGGAGAAATCTAAACAAAGATCTTCAATTGATGCTCCACGGAAACACAACTCTTCTGGGTTGTAGCTTCCCATGGATTCCAAATACTGTCTTCGGTATACAAGCGCTTGCAATTCTTGCAAAGTAGTCCCAAGTTCAACATCAAAAGAAACTATATCATGCAAATCCAGCTCCTGCACAAGTAACATGTTATGAACACTTAAATCAATCTACAGAAAAAGCTGGTCCTAAAAACTTCTCAATGCAAAAATCTCAGGGTTAATTACAAAATGTACCCTTGAGGTTTGACCTAATTAAAAAAAAAAAAGAAAAACAGCTAACTTTTACAAAAAATACCCTGAGATTTAATTTTGTCTAACATTTACCCCTTTCTTAGGCAGAAAAATTCAAAATCCTCCCTCCTATTTATAAAAAATATTACATTTTACCCCTTAATTTTAACACTGAATCAAAGCTCCGGGGAACTTTTTGTATTTGAAAGTTAGCTGGGGCTTTTTTGGTATTTAGGCCAAAACTCAAAGGTACTTTTTGTAATTATCCCAAAACTGCAGATCTCAACAAACAACATAGAAATACGCTTACTTGACCAAGGACAAGCTTATAAAAGGCAGCTGACAGTGGCAAATCCAGGAGCCTCCCATCCTGGAGAGCTTTGGCCATAACTCGCCCAAGTAATCGGTAATACTCGATAACTTTAGAAAATTTGCTGCCATCGGATGTTTCAGCATTGGGTGGCCAAGGACGAGGAAACAGCCCAAGAGGCACATGAATAATATCTTTATCACCTACCTGTCCATCTACATCAATTTCCATGGAGGGTGTACCCAATGATGAACTTGACCTCCACATTCTTAATCCATCTTTCTGAAGCTCATGACTTAAAAGCGTGTAGAACTCCAAAGTCGGCCCCAACCCTGTGCCAACCTCACCAAAATATTCAACTTCAAGAACAGCTTTTTGACTAGAATACATCTCCATTACTTTCGCGGCAGAGTCTAATATCCGATTCCTGGAAACACGAACTTTCTGTCTCTGTAATCTACCAACCCTCACCTCTCTGTCACCTGCGGATCCATGACCATCAGCACCTTGCTGCTGCTGGAGTCGATACAATGCAGACAATCCAAAAGCGGTGGAATAGAAGTACTGACGGCGAGTTTCAAAAGGGAACAAAAACGGGCAAGCTTTTGTCAGCTGGTAGCACCACGACGGAAGAGATCCACTGCAAAGTGCAAGCGCATCCTGAATTTGTCGAGCCAGTTTTGGAGTAAGCTTCCCATTGATAAAATCCTCCGGAGGGACTTTGACTCCAGTGGTGCTGAGGTCATCTAGACTCGAGACTTTCCCCTCGGAAAACATGTCAATCATTTGCTGGACTCGCAAACGCGGCGCAAGCTGATTCAATCCCTCTATTACACGTAACAGTGCTAATATATTATAGGTGGGATTACTTCTTTCCAAATCACAAGGAAGTTCCCTTGCAAAATGCTATCTAGCAGTGATACGATGTGCCAACGTATCAGATCCAGAATTACTTGAAGAATTAGCCTTCGTGGACTTGGATGAAGTTATTGAGCTCACGTTCCCAAGTGCAGACCTCTCAGCTTGACCATCTGCCCTTTGATACATTATAGTGTAAATATCAGTCCAAAGCCTGCTTCCATCACTAGATACGAGATCGCTGCCAGCAAACCTATCATCATCATCCTCATCCGAAGCAAGCTGCCGTTGAATTGCCTGATAAATAGTCAAGTGTCTATTAAGCTGCCTCCCCCCTGCAGTAAATATTAGTCTTGATGAATCTTTCGATCCAAATAAGGGGGGTCCTCGCTGATCTCTGCCAGCCCTTACACCTCTGTTATTTCCAGATGCAAGGCCAGCCATTGCAGCAGCTGCAAAGGACATTGCACCCCTTGAACCAAACGAACTACCACTCCGAAACTCAGCAGAACCTCTGCTACTAGAACTACATGTTGGATTGTTCTGCCCATCACTCGCGGCAGGGACAAGACTGTCTTCTACAGAGTCACCTAATTTAACGTCATGCACTTTGTCTGGCATGCAAATAGGAAGTGTGTCATCTCCCAGTACCTGTGAACAATGTAGATAATGGTTTATGGCCAATGATTTAGAGAATAAGATAATCAAATGGAGCAATCCATACTATGTTCTGCTATTTCCAGGCAATTGAACCTCGTTTCCAGAAGAGCCTACATCCCAATTATGCCATAATAGATACTCTAATAAGTCATGCATATTAACTGTGAACTTCGTCACAGTTGCACCATCTTAGGATTTAGCTACAGAGCAAATGGCATACTTCGTCCTCTAGCCCACCCCTGGTTAATCCATAAAGCATCTTTACTACATGTGAATTCTACATATTACAATGGTTGACTAATGCTACACAACCAGGACCTGGTCAATCGCATTACAGTTCCTCTAATGAATCATAAAAACCATGAATTTGAGATTCTGTTTTACATACACAACACACTCCTCGGATACGCAGCTAAAAGACAATATAATTCAAGCCAGTGTATCTTAACTACAAATTGAAAAAGGATCTATTTAATTGGTAAATGGATAAGGCAACATACGTCATCATTGTCATCGTCCTCATCATCATCATCATCGGACATATCGTCATCTTCAATCACCAAAGCCTCATCAATTTCTACAGGTGAAATATCCAATTCATCATCCTGCAATGTCCAGAAAAACAATACTCAATATGTAAAAGTTCAAATATGATCATACAAATAGAGGTATACAAGAGATGAGCAGCAACACAAACGAGTTATCATAATGAGAAGTGGATAACATTTCATTCTAATGGACGCATGAGAGGAAGTGGGAGGGGAGGGAGAGGGAAAGGGCGCTTAGCTATATACCATATCTCGAATAGCATGAGACAGGCTGCCTGACTGAGGCCAAAAAACGTACAAATGATGATGAAAAAATACAAAAGCTCGATTAACACGGTACTGTGTCCAGATGATGATACAAGATGGATGTGTACACTTTCCACAAGCTTTTCTCACACAAACAAGGGGGAAAAGGTAAAAACATAAGTGATACGGCTCCAACAGTATAATTTAAAAGGAGTAAATGAATTGTCTCTCGAACAGAGAGAGAGAGAGAGAGAGAGAGAGAGAGAGAGGAAGGGAGGGAGAGAAGAAAAGATCACAGAATGAAGAATGAATTCAAGAAAGCTCACTCCATATCAAATAGAAGGCATCTAAACAAGATTATAAATTCATTCGACTCAGGTAGTGCTGAACTTGGACATAATATACGATAGCAAAAAAGAACTGAGGCTGATCGAACTCGTAAATTATCAAGAAGTACAGCAATATGGTCACAAAAGTATACGGCTAAACCAACCTTAGGCACCATTGAAAATATGGACTACATAAGTGTAGTTTCCTATTGGCCTATCTATGGGTCAATCCTCCTACTCACCCACCAAATGCTACACACTTTGTTAACCAGAAGCCAGAAATCTATATTAGAGAATGTAATCTAACCAGCCTTTCAACTGACAAAGTTCTTGGTAAATTAGAACACATACCTCAGAGCTGGTATCCCCTTCCACTGGCTTCATTTCATTGTCTTTGTCCAGAGCTGCTCTTCTGCGGGCAGCATTTCTGGTCTGGGGCCCCCTACCCTCTTCTTGATTGGGCTTCAAAACTGCTTTTCCCTTGGCCTTTGATGAGCTTGGATTTTTCTCCAGTGATGATTCTTTCTTGGCAGTGTCGCCTATATTAATAGAAGATCTGGAACGAGTTGAATGGCGTCTAGTAGCAGAAGCGGGAGTGGAAGCAGATGGTGAGGAAATGCCAGTCCCTACAGCAGTGGTCCCCGACTCAGAGTTCCCTGCAGATACTGAAGGAATTTGACTAGACTCACTTCGTTGAACCCTGGGCCAAAGGAATTCTTCAACTGCAGCCAAACTTGCTAATGGGTCAATCAATACAACATTTGAAGAGTAGTCACGGAGAGATTTTTCTCCCTGTGCTCGGCAAAGACGCAGCTTCAATGGCTGAGACAGAGCACTTAGACCAGAAGAAAGGCGGGCATTGCCTGCACCAGATGATCGTGAAGCGTGGCTCAGCATAACAGGAAAGCGCTCCAACGAGGATAGAGCATTTTGAAGTTTCTGAACCACAAGGCTCATGGGAACTAAAGTCCCTTCGTCAACACTTGAAGGAAGAGCAACAGAAACAAAAGATCTGTATCTTCTGATTGCTTGCTGTCGAAGTTTAGGCAGATTAACTTCAGAAATTTTCTCCTTGGAGAAATAACCACAAGTAAAGTAGTTAAGCAAAGAGGCAACAACTCCACTACCAATAAACTCGAAAGTTGACACCCCATCCTCTCTGCTAAGTTCCCGCAGCATCTCAGTTATCACCTCAACCAAGTGTTCCTCTTTGCTTGCAGATATATCACTAGGTCGAGGGCCAGAAGCTTTTGATTTTCCTTTAATTTACTTTTCTGCTCATCGATTCCGGCATTCAACTTCATGCAAAGATTCTTTAGGCGGAGTAGATCCTCTATAGCCCCAGTTTCACCAGCCTCAGGATCTGAAGGGAAGTATTTTTCCTTAAAAGTTTTTGCACATGCACTAACTGCGGCACGAAGACTAGAATTGACTGTTGGAATTTCGACTGAATTTGGCTGTGAAACAATGCTTGGAATTGAGTTTTTAGAATCGTCGGGATTTGCATCAGAACCAGAATTACCACCCCGTCGTCGATTCCGTCTCCGTGATGATCCAGGAGTAGAATCATTATCCTTCTCATTGGAAGATAGTTGTGAACTACTAGTAGATCCAGTCAGTATCAATGTATGCACAGCATGAACAACGCCTTCCCTTACAAACATCTTAGAGAAAGTACCAGGAAGCTTTTCCATCAAAATTTCTGCTATTTGAAGGGCAGGCACCAAAACTTGGGGATCTTTCCAAGCTAAAACCCCAGCTAAGAAACTAAATAACCAAAAACAGAGTAAGTACACTCGCTCACCAGTCAAAGAACATATGTTGCAAAATGAAGTGTAGTAAAACCATATCACCTTGAGATGTTCGTGACATTTATCAAAGATTGGATCATTTCTGAAGAGCTGAAGTACATGAGTTTCCCTATAACTGAAAGACATTTGTGGCGTACAGGACCATTCACACTGGAACCATAGATCTGCATGCAAAAGTTTAACGAAAATATAATTATTCTTTTAACATAAAATGGATATGCTGAGCTATTCTGAAATCTAACCTGGACCAGAACAGGAAGGAGATCCGTTCCAAATTGCTGTAGAAGTTCAGGCTGATCGTTCAACAGTTTCTCACGAGTTAATACCTCTTGTGTATTCCCATTTGAATCTTCCTGCTTGCCAGAGCTGCCTGCATTACCCTTCTTAGGAAGAGAACCTTTCATAAACAAACTACTGCTGGCTGGAAGAGAGATTGTTCCTTGAGGAAGTGGTGGAAGAAGCTCATTTGCGAGGTTCACAATCTCAAAAATCTGATGGTATAAAAATAGTCATCGGTAATAGCATGGATTATAAAATGGATATAAGAATCAGCAAAAGCAACAATAATTAAATCAAAATTCTTTCCCCAGATAGGAGTTTTATTCACACAAAGGTGAAACTGATAAAAGGGCAGAAAAGAAATATTAACCCCTAACCAAAAATCTGAAACCATAAAGTAGACAACAATCACATGAAGACAAATGGCAAGTATAATTCAAATTAATGAAGCAAAGCCTGGAAGACGTAGGTAAGAGTCAAGCTGAGCAAGGAAATGGCTCATACCTGATCTGAAGGTCTATTTAAAGCAGGTGAAACAGACATGCTTGACACAAGGCCAGATCCTTGTAAGATGTCTTTCAGAATGCCACTGATTCCAAGGAGGAGCAGGGACTTTGCTCCTAAAGGAGAACCACTTGCGCATGTGGAAAGAAGCCGTATCAAACCCTGCAGGCAGTATGGTCAATTTGTGCCCCCTCACACAAAATAATGAACAAGAATTTGTGATTAATGTTACCGTGTATGTAGGAGTGGTAAGGGAAGCCTGACCACCTCCAGAATTGCTGGAAGAAATCAGAGAAGCAGCTTGCGCAACAAGACCATGGTTGCAGAGTTCATCGAGTTTCTCTGGTGATGAAGCAAATGCTTCAGCAATCCGCGTCAAGCAAATAGATGCAGATTCTAAAACCTATGAATCACACAAAAACGTGCAGATAAGTAGCGAACACGGGAAGGGGCAGAACCTATTAGTGAATCCACCTTCATAGCTGACATAACAGAACTGCAGTACTATATCTAACCTTGGCATCATGATACTGAAGGAGATTTGTCAACAACGGAACAGCTTCCATTACAAAGTCAGCTGCATCTGAAGGTAGTTTCTTGCACATGTTTGCAGCAGTTGCTAAGGCCACTCTCTGATAGACATTATTGGAAATTAAATTCTCTAAAAAACTATGTCAGGAGAAGATACTCTTAACAGCTAAGTGAAAGGGCAATTCAAAAGATGGGAGATTAACTATAAACAATTATCCACGTTTTACACACCTGCACCCCAGTGGAGAAGAAGTCCAGATATGAAAGCACAGCCATAAGTGCACCAGCCCTCAAGCAAGCAGTTGGGTGTTCCTTAGATATCTTTTTCAGGGCTTGCAGAGACTGTTCAAAACAAATCAATATCAGAACTCCATCCAGACACTAAAAGGAAATAGGTATATGGGGGCATTGTATAGTAAGTCCATAAATAAATTAACAAAAAGCAACATCATATTAATCCAGGCAATTATTAACTTCAGTAATCAATTCCCAGCACATTATTGCATCAACATTAATTATCAAGTTCACCTGTTCAGCCAAGTCCATGTACTCGATCGTCAGCAGCCTAGCAACAAAGCAAGAAACAGCACCATAATGCACCACTGCAGCACAAGAGGAGGGCAATACATCAACCAGGTGCGTGAGCGCCCTAGCAGCGAAAAGCATGATATCAGGATTACTCTCATGATTAAGTAATCCCACCAGGACCGGAACAAAAGAATCCACCGAAAAAGTACTCAAAGACTCCTCCGTCCCTATTGAAAGCATATCACAAAGTTGTGTTAGCGCCTCAACTTGCTTTCCTTCCTCGCCATCAGCCCTCAAACCGGACAAGATCTTTTTCAGCCGCCCACTTTGATGAGAAGACGAAGCCGAACCCATGGCCGAGCTTGGGAGTAACTCATCCAGCCCGGCACCCAACTTTCTTAACAAACCCTGAAGAGCACTACTAGCAGAAAAATTCTGGTGCAAATAGCCACCTCCACCTTCGCTGTCATTATCATCGTCATCCCCGTCATGCGAATCAATGTTCAGCCCTAAGCTCCTCTCTATTTCTCTGTTCCTGATTTCAGGCTCTTTTTCTTTACCCTTATCCGCATTAGTATTGTCTTTATTATTATTGTTATCCCAATTTTGATTTATACTAGGGTTTTTCCCACGGCGGCTGCGGGTGGTGGAACCAGAGGCGGTTGAGGGTTCCGAGTTGGGGTCCATGGAAGTGGATCGAGCGACGGAGCGAGACCGAGTGGAGATCGAAGGGGTGTTGGCGGAAGCGGTAGCAGTAGCGGCGGAGGAGGTCGTAGAGATACGAGCGCGTTTGGTGGCGCGTGTAGTTGGGCCAGATAACGCTGCTGAGGTGGATGCCTCCGCCCGCTTCCGGCTCCGAGTTTCCATACAAGAACCCTACAAAACCGACAAACCAACTCGCCGATTAATCGGCGATCAGACTCTCGAACGATCCCCAAATTGCTATCATGTCACAATCAGAACCTCCAAAAACCCCTAATTCCTCGAACCAGGAAATCAAAATCGAATCTTTGCAAATTCAAGCGGAATCAGAAAGCCTCATTCGATACAAAGCCCTCCAAGATTAATACCGGTTGTGCGAGAGGATGAGCAATCGACTGGCAAAAAATCAAGAAAATCGAGAGCGAAGAGAGAAGAGGAGGAGGAGAAATGACGAGTGATGGTAAAATGATGCAAATATAAATAGACCAAAAGAATAAAAGCAAACCCTAATCGTATGGTTTTATATTATATTAATGTTGTATTATATTATATTATTATTATTTATATATAGTAATTAAAAATCCAAATACGATTCTGCTGGGGTGTTGGTGGTTTTTTCTCCTTTTTTTTTAATTAACTCAGCTTTTTTGGGGCGTTGGTGGTTTTTTCTCCCTTTTCTGTTCCCACGTAACTTCTCACCTTCCTTTCTTCCCGTTAACTATTATTATTATTATTATTATTATTATTATTATTTTATTATCAACTAAAAGGGAAAATACAATGAGGCGGTGTGCGTATTTGTCCAAATTAATCATCCCCTTGGTCACCAAAAAAAAAAGAAAAAAACAAATGTAGAGTTGAGTTTTGGCTTTAGTTTTTGACAAATTTAATTTTCAATATTTGTTTCGATATGTATTAAAATGTTTGGTTATATAAAATTAAATTATCGCTTTTATGGAGTTCGTCAAGAAGATGAAACAATGAGACTGAATTTATTATTCTTTTTTTTTGTTCTTAAGGATGACAATGGAGCGTGTTTGTGATGGTTCGGTCAAATTCAAGACCCGCACACTCCGCCCAAAAAAAATTATGTATTATGACTTGTAGGGATGATAATGGGCGGGGATAGGGTTAATATTGGGCATATCATTCCCGTCCCCAAATCATATCCCAAATATCATCCCCGTATATTCCCCGCTTTGGGTATTTGGACGGGGATGGGTGTAACGACCCAATTTTATAAAATTAAAGTATTCTAAAAATATTTTTAAGAAAATATAAATTTATAAATTAAAGTGATCCCAATAATGATCAAAAAATTGATTTAGAATTTTAATTCTTAGGAAAAAATATAATGATAATAATAATAATAATAATAATAATAATAATAATAATAATAATAATATTACATCTTCCAAATTAAATATTCAACAATTGTTCCAAGCATAAACCGGAAAAATTAAAGACATAAATCTAAAATTTAGTCCGATCATAATTATTTAAAATATAGCATGATTTATTCCACCATCCACAACATCATATCTTGATAGGATTCCTCAACCCGAAAATCATGATAATAATAGAAAATGAGCTTCATCTCGCTCGGTAGGGATATATCTCAATATTTAATATAACATGAAAAGCATTCACATAATTACAATGCTGATAAATTCATTCATTTCCTCTTTTTCCTCTCGACCGGCGATTCACTGCGTATAGCATTGCGGGTTCACCCAAGATACTTTTGATCCAGGCCCTTTTCATAGCCCCTATCTTATATGAATTTATTTCCTCTTGACATATAATGCAATCAATGAAGTATAATCGTGAAATATTAAATAAAGACAAATAATATATAAATCCCTACCTTGATAATCGAGATATTCGTTTGTAGAAAAATGAACGATAAAAGTCCTAAATCCTCGACCCTTCGTTTTCTACATTAAATAAAATTATATAATTAATATATGTAATTTTAACAAATCAAACTAATTAATGAAAGAATTTGTGAAAAATATTGAAAGAAGCTTGTGAATTTTGAATATATATATATAGATATATATGAAACTTGAATGATAATTAGAGAGAAAATATAATTACCTAATTATTTGAAATTTTGGTGTAAAATTATGTATGAGATTACACCTATTTATACTAATTAATTACAACCCCTAAACATCTAACCTAAAATAGCCCCTAATATCTATATAACCCCTAATCCCCTAAAATAACCCATAACCCTTACTTTAGTTAGTGGCTATCACATTCTACTCTCCTTAAATATAATTTCGTCCTCGAAATTCGATATCTTACTTGGAATTGAAAAACTTGGGTACTTGACACGAATCTCTTCTTCACGCTCCCAAGTAGCTTCATTTCTGCCATGACGTCTCCATCGTACTTTGATCGGAGCAATATCTTTATTTCTCAAATGGTGAATCTTGCGTTCCAAAACGAACTTCCGGTGCTTCTTCATAAGTTAAGTCATTGTTGATTGTCGGATCCTTATAATTCACGATGTGACTTGGATCGTGAACGCTTTTCTTAGCATAGCATAGACGCGTGAAAAACATTGTGCACACTTGATAGACTACGTGGTAATGCTAGGCGATAAGCTAAATCTCCAACTCGTGTAAGGATTTCAAATGGACCAATATATCTCGGTTTCAACTTTCCCTTTTCGCCAAATCGAATAACACCTTTGATAGAGCTACTTTCGAAATACTTTTTCTCCTCATCAAATCGTATATGTTTTCTCCGTCTATCGGATATGACTTTTGTCTATCTTGAGCCATCTTGATTCGATCTTGTATCATAGTTATCTTCTCAACAGTTTGCGAATTAATTCAGCCCCAAAATTTTTCTTTCACCAACTTCGCTCCAATATAATGGTGATCTACATTTTCTTCCGTACAACGCCTCGTATGGAGCCATCCCAATAGTCGTTTGATAACGATAGCTGTTGTTATAAGCGAATTTCACCAAAGGTAATAATGTTTCCCAATTACTTCCTAAGTCGAGCACACATGCTCTCAACATATCTTCCAATATTTGTATAGTCCTTTTCAGATCGCCCATCTGTTTTGTGGATGATAAGC
This sequence comes from Rehmannia glutinosa, assembly GCA_016081115.2. Lineage (NCBI taxonomy): Eukaryota > Viridiplantae > Streptophyta > Magnoliopsida > Lamiales > Orobanchaceae > Rehmannia > Rehmannia glutinosa. The sequence continues at coordinate 158,404 of JABTTQ020002979.1, read as the reverse complement.
CGTACTAAAGTTTAGCTTGTTCCCAAGGCACTTTGTAGACTTTTCCAAAACTTAGAAGTAAAAACGTGTATCTCTATCTCAAAACAATTGACACGGGGAACTCCATGAAGTCTTACTATCTCCTCAATATAAATTTGTGCATATCGCTCCATCTTCGAACGTCATTTTAACTCGGTAGGAAATGAGGCGACTTTGTTAACCGATCTACTACAACCCAAACTCGCTTGTTTCCCTTTCTTTATCGATGGTGGAAGTCCTACCACAAAATCCATAGTTATGTGCTCCCATTTCCATTCGGAATGTCAAGTGACTTGAGCAAAGCGGATGGTCTTTGGTGTTCGGCTTTAACTTGTCGACAAGTCAAACATTTTTCCACAAGAATTCCAATATCTCTTTTCATACTTCGCCACCAAAATACTTCTCTTAAATCTCGATACATTTTTGTACCTCTAGGGTGGTGTTTTGTGTACGGCGTACGGTGAGGTTCTTCGAGAATTTCTTTTCTAAGCTCTTCTTCTTTTTAGGAACGCATAATCTCCCTTCATAAGTCAAAGTACCATCATTTGTTATAACAAATCCTTTTACATTTCCTTCCCGAGCTTTTTCTTTCATTTTGCTCAAAAATTTATCTCGAGGTTGAGCTTCTTTTTATCTTCTCTCTCAAAGTAGGTTGCACCACCAAAGATGCTAGTCTTATTTACGTGCTTTTTGGTGGTACCACTACTTCAATTCTCATCCTGGCAAATTCTCTCACAAGATGTTCTTGTTCAGATATCAAGCTTGACATTTCTCCTTTTGTTTTACGACTTAATGCATCGGCTACAACATTAGCTTTACCCAGGATGATAGCTGATAGTGCAATCATAGTCATTCACCAATTCCAACCACCTTCTTTTTGCCTCATGTTTAGCTCTTTCGAGTAAATGATATTTCAAACTTTTGTGGTCGGTGAAGATTTCACATTTCCCTCCATATAGGTAATGGCGCCAGATCTTTAATGCATGCACTACTGCAGCTAACTCTAGGTCATGAGTAGGATAGTTTAACTCATGTGGCTTTAGTTGTCTTGAGGCATAGGCAACCACTTTACCATGTTGCATTAGTACGCATCCCAAACCTTGTTTTGATGCATCACTATAAATAACAAAATCTTTAGTAGGGTCAGGAATTGTTAATACTGATGCAGAAGTTAGCCTTCGCTTCAACTCCTGAAAGGTTTCTTCGCATTTTTCATTCCATTGGAACTTCTCCCCTTTTCTTGTCAATCGAGTCATAGCGCAGACTATCTTTGAGAATCCTTCAATAAATCTCCGATAATAGCACACCAAACCTAGAAAATGCGAACTTCATTCGCATTCTTAGGTGCACTCCATTCGTTGATTGCTTCAACTTTAACCGGGTCCACTTCAATTCCTTGAGCAGTGATTACATGTCCAAGAAACACCACTCGATCTAACCAAAACTCACATTTCTTGAATTTCGCATATAACTTTTCCTTGCGAAGTGTTTCCAGCACTATTCTTAAGTGCTCAGTATGTTGTTCTCTATTCTTTGAATATACAAGTATATCATCTATAAAGACTATGACAAATTGGTCTAGATACGGATGAAACACTCTATTCATCAAGTCCATGAATCTTTACTTTGGTGCATTACTTAACCCAAATGGCATTACTACAAACTCATAATGTCCATATCGAGTTCTAAATGTTGTTTTCGGAATATCACTCTCTTTAATTTTTAACTGATGATATCCGGATCTCAAGTCAATCTTAGAGAAAGTGCTGGCACCTTTCAATTGATCGAACAAATCTTCAATCCTCGGTAGCGGGTACTTGTTCTTCACTTGTGAATCGATTAAGTTCTCTATAATCGATACACATTCTAAGTGACCGTCTTTTTCTTTACAAACAGAATTGGTGCTCCCCACGGTGATACACTAGGTCTAATAAATCCCAAATCCAAAAGTTCTTGTATTTGCGCCTTTAACTCTTGTAACTCCTTTGGCGCCATCCTATAGGGTGCCTTAGATATAGGTCTTGCCCGGTACCAAATCTATTCCAAATTCAACCTGCGTCTGGAGGAATTCCCGGCAAGTCTTTTGGAAATACATCCAAAAATTCTTGCACAATTGGTACGTCATTAGGTGTCACTTTGGTTGTCGAGGTATCTACTAAACTCACTAGATATCCTTGACAATTTTTCTTTTTCAATATCTTTCTTGCCTTCATTGCCGATATCACTCGTGGTACTGCCTTAGACTTAATCCCATAGAATTTTATCTCATCATTTCCTGACAGTTTGAATATTATCTCTTTCTCGTGACACTTAATGTCTGCCTGATATCTACTAAGCCAATTCATACCTAAGATTACGTCAAAATCCTTCATCTTAATTATGTATAGATCAGCTTTAAGATATTTTCCCCTATATTCACTTCAACATCCTTATTTACTTGAATCGGTTGTTATTGAATCTCCGGATGGCAAGCTAACCTCAAGGGTTCACTTACTCTAGCACTCTTATGTCCTAATATATCATGAAATTTGGCGATAAAAATGAATGTGTGGCACCATGATCGAAAAGTACAAGAAGCGAGTATTCCGAGATGGTTAACATACCGACATTGTACTCGGGTTCTGATCAGCTTCTTCCTGAGTCATAGCATACATTCGAGCTCTACCTCCGGATGTTTGTTCTCTTCTTTCCCGCTCAGCTTTTAAAATAGGACAATTAGAGACTTCATGTCCTGGCTTCTTACACTTGAAGCATTTTCCTTGTCCAGCTAAACATTCTCCAAAATGATTCTTCTTGCATTTTGGGCAAGTTGGCTGTCTGCTTGCGTAGTTGGACGTGCATTTCCATCGATTTTTATCTGTTTATTTTGATTTTCATTTTTATTATGTTTTGCCCGTCCCCCATTTTATTTTCTCGGGTAAAACAACCAACTTTTGCTCCTCTTCGTCCCAAAAAACTTGATTCCACCTCATGAGCCCTTCTCACCATCACCGAGTACTCCAAATCTCCTTGAGCGGATAGTATTCACGATAGTTGTGCTCAAGTCCCCTTCGAACCTCGAGCCTTTTTCAAATCAGTATCCACTAGGTGTGGAGCAAAAGCGACTTAGTTGATTGAACTGTCTCTCATACTCTGTGACAGTCATGTTTCTTTGTTTAAAGTTAAGGAATTCTGTCTCCTTCTTGTCCCGATATGATTGTGGAAAAACTTTTCCATTACAATCATTTTGAACTCATCCCATGTTAAAGCATTTCGCTCTTCCTCGTGCTTAGTCCTCCAATACCCTTCCCACCAATGATCGGCGTCTTGATGGTTGGAAAGCGGCGCATACGACTCATGTTCGTCTATGCATCCAATAAGTCGAAAAATCCTCTCGGCGATCGAAACCATTCTTCTACTCTTTGTCGGGCCATCACGTCCGTTGAATGTGGGTGGACGATAGTGGCGAAATTGTTCCACAACTCGTGCGTTGTTGTTGTTATTGTCCCCATTGTTACGCACACCTCCGAGGAACTCAAGGCAATTATATCTCCAGCCCGATGGCGATGGTTTGATTTCTTGTGTTAGTGGAGTTCTCACCATTGACTTGATTTCCACGACGGGAGCCATATTCTAACGTCATACATAATGTATTATTATTATTTATCCCATTTATTAATGGATTTTGCATGAAATATCTAACTTAAAATCTAAATATCATAATATAATGGTCAAATAAATTAAGATCAATTAAAGGACAATTAAGCTTTATATAATAAGGATTTATTTATCAATTATTGCAATACATAAACCCATCTATCTCTCTTGATCCATGTCTTCATCTTCCTCCGGATCTTCCTCGGATCTTCTTCGGATCTTCTTCCGATCTTCTTCCCGGATCTTCTTCCTGGATCTTCTTCCAGGTTTCCTTCCGCTCTCATCTTCCGCCATAGCTTCATTATTCAAAAACTCAATCCATTTACGGTATAACCTTGGCATAAATGTCCCGTAGTTGATTTTGGGTCTATCATCATGCCCGTCATACTCAATAATGAGGCATAAAGCTTTTCGACTTTGGCGTTCCAAAACCAGGGTAAGCTATCAATCACTCTACGGGAGGCGGCGCGTTCATTTGGAGCACCGATGACATTCCTCACATTATACCACAAGCCGATGAATTTTTACTATATATTCTCCAATGCTATCCCCTCCTCAATTTGATAGTTGAAATAATGATTGAGTCGGTTAATGGGATGATTCGGACCCAGATTATTATTATTATTATTGTTCTTTCTTGCGATGTGGCGAGTGTGAGTTCCTGCCATCTATATATATGTGCATTTGCAACTATAAGTCTATTTTTACAATTTTTTTTTAAATATAAGGTTTCTATTCATTTAACATATAAATTGATATTATATTTCTAAAGCGAGAATATAATAATATGGAATACATCATGACATAAATGAGCATCTTTGGTAGAATTGTATAATGTAACTTGCATTAATAATTCTCATACCTTGAGGAGATCGACAAGATATGATGGAGGTGGATGTTATTACACCATTTTATCTTATACAAAGTTTGATTTTTTTAAAAAAACTATACATTTTAATTTTTAATTTTTTAACAAGCCTACTGAAAACGTAGACCTGCTCTCGATACCACTTGTAACAACCCAATTTTATAAAATTAAAGTATTCTAAAAATATTTTTAAGAAAACATAAATTTATAAATTAAAGTGATCCCAATAATGATCAAAAAATTGATTTAGAATTTTAATTCTTAGGAAAAAAAATATAATGATAATAATAATAATAATAATAATAATATTACATCTTCCAAATTAAATATTCAACAATTGTTCCAAGCATAAACCGGAAAAATTAAAGACATAAATCTAAAATTTAGTCCGATCGAATTATTTAAAATATAGCATGATTTATTCCACCATCCACCACATCATATCTTGATAGGATTCCTCAACCGAAAATTATGATAATAATAGGGGTGAGCTTCATCTCGCTTCGGTAGGGGATATATCTGTCAATATTTAATATAACATGAAAAGCATTCACATAATTACAACGAAAATTCATTCATTTCCTCTTTTTCCTCTCGACGATTCACTGCATATAGCATTGCGGGTTCACCCCGAAGATACTTTTGATCCCAGGCCCTTTTCATAGCCCCTAGCTTATATGAATTTATTTCCTCTTGACATATAATGCAATCAATGAAGTATAATCGTGAAATATTAAATAAAGACAAATAATATATAAATCCCTACCTTGATAATCGTAGATATTCGATGTAGAAAAATGAACAAGAAAAAGTCTTAATCCTCGACCCTTCATTTTCTACATTAAATAAAATTATATAATTAATATATGTAATTTTAACAAATCAAACTAATTAATGAAAGAAGCTTGTGATTTTTGAATATATATATATAGATATATATGAAACTTGAATGATAATTAGAGAGAAAATATAATTACCCTAATTATTTGAAATTTTGGTGTAAAATTATGTATGAGATTACACTATTTATACTAATTAATTACAACCCCTAAACATCTAACCTAAAATAGCCCCTAATATCTATATAACCCCTAATCCCCTAAAATAACCCCTAACCCTTACTTTAGTTAGTGGCTATCACAATGGGGAATCCTCGTTCGGAACGGGGGTCCCTAGGCGATTAGGGTTCCCAATTTTGTATTTTTTTAATAAAAAAAATCTCTAGAATAATCTACTTAAAATAATTAAAATAAATAAAATAACATAAATCAATACATAAAAGAGATAATGAGACCAATCAAAATTATAAATATTTAGAGTTTAATTTTTAAAATCAATAAAATAAAATATTATAAATAGAAGTAATATAATAATAGATAAATATAATATATATTTGAGGAATGGGGATAGGAACAGGGAATCCCCGTTTTATCTAAACGGGGACAGGGGATATATCATCTCCATCCCATCCCATCCTCGGGTCTAGAGAAACGGGGGATCACCATTCCCGTCCCATCCCCAAATTAATCGGGGATTCTCCATCCCATATTGCTCGGGTACTAACGAGGATGGTTGCCCACAGAGATTTTGCCATCCCTAGTGATCTGCCCCACCCCACCTCAATAAATTACCCCATCGTCCCGAATCCAAAATGCGGCAAGGCCAACCCCACCAGACCCACAAACATTAATTTTTTTATTTTGTATTCATTAAAAATAATAGATTCTTCACATAAATATTAACAAACTTATAATATCAATATAATATCAATAAAATACGCAATACATATTGAATTCATGTCTGATTGTACCAATAACAAAAATATTACAAGAATTATGAAATGTTTTAGCTTGAGAAAATCTATATTTGCAGCACAAATATACAATAAATATTAGAAGTAATTAATTATTTGATTAGGTGATTAAATCAAATAAAAATATATTAGGTAAATAATATTAAAAAGGTAAAAATTTATATATACTGAGGTGGCCCCACAGGTCCAAATACACTAAAAAGGATCTAAGCAACACAAATTTAATGATTCTTCTAAAAGTGTTATTAAAACTAAGGGTATAACCACGTTACCAATATGATGACGCATTTTAAAAAGCGTTTTTAAGTAATGACACTTTTTAAAAAATGTGGGCTTTTTTTACCAATATTATGATGCTTTTTAAAAAGCATGTTTTTTAAATAATGAAATTTTCAAAAATGTGTCATCATTTTCACAAAAGTGGCAATACATATTTAGTGACTCTTCTAAAAAGTGTAATTAAAACTGAAGCTATAACGATGCTTTAAAAAAAAGTGTATTTAAGTAATAACACTTTCACAAATTGTCAGTTTTTTTACTAATATGACGATACTTTTTAAAAAAACATATTTAAGTAATGACATTATTTCACAAAAGTGGCAATACATATTTAGTGACTCTTCTAAAAGGTGTAATTAAAACCGAGGTTGTAACGACGCTTTAAAAAAAGTACTTAAGTAATGACACTTTCACAAAAGTGTCAAATTGTTTTACCAATTTGACAACGCTTTTTAAAAGGCTTATTTACATAAAGCACAAAAACTCCTATCAGACCGTCTAACGGATCGACCCCAGGATTCGGTGGTATTTCCGTAATATTAGCAGTGATGTTTAGTAATTTTCAGGGACCACCAGTATTAACAGTCCTTCTGAAAAGTATTAGTCATCCTTCTAAAAAGTATTAGCAGTTCTTCTGAAATATATTAGTAGTTCCCTGAAGAGTTTTTAGTATTTTCCCTGAATATCAACCCTATATACTAAAAGAAAAAACAAACTGCCACATGTCTTCACCTGAGCAATTTGGTACATGTGTCAACACCTTATTCTTCCAAATCCATGTGTCGCCTTCATATTTAGCCATGTGGCGCACCATGCCACCACCTTATTCTTCCAATTATAAATTCTTCCAATTATAAATTGATTTACTATATCAATTTACTATCAATTTATCATCAACTTAATAATTAAATTTCATATTTCCGTATATAACTATTAAAATCCAATCACCATTTAATCAGTAAATTAAATAATCCCAAAAATCTAGGATATAAAATTAGAAAGTTATTTTTGAGTTTGCAAATTAATTCTGATTTAAATATTATTATGATACAAAAACCAAGGATATAATTTTAATTATTATCTCTAATACTTATTATATTTTTAATTGTGATTTAATTCATTTACGGGGTATAACAATTATATTAAATATCTTTTTTAAGCATGCCAAGGATTCATTATTTTTACCACAACTAATTTATTAGCTTTTGTGTAAAAGCAAACTACTGCCAAGTATTTGAAATTAGCACAAATAAATAATTTTATAGAGATTTTTCCCCTTTTCAGAAAACATTCAAAGATTGAAATTGCACTCTTTCAGCCATTTAAAACTAATACGACTTGAACATTCGTTGTTGTGACGAGGATGTTACACTTTCAAATAGAACAAATAATGTAGTTTACAAAGAAGTTTTTTAGAATTTGAAGTGAACGATTGTATGGAACTCTTCCAAATTTTGAATTTCTTTTTTAGTATTTTTAATTATTATTTTGGATCTCTTATAACTATTAGCGTTTGCGACACAAATTTTATTTTTTGACAATCCGTGTAACACACAGGTGTTTTTCTAGTATTCCCAAAATGTATTAGTAGTTTCTCGAAAAAGTATTAATAGTTCCTTAAATACAATTAATTTTTTCTCCCGAAATGTATTAACTGTCCTTCTGAAAAGTATTGGTCATCCTTCTAAAAACTATTAACAGTTCTTCTGAAATGTATTAGTAGTTTCCCACGAATATAATTAAATTTTTCTCCCGAAATGTATTAACATCCTTTTAAAAGTATTAGTTGTCCTTCTAAAAGTATTAGCGATTATTACGAAATGTATTAGTAGTTCCTGAAGAGTATGTTAGTATTTCTCATGAATATACTCCCGAAATGTATTAGCTGTCCCTCGGAAAAGTATTAGTCGTTTCTCGAAAATGTATTAGTAATTTCCTAGAGAGTATTTTAGTAGTGCTCCTGCAAAGTATTAGTTTTTCTTATAAAATGTATTAGTATTTCTCCATAAAAGTATTAGCTGATACTAATACTTGTATCATTTAGTATTTCTTCTTCAAATAATCTGTTCTGATATTCATTCTTGAGATCACCCAAGAAAAGAAACGAGCAAATCTAAAACCTTCTATTGATGGTAGTGCCCTTCACCATATCAATAATAACTCGCCAAAAACTATGCTCTTTGTTCATATTGGTTCATTTTTCTTCCTAAAAAGTTTAAAGCACTAAATAGCAAAATGATAATAAGCTATATTGGTGGTAGTGCCCTTCACTATATCCATGTTTCACCTTCTATACAAGTTTTGTAAACAATGAAAAAGAATTTGTGTGTGGGTGCTTTTAGATTAACCAAACCATTTAGCAAAAGTGACGAGATTTACGACGGAGGTGCCGAGGGTGACGCGACGAGGTGGACGATGGAGCTTGGCGGGAAGCTTCAAAGAAGAAGATTTGAGTAATTTGTGTGTGCGTATTTTTTATTATTATAATTGGATCAGGTCGGTTTTGTAAGTCAAGCGCTACGATAATCTAGAGGGGGTGAATAGATTATCTCCATCTTTTCGATTTCGCCCTCTTTTTCGAACCGAATGCTCAAAGACAATAATAAAGGTGCGGAATGTAAACAACACACGTCGATTTATAGAGGTTCAACCCACCTAGGGTCTAATCCTCTACCACCCCAAAGATATCCGGGATGGATTTCAAAAAGAAAAAGAATTTTATTAATTACCAAAATTAATACAACACCAACTTACAACAACACCTTGAAGAGCACCACACTCTTCTTCAACACCACCTTTGAGATTACCACAATCTCTCTTGAAGATTACCTCAATCTCCAATGGCACCTTGTGAAGATTACCACAATCTTCAACTTTGAAGAATACCAAATTCTTCAACACCTCAACAAGAAGATTACCACAATCTTCTTTCACCTAACACCTAGATCACCCAAGTGTGTCATTACCACAAGAACACTCACAAGGATATCTTGTGTTGAATGATTACCCAAATTCAAGATTACAACTCGATAATTGATAATACAATAGAGTGCAAGTGTAATCAAGAAAAGCCTAGACCTCAAGAATGTGAAAGTGAATAGCTAGGCAAATTACAACAAGAAATAAGACAATGTAAGAACAAGTGCATTCTTGAGTGTATCTTGTTGTGTTGTAGTTTTCTCTCTTATTGTGTTGCTTCAATTCTTCCTCTATTTATAGAAGATGTCTTGTACATGATAGGCTCCTCTTGGGGACATGAATTACGTAAAAATTGCAAGACAATTGAAGAAAAGAGTCATTGGAAATCCATCCCACAAATTAAGGGAAAGTTGTCTCGTCAAACGGTCGATTTTTTATTTGTCAAACTAGAAGGCGGCCGGTCGCGCACGATAGAAATTTTGAATCAGACGCAAATTAACAGGCGGCCGGTCGACGTATGCTTGACCAGTCGACCCCACATCGGCCGGTCGACCATGCCTATTTGGAGAATCAAGGAGTTCTGTTTCAACGCAATACTTTGCGTAGCCTGCAGTCGCGCCTGGCTGAGGCGTGGTCGACCCAACCGGTCAACACCGATGCGGCCGGCCGACCGCTCTATATATACTCCGTCTCCTTTTCTATTCCAAAATACATCTTGAGTGCGGGTTGCCCTATAGGGGCGTAGGTTGGCCTTAAAACAAAAGTGTTGTCCAATATTTTATCGAAAATAACCTCCAAGAAATACTCCGAAAAAATAGTAAAAACATTTTAGACCGATCGAAAGTATTAGGACAACATTTAGAAACATTGTTTTGATGTAAAAACACATTGACACAAAATCATTAAATGTGTTGTCCAATTTTGTCGAAAAATAAACTTGAAGAAATACTCCTAAAATATTAAAACCATTTTAAATCATTTAGGAGTATTTGGACAACCTTTAAAAACATTGTTTTGGTGTAAAAACAAAATCATCAAAATCATGATAAAACCATTTATCAAACAATCTCCCCCACTTTTTGATGATTACAAACCAAAACAATTTTAACGAGGTCGATTTTGAAAACAAAACAAAATTTTACTGGTTAAAAGGAACTATCCGTTGTGAGCGACAACATTCCACGCAATATAATCACAAGGATGGGAGTAAAGATATTCGAACACATATAGCAAAAGTTCCCCTATCAACAAGCACAACAAAAGTAATATAGAAGCAACTTCAACATAAGCTAAAATCTTAGCTTTTTCGATATTGAGCTTAAGTATCAAAACTTAGAAGCTCCCCTGTCAAAGAGACATCATTAGAACCGTATATAAGTCCATAATACAACCAATGGACCATGATTCATACATAACCATAATGCACCAGGTGGACTAAATATGATCCACAATCGACGGCTATATGAAGCCATAACTTATAGCTTCTTTTCGTTAAACTTATCTTAGCTTCTTTGAGCTAAAGAGCTTATAACTTGTTTCTCCCCTTTGGAATCATCAAAAAGAATGTTAGCATGATAAATACATCATATATTCATATCAAAGTGCGCAACTAAACCGATGTATCGAGCTATTTGCACATTGAAGCTAATAAACCAAATAGGAGGGAAAAGTCGAATCATACGACTTGTAGAAGCTTATGAAAACTCATGAGATTTGCAAAACATGATCTCTATAAAAATATAAGTCATTTGAAAACGAGAGAATCATGTAGGTGATGAATTTTTCATTGAAACGTTTTATCGAACACTTGGCGGGCGTCAAAAATTGAGAAAGATATATATAGCCCTTGTAAATGAAATCAAGCCAAGTTTTTCATCACCAAATGCAATTTAACAAATGTCAATCATCAACAATCAATAAGCTCATCACAAAAATATATGAATTGCATCAAGAAAAATACATATAAGCCCAAAGTTCAAGGTTCAATTGAGCTAAAGAGAGTGATATTCTTACCATTCGATCGGTAAAGATGAGAAATGATGATGATAATCGAGCTAGACAATCCCCAAAATATATAATTTATGCAACAAAACACATTTGAAGTGAATTGTGTGTGAAAATGTCAAAGGGGACGAAAATAGAGTTGAAAGGGCCAAAATGCCAAAGTCTGGAAACAGAAACAATTTTAACCAAAAAATCTCCAAGGGCGACCGGTCCAGGGCATGGGAGACCGGCCCTGCCTGGCGACCACTTTTTGATTCTGTTTTGAAATCCGAAATTTGATCCAAAAATCCGATTTTTCGCCCCTAAGTTTTAAAAACGTGCAAAATGCAAACGTAGACCTCATTCAATATACATTATGTCATAATCAAGCTCGAAATGAGGTAAAATACTCAGCGGTTAACGATTAAAAAGTCCGCGAGTTATCCTTGAGACGAAATTAAACACATCTCAAGTTTTTGTTAAAAACTCAATCCCTTTTTAAAAGAATATCGAATCTCAATATGTTTAGTTCGATTATGATGAACTATATTTTGAATACGGAAAACCGTATAATAAATACCGGACTTGTTATCCCAAAAAATAAGAACGTTTTAAAGCTTTGGATACAACAAGTCATAAGAAGAAGTGTCTTTCAAATATTTGAAAATTTCTTTTAACGGCACTTTAATGAGATTCGTTGGGATAGTTTTGAAGTCGAGCATATCGACATAAGGCATATGGAATGTCGAGTCTATAGGAATAATACAAGAAAACATACCTTGAATTTGTTTGTCAACCGATATGCCTTTCTCAACCTTTGTCAATCTTTAGCCATAGAGGTTGAGATGGTTCTTTCTTTCTTCAATGCTTAACTCCTTCAAGAGTTCTTTTAAAATATAGCCATCTTCTTGGTCCAAGCAAGAAATTGAGCTCCCCATCATACTCATCTCAAGCTCACCTAGTATCAACTTAGAAAAACATATCTTGCACAAATATTCATTAGTAGCACCAAAAATATTCTCATAAATATGCACAAGTAAACAATCTTGCCTTTTTCAAAAACAAAGAGAGTAGTATCAATTTTACCTCTTGTAAAATCATTTAGCAAAAATAGCTAAGTCTATCATATCATACATGGGGTACTTGTTTTAAACCATACAAGGCCTTTTATAAAAATCATTTGGCCTAGAAAAATTTAAAACCCCAGAGGTTGTTTTACATTGACTTCTTCTTGAATAAAACCATTGAGAAAATTGGATTTAACATCCATTTGGTAAAGCTTGAAATATTCTTAAAACAAAAATGGGCAAATAAATGCAAATAGCTACTAAATGTGCTATGAGTGCAAATGTTACACCAAAATCAATTACCTTCTTTTTGAAAATACCTTCGAGCTACTAACCTCGCCTTAGTTCGACCAATGTTGACTTGGTCATCGAGTTTGTTCCGGAATACCCTTTTTGTCTTCTTCATCACTATCATCATAGGGCATCCAATTGATCTAAGGTGTTCATAATAGAACATTTACATCCAAATATTTTGAGGTAACTAATATTTGGAGTACTTCATTCTCATCTACACAACTTAACAAACTCATTAACGACATCGCTTATATAAGCAAGAAAAAAATAGCCCAAGTGAAAAAACATGCCTCAATCATCAATCACAAAATATCTTGCAAAAGAGCATAGTAGAAATAGACACTATATATATATTGACCATGAAACAAAAACACATACTATGCATTTAGAAGATCATCAAGAGTCTAGCCCAAGTGTACTAACCTTTTTCATGCAATTAATATCCTCAACAAGAGTACTATTTTGTTTCGCAAGGTTTCTAACCTTGTCAAGTGTGGTGGTGTGAGCACATGATAGTGATTCATAGGAAGTAAATAAGCTATCATTTTCCTTTTTAAAACATTGAATTCCTTTTTCAAATTTTTGTACTTAACAAGTAAATTTTGGAATTCATTTTGAAGATCATCAAAATCATTTTGCAAATCACTATAATCATTTTGAATAACAATATCATAAGAAGTAGAGAGTTTAAGACATACCTCGTTTTTTCTTGATGCCCATAAAACAATATTCAACTTCTTCATAGTTGGAAGTTGTAAGAGGCTTGTTCCTTAGATTGAGCTTGTATCCCTTTGAGAAGTAGATGCTTTTGTTTGACTCTTTCATTTTCAAATACTCCATAGATGGCTTCTAATTTTTGCCATACTTCATGTGCCGATCGAATTCCTACAATATGTTCATATTCCTTATTAGTAAATGAACAACACAAAATATTGAGAGCGTTACCGTTTAAGGAGATGATTTTCTTCTCTTCATCATTGAGCTCTTTGAATCCTTTGGAGGTGTGTCGTGTGTTTATCATTGGAATGATTTCTCCATTTATGACGATGTTCCAAATATCGAACCCGCAACCTTGTAAATAACATTCCATTCTTTCTTTCCAAAATATATAATTTTTGGAATCAAATAGAGTGTGGCTTGGTGGTGGAGGTCTTGGAAAGTTGAGCTTCATTCGTAGCCGACGATCGTTCCTCTTCACTCGCGATGTGAAACGAGCTTGCCAAAGAGTTTGGCTTTGATACCACTTGTAAGTCAAGCGGCTACGATAATCTAGAGGGGTGAATAGATTATCTCTATATTTTCGATTTCGCCCTCTTTTTAAAACCGAATGCTCAAAGACAATAATAAAGGTGCGAAATGTAAACAACACACGTCGATTTATAGAGGTTCAACCCACCTAAGGCCTAATCCTCTACCACCCCAAAGTATATCCGGATGGATTTCAAAAGGAAAAGAATTTTATTAATTACCAAAATTAATACAACACCAACTTACAACAACACCTTGAAGAGCACCACACTCTTCTTCAACACCACCTTTGAGATTACCACAATATCTCTTGAAGATTACCTCAATCTCCAACGGCACCTTGTGAAGATTACCACAATCTTCAACCTTGAAGAATACCAAATTCTTCAACACCTCAACAAGAAGATTACCACAATCTTCTTTCACCTAACACCTAGATCGCCCAAGTGTGTCCTTACCACAAGAACACTCACAAGGATATCTTGTGTTGAATAATTACCCAAATTCAAGATTACAACTCGATAATTGATAATACAATACGATGCAAGTGTAATCAAGAAAAGCCTGAGACCTCAAGAATGTGAAAGTGAATAGCTAGGCAAATTACAACAAGAAATAAGACAATGTAAGAACAAATGTATTCTTGAGTGTATCTTGTTGTGTTGTAGTTTTCTCTCTTGTTGTGTTGCTTCAATTCTTCCTCTATTTATAGAAGATGTCTTGTACATGATAGGCTCCTCTTGGGGACATGAATTACGTAAAATATTGCAAGACAATTGAAGAAAAGAGTTGTTAGAAATCCATCCCACAAATTAAGGGAAAGTTGTCTGTTGTCAAACGGTCGATTTTTCTTTGTCAAACTAGAGGCGACCGGTCGCGCACATATAGAAATTTTGAATCAGATCGGCAAATTAACACGGCGACCGTCGACATATGCTTGACCAGGTCGACCCCCACATCAACCGTCGACCATGCCTATTTGGAGAATCAAGGAGTTACGTTTCAACGCAATACTTGCGGCACCGGCACGCGCCTGGGCGTCGGTCGACTGACCGGTCGACACCCGGGCGTCCGGTCGACTGCTCTATATATACTCCATCTCCTTTTCTATTCCAAAATACATCTTGGTGGGTTGCCTATAGGGCGGCCAGGTTGTACCTTAAAACAAAAGTGTTGTCCAATATTTTATCGAAAATAAACTCCAAGAAATACTCCGAAAAATAGTAAAAACATTTTAGACCGATCGGAAGTATTAGGACAACATATAGAAACATTGTTTTGATGTAAAAACACATTGACACAAAATCATTAAATGTGTTGTCCAATTTTGTCGAAAAATAAACTTGAAGAACTAGTCAGGAAAATATTAAAACCATTTTAAATCATTTAGGAGTATTTGGACAACCTTTAAAAACATTGTTTTGGTGTAAAAACAAAATCATCAAAATCATGATAAAACCATTTATCAAACGAGGTTTGGCTATGGGTGTGGTTGGTTATTGGGGCTCCGTCGATGGATTAGATCCGTCGGACCGTCTAACGAGGAGACTAGCTCTACATAAAGACATCATCACAAAATGCCACCCTTTTTGGCAAAAGTGGAAACACATATTTAGTAACTCTTCAAAATTGTAATTAAAACGAAAGTAGAACGACTTTTCAAAAAGCATATTAAGTAACCATACTTTCACAAAAGTGTCGTCTTTTTACCAATATGACGACGTTTTTTAAAAAGCGTATTTAAGTAATGACATTTTCACAAATGTGTCACTTTTTTCATAAAAGTTGCAACATATATTTAGTGACTCTTTTAAAAGTGTAATTAAAACCGAGGTTGTAATGATGCTATTAAAAGTCATATTTAAGTAAGGGCACTTTTACCAAAGTGCCAACTTTTGAACCATTATGACGATGCTTTTTAAAAAGCGCATTTACGTTATTATATTTTAACAAACGTTTCACCTTTTTTGACAAAAGTGGTAACACGTATTCCTTGACTTTTCTTTTAGTAATTAAAATTGAGGCTGCGCAACGACGCTTTTTCAAAAGCGTATTTATGTAATGACACTTTTACAAAAGTGTCAATTTTTTTACCAATATGACGACTCTTTTTAAAAAGCGTATTTAGGTAATGACATTTTCACAAAAATGTCTCATTTTTCACCAATTGAAAATTGATAATGATAGCCATAAATTTTGAAATTCAAATTACCGATTTAGGTAATGATATTTTGCCCCATATATACTCTCCTTGAGGATCACTTTCCTCCATGTACTCTCAAGTGTATCACTTTATCCCATTATACTCTTAAGTTGTATCCTTTTACCTCATTATGCTTTTAGAATGTTATTTTATACTCGTATACTCAAAATAATGACCATTTTATCCTTACCTATTAGTTTTATTAAAATAAAAATTTATTTTAAAAGCATTTAATATTAATAAATATGTACCTATTTGCGAAATTAACTTTCTCAACTTGATTAATATGCTTAATATTAATCATATAGTTTTGCATTTAGTTTCTATTTATTTAAATTTAATATGACCCATATTAAATTAATATATGATAAGATATTTCTATTATATAATACATTTATAATTTGAATTTATTATTCATCACAAACTTAAAATTATATGATATATATAATACAATGTTATTAAAGATGTGAAATATAATTAATAATTTTTTAGTTATTGATTTAATAATCATAATTTAATAAAAACTATGTGAAATAGAAAAAATAGTCATTTCAAAGGTTACCTTTGAATATAAAATATTATGTTTATAATATGATACATAACTTTAGATTTATTATGAAAATGTATGAATATATTAGTTTATAGAAAATAACCTACAATGTATTTATTTAATAGGAACTATTTTAATTTTAATAAATAGCAAATAAGTTTTTCAAAAATATTATGTGTATAATGCCATAATTGTTAAATATAATAGTAGGGACAATATATTAGGTACTTTAATAAATGAATAGGAGGAAAGTGATATTTTAATTGTATAAGAGGGTAATTGATAAATTATTCAATAGTTGATTTTTGTATCGGATAATTGATTTACAATCAATCAAATATTAAGAGTGTAAAAAACATATCAAAATTTTATCATAATAAAAGATTTGTTCCAACAACTCGTAAAGATTAATATCTTAACGAAATTATTTTCATTGTGAGCCTATAAGTGCTATCCAATTTTAACCATATATTTCGAGAATTACTTCACAAATTACCAAATTTGACGTTACATCTTGCAATTATATTTTAAGTATTCTTGGAGGGTGATTTAGGCGGAAAAAATTGACACTATTTATAAGTGGCTTGCTTATTATTATATACTAGTCTTTTTTGCCCGTGCAATGTACGAGGTGTGTGTCAAGACAAGAAAAATGCATGCATATAAGATATTTTGGAACACTTCTTTATACACAACATAATTCGTTTGTTTGCTTATGTTTTATCGTCGTCACAAACTAATATTTTCAAACTCTTACATATGTGAATCGTGAAACAACAACATATAATTGACCATGAGTACAAACTGGATTCTTTATAGTAGAACTAATGAGAATAATTAAGGAAATTAATTATGGAATTTATTAATTATTCTCATTATTTGATACGTTTTGTAATATTATTAGAGCGGTTTCACTTTATGATATTTGTTTTGAGATATTTTTATTTCTTGAATAATTCAATGTTAAATGATGTAGTAATTTTGCTTTTTTATATTATATTTTACTTTTAATTAAGAATTTCATTATCCATCTTTTATGGTAATTTAATACGATTTTTGAGAAGACGATATGTTATTATTCGATTTAATTAAACATAACATCAACATATATATTATCTTTTCCTTATTGTCAATATTTATATGTTATATTTTTTTAAGTTGTGTATATCAGAAATACTATAATTATGCATCGACGATCCATTATAAATTTAAAACCCATCACATTAAATTTAAAGAATTTTCCCATAAATTATTTAATGATTGATTTTATTTTTGTATTGGCAAAATTGGATTACAATCAATCAAATATTTAAAGGGTTAAAAAACATATCGAATTGACCATAGTAAAATACTTGTTCCAATAGTTGTAATTAAAGATTAATATCTTAACGAAATTACTTTGATTGGGAGGCTATAAGTGTTGGTCAATTTTTAGTCATATATTTCAGAATTACTTCACTAATTACCAAAATTGATGTTAAATGATGCAATTATATTTTTACTATTATTGGAGGTGGTTTAGGTGAGATTGTTTCAAGATACTATTCATAAGCGACTTGCTTATTATATATATATATATATATATATAACAAAAATCATGTTTTATATTTGGCGATAATTGGAAAAAATGAAACATTCCAAAAAAAAAAAGTAAAAATTATTCTATTTTATTTATACACATATCTTAAAAAAGTATCAAACATACAAATTCATATCTAATAATCCAAATATACAACTTTAAAAATTGAATATCAAAGTACGTTGATAAATATAAAATAATTTCTATTAACATGAAAAGGACGTTAATAAATATTAAAAATAATTTTCTATATATAAAATACTATTATGAATATAATTTTATTTGAAATATAAATTTAAATTTATTATTACATAAATATATAATGATATGTATAGATATATGTAATATATATAATATTTGGATACATATTATGATATATTTTCTTCAATTAAAATAAGTATTTTCTTAATTAAATTAAATAAATTAAATAGAATTCTATATAAATATGAAGAAGTGGGCTAAGTCTAGATAACAACTATACATATATAACAAATACCAAAATACATGGATTTACAATAAATCGATGTCCAATAGCTCAAATGTATAATTATTATAGCTCATAACAAAATAAGATTTTTAGTAAATATATCTTACTTTTTTTTATTTTTATGCTTATTTTTTTATTATATATTTTTAATGCGGATATCAAACTGATGGTCCTAAAAAGACGATTCATTTGATATATTATACGTCAAAAATGGATCAAAAAGAAAAAAGTTATTAAATTTTATAAAAATAAAATAAAATGACAAATATAATAATTAATGCAGTACACACATAGATATGGAAAACTACTTTTATATAATGTTTTGTTATTATATACACATATAGATTTTCCAGAATCAACTTACTCATTACCAAATTAATATTACATGTTATAATTATATTTTGCTAATTTTAGAATGGTATTTTAGGCTGGAAAATTTTTTATTACTATTTACAAGTGACTTAGTTATTATATATATACAAATTATACTCATTATAAATGGGATGTGTCAGTGTTGCAATGCACTTAAATATCAAATTATAATTCCTAATATTATTGAATATCATACAATATTTGATAGAATCGATCTTTTCTATTTTACGTTAATTATAACTAGTATTTTGCCCGTGCGATGCACGAGGTGGGACGGGGTGGAATGTGTCGTTGGATGTAAATTGCATGCCGATAAGAATCATATTATCGATGAATATAAAAACGTACAAAAATGGGTAAACATATAAAAATTGGAGGCTTTGATAAAAATATTTCTCTTAGACATATTTGAAGATGTAACTTCGATCTTTGCATGTCCGATTTTCTAGAGAAAAAAATTGATTGAATAAGTTGTATAAAAAATGAATGTTGTAAAGAAATATAAACACATACTTCACAATTATTGAATGGGTAAACATATAAAACGAATGCATTTTTTCTTATATATGTTACCAAAAAAAAAAGTATTAATTTTACCTAGAAAATTCAAAAATTATAAAAAAGTAGTTCAACAATAATATCCTATTAATTTATCTTCTGCATATATTGATATGTGTTACAAATTAAAATATCATATTTACAATAAATCGGTATCTACTATTATATATTACACCAGTTTAATTGAAATAACATAGATTATTACTTAAATTTATAACTCAATATCATTTTAATTTCATTATAATAATATTGTTCTACCAAAAAATAACTATATATTATTTCTCAATCATTTCTCTTACTTTCAGTAAATATTTAATTTATTATATATGGTTGCCATAGTTTAAAAAACTGACAAAAAAATTCTATTTATTTTTGAGTAAAATGAAATATAAGATAATTAGAATTAATGAAATTTAATTTCAAGACTAATTTGAAAACAATAAAATAAAGACAAATTATATTAAGAGCCCAAGCACAAATAAAAAATCCCCCAATAAATATTAATCTTATATTTTGAAGCCTAGGCCCACAGTAGAAACTCTATTTTCTTAGTTTTCGTTTAGATGAACATTTCGGGCCATATTTTGTTTTTTTGGATAAAGCCCAAGCCCATTCCGAATATATATGAATATTCAAATATTTCGATTTTGAATCACACATTGCGATTAAACTTGTTCGATATTAACGATTCAAATTCGTTTGGAATCAAATAAAACAAAGTTATCTCATTCTCAGTTTAGGGTTTCTCCATTTCTCATCGGACATCACCAAATCAACCCCCCATCTTGAACGGTCCGTCGAAATCCCTATTGTTTTCTCTCTCTCTCTCTCTCTCTCTCTTGTTATAATCGGTATTTTTCATTTCTCAATCGGTGGATTTTCAATATTTGTTAATGGTTGCTTCCATTTTAATGGAGGATTGGGTAAGATAACCCATTATTTGATACCGTATTTTGAACGATCCGATCGAGAAAGATCGAATGTCCTATATCCTTTTTCCGTCTTTGCACTGGGGTTTCAAAACAATCCATTGTCGAGTTTGTAACAAAAAATGAAGAGAGATTGCATGCTCGTTTTTGTTTTTTCCGTTAGTCCTAAATTTATTATTTTTTAAACTAATTTATTTAGAAAATAATTTAGCTAATAATATTATAATTATTTTCGGAGATTTGTTGTGTTAACATACAAGTCCGAGATAAGATAGTCCTATTTTACTGACCTTGAAGGTAATTTTGTTAAATATAATTTTAGTCTATTATATTCCATTGGCCATTTTCATATGTTTTTTTAATATACATCATATGATTCATATTTGTTAAATTGATAATACAATAATTTTTTATTCTATAACATGATTATTCAAATACCAATAAATACCGGATGATTATTTGTCGTACTCAAAAAAATCTATTTGTGGTAATATTGTCTAAATAGTAATATGACTTAATGTTTCTCCAGTTTTTTGCTAAACTGATGACAATTCTATGGTAAATGATATTTATGTGGTAGATGATTTAGGCAAATGATTTAGACACCCTACTAAATATTTAGTAGTTTTTGTTTTTCTAAACATAAAAAATTAACAAAGTAAACCTATGACGTATTTTTAAGGAAAAACTGAAATATTAATTTGGTAATTTTGTTGTGCTAACATTTCTACTCTTATATATATACTAGTGCTTTGCCCGTGCGATGCAGGAGGTGTGTTGTGTCGGATCATATGAAATGAGTTGTGTTGGACCATATTGGGTTTGTTGTGTCGAACTATAGAAATTTGATGTAAATAAAAATTATTTTTTGAGATATTATTAATAACTATTTGTGATATTACCTACGAAAGTAATCTGGGAATTTTCTTTTTGGTGGGCCTTGCAAATCATTTTTTGCATCTAATTTCTGACATGTTATTTCCGTGGGATTCAAATTTTCTGCAAATATTTGAATTAAATAAGATAAAAATAAATAAATAAAATGGATATAATAACATTGAATCTTAGTTTACTTCCAAATAGATATAAAGTACGTTCGTTGCAGTATCAAAATGCTTATATAATAAAAAAAATCATATGATTTTTTAATTCGAAGTTTATAACATATGTATATAAACTGCAAAATTAAAATTGTTATGTGAATAATGTGAAAAATGGGTTCATTATCTTTGATATAATGAAATAACCCAGGTTGATATTCTATATTAAAATTATTAGTAACAATACATTTATATTGTTATAAAAAATATAAATGATATAGAAAAGAAAAAAAAATCTTACCACGCTATCGTGAAAAACACATTCTAGATTCAACACTTGATTTTTGTGATTGTATAATTACCTTCCATATATGCGGACCAACCTAAGTTTCATAATCACATAGTTTTCCTCATGTTTAAATCGTGCATGAGTGTAATAAATGAAGCCATATATATATATATATTTTGGTTGAATTCAAAGAAAGCAAGAGAGAATTTACAATCTGAGTTTACTTGTAATGACATCTCACAATTGTCAACTATTTATAAGGGTGTAGGAACAACTTTGAAGGAAATTACCATCATATATATGTTATAATATAATACCATTCAATTCGAATATTTAATATATGGTAAATTTAATATATGGTAATAATTGGATATGGTTCATGAATTGTTATATATAGATTAGATGTTTTAAAATTTAATTATTTTGGAATATTCTCACTGATGCAAGAAAAAAGAGACGTTATCAATTTATATAATTTGGTCAATTCTGCATGGCAATTTCTTTGATTGATTTTTACCAATTTGAATCGTTTGAACATTTAATTGCAATTACTATAAATAAAATCAATACAGTCTACATTTATGGAAAACTACATATTATAAATTGTAATTACATATTTTAATAATATTTTTATAGTAACATTATAAATTTGAACCATATTTATCTGATTATTTAAATATTTTTTATTTTGAATCATGATTTATAGAAAAATATGCTGCATTTATTCTTGATTGCAATCAAGATTTGGCCTTACTTTCGGTTTACATAAGTTTTTTATGGTAGCCATATAACCAATTTAAACCATATTTAACTAAATTGAATAAGATATATCGGATATCCAAATTAAACTTCCCTACATGTTTTCTCCTTAATTTTGGTATGCCTACGAAAATTAAAAAGTCAACCATATTAATTTAGATTCTAAAAATTGATTTATCTCACAATAATAGCCATTAAATTGATAAATTACATCTGTATTATAAGGAGAAAATAAAAAAAATACGAAAACAATTTTTAAAAAGTGTCTTACAATTTTAGAAAGGGATTTGTTATTTTTGATAATTTTATTATAGTAATATTATAAATTGTGAATGCAATTTTTGATAATTTTTTATAGTAATATTATAAATTCGATCCATATTTATCCAAATATTCACACGTTTTCGATTTTATATCATGCTCCATATAAAGAGATTCAACATTTATTGTGATTCCAATCAAGATTCAGCTTTAATTTCGGTTCATAAGTCTTTTTGACAATTATTTAGTTAATTTGAACCATATTTAACTAAATTGAAGAGGATATATTATTGAATTGGATACCAAAATTAAGCTTCCCTATATGTTTTCTCCTTAATTTTAGTATGTATGCTAAAATTAAAAAGTCAACCACATTAATTTATATTCCAAAAAATATAAAAAATAAAATAAAAATATTCGGATTTTTTTTTTTTTTTTAGAAAATGTCTTTTAGGCGGAAAACATATTTAGAAACCATTTTTCTTTTATATATATATATAGATGATAAATATACTTTGTCAACTATGCAATGCATTTTTTCATTTCAATTAAATAAAATCTTAATTCATTTTTAGCAAGTGCGTTTTGGAGAGAAAACAAAAGTAGAATCATGGTTTGTTATTATATATATATGGATATATAGATATATTAAACAAAAATCACATTTTATATTTAGCAAAAAGAATTTAGGAAAAATAAAATAATTCAAAAAAAATGTTCTATTTTTATATATACAAAAATATAAAAAAAGTATCAAACAAACAATTTCATATCCAATAGCCAAATGTACAACTTTGAAAGTTTAATATCAAATACCTTAATAGATATAAAAATAATTCATACTAGCATGGAAATTACATTAATATATATATATATATATATAAATAATTTTCTATATATAAAACACTATAATGAATATAATTTTATTTTAAATATAAATTTATTTATTATTACATAAATATATATAATGTTATGTATGGATATAGGTAATATATAATATTTGGAAACATATTATGAGATATTTTCTTAATTAAAATAAATATTTTAATTGAATTTAATAAAACTAAATACAATTCTATATAATTATGAAGAAATGGGCTAAGCTCAAATAACAATGATATAATACCAAAATATATGAATATACAAATTGATGTCCAATAGCCCAAATGCATAATTTTTATAGCCCATCATAAGATAGTTTTTGAGTAAATATATATTATGTTATTATTTTTTATGCTTATTGTTTTTATTTTATATATGTAATATGGATGTTCAAACTGATGATCATAAAAGACGATTAATTTGATATATTATACGTCAAAAACATATCAAAACAAAAATATTATTAGATTTTTTTTTAGAAAAATAAAAAGACAAATATAATAATTAATGAGATACACACATATTTGGAAAACGATTTTATATAATGTTATTAAATATATATTTTCCAGAATTAATTTACTAATTACCGAAATTGACGATATCTACTACAATTATATTTTACTATATTGGGAGGATGTTTTAGGCAGGAAAAAATTTGGTATACTATTTATAAGTGACTCTCTTATTATATATATACTAGTGTTTGACTCGTGCAATGCACGAACTGTGTTGCGTTGGACCATATGAGATGTATTGTGTCGAATCATATGTGGTTTGTTGTGTCGGACATATAAATTGGATAAATATAAAATAATATTTTTAATAAAATATAAAAATTGTAAAAAAATAGATTTCATGAGAATTAATTAAGCAAATCAAAGCACTACATTTAAAAATTACAACTTCTGGAATACTTCTTTGTACACCATGTTCTTCGTTCGCTTGTTTATTGATTTGTTGTCACCACACACACACACACACACATATATATATATATATATATATATATATATGCAAATCCTTATGATTAGTTCTTTCGGAAACAACAACATATAATTGACCATAATCGAATCTTTGAATTCTTCAAATATAGTCCGACATTGGAGGAGATTGCCATTGGTTTGTTTATAGTCATGACAATTGTTGAAACTTGAAGGGAATTGTGAGGTCCGATGTCGATGTGTCGTTGTCATTCTTGTAATCAACACCTTATGACATCCATTCGTTCTAGTTAAATTTTAGTTTCAAGTACGTGATTGGCGAGCCTCGTAATGAAATTTATAATTATTGTTGAAGAATGTAATTGTATTTATTATGTATAGATTCTACATTGTTTATAATAATCTATATATAATTTTATAGAAACTAAATTTTAATCTTACAATACTTAATTATCACCTACTTATTATTATAGTAATATATATGACTAATTAATTACTTTAATATCCATTATAACACAAATCAATTATTAAGAAAAATATAAGATTCAATTATAGTATCAATTAAATAGTTAATTTTTTTAATTTACATTAATCAAAGTAATAGATTAATTATGAAAACTCTTTAGATTATATATCAACCCAATAGAAATAAGCTTAATATAATAGTCAATATGTCTATTTTCCCAGCCCAGATATTTTTGGAGCCTAAGCCAATTAAATCTAAGGCCCATCACAATTGTGCTGTAAGCCTACAATAGTTTTGCATGCTAAGATTGATCAAGATTGATACACGTGTTTTAAATCGACTGTTCGGATATAGAAAAACAAACAATTATAAAACATTCATTTTTGGACGGATTAGGATTCATCCGTCACTCCATTTCCTCTTCTCAGTAATCAAACACTCACCTTACTATTCCTTCTCACCTCCATTTCTGTAAAACTTAGCCACCCATCGACCACCTCACCAAAAACTCAAGATCATTATTCACTAATCTTTCTTTATCCTAATTTCTCTAAAAATAAAGCTCAAAGTTGATATTTTTTCATTCGACCGATGTGAACTTCAATATTAATGACGACGGCGAACAAATCGACGCTGATATTTTCGAATGTTAACCATCATATCACGACCTCATACCCTCGCGACGCCCTCACCAACCAGGGTTTGAAATATTTCAGTAGTGTAAAAAATCTTTATAGCAATATAAATCCTATTCTATTTGTCTTCTTCGTTTTCACTGATATTCTCTTTTCTTTGTGATGGTTTTTTGATTTTTATTTTAAGCTTTGATCTGTTTATTTTTTATTACAACACAAAGGACACGTCACCATCTCGAATCAGAAAATATTTATGACCAACTATAAGGCCCCCATCAAATTCATCTTTGATTTTC
This sequence comes from Rehmannia glutinosa, assembly GCA_016081115.2. Taxonomy (NCBI): domain Eukaryota; kingdom Viridiplantae; phylum Streptophyta; class Magnoliopsida; order Lamiales; family Orobanchaceae; genus Rehmannia; species Rehmannia glutinosa. Next base: position 132,032 of record JABTTQ020002979.1, on the reverse strand, counting down.
TATTTTTTGTATTTTTTCTCGTTCACATGGTTTCTTATGATTATTTTTATCTATAGTTTACACATTTTTGTATTGCCGCTTCTTACTGCTGTATTTATGTTAATGGCTCATTTTTTATTTCAAGAACTCGTATACACTAATAAAGTCTTATCCATTTGTAGATGGAGCTTCGACAGCAACTAGGTCTAAAGGGAAGTTTCAATTTTTTTTTATTATGTATTGTGCTTCAATATAATTTTCAATTTTAATTCCATTAATATTGACACTTGATGTTTGTTGGTCCTAAGGGGTGTGAAGTAAGGTTTAGAAGGGGGGATTCAATAAACCTTACCAAATTTTCGATTTTAGTCCTTTAAAATTATTCAACAGAGTTGACTCAAACAACTGTGTCCTTGATGGACAACTAAGTTGGCTTTTCAACTAAGTTACTTACTCAACAGACTCGATAGAGATGTTGATAATATAACTTGGCTGCTCAAGCTAAATACTTAACTTGACTGATTGGTTTTTAACAACGGAAGACTTAACACCCTTTTATTTGATTTAAGCTTGTTTTTAACACTTGAGTTTAGCACTTGGTTATTTATCAGTTGAATAGCAAATATAATACTAACATCAGATATAAGATAAATATGCAGGAAAGTAAATTTGCTGAAAGTAAATGACACAAAGTATTTTATAGAGGTTCGAAGATGGGGCAATTCTTCTAATCCTCTCTTCTCCAACTCCTGGAGGAATCCACTATGTAATGATCGGTTTACAAAGCGATTATCGATGCGAGACGGCCTTTGATCACACAAATACTTCTCTTGCGACTCGGCTTGTTCACAGGCGGGTGCGCTTTGCTACTTCAACTCACTTCTCAAGTTCTTGGATTTGATCACAAAGCCATCCAACAAACTTGATAATGGTTCGACCAAACCTTTCTACAATCCCGACTTGGAAAATAGACCCCTTTGCTTCTTCAAATGTTTCCTCTTCAATAGGTTGAAGTTATCTCTCCTTCACGGACTTGTGTTGTATCGAGTTTCTTCGAGTTTGAGGCTTGGGGAATTGCTTGAATTGCTATGAGAATAATGCGGGTTAAATGCTTGAATATTGCTTGCTTGTTCGTGGTTCGAGGTAACCTTTTCTCAATAGCTTCCTCAGCCTTTTATAGTGCCCATTTAAAATTTTGCCCGTTGAAGAGATAGGCTAATTTCAAATGTCACTTTGAGGTCGTTGGCTTGTCTTTTCTTGTCTCGACCTTTGGTGATGTTGACCTTTCCTTGTATTAATGGCATTTCGGCGTTTGCGGGCGTCGACCTGAGTGCAAGAGTTTCCCGTTGGCTTATTACTTTTGCACAATTAAGGACAAACACTTTAGACGTGATGACTTTGACATATTACTATATCGAGTAATATTCTTGACCTTAAAATCAACGAATCTAAGCCAGTTGTCTTGACTAGATTGCTGCCTTTACCCCAGGTGACTTGAGTCTGCTCCAATCATTGGATTGACTCAACTGTCTCTTCAACTTGTAGACTTGGCTTCTTGAGTTGACTTGACGACACTTCACACAAATTTTTTCTTGGTGACTCTTCTTCATCGAGTCCTTGTCTTCCTTCATGGCCTTACTCACCGGTGACACACGTGAGAGTCTTCACACATCCCGATTGACTTCTTGTAATCTTGACATAACCGATTTGACTCGGTTTTTTTCTATCTATCTATTACAATACAAATAACAAGGAAAATGGGGTGCCAACTTCCTAGTTTAAGCTTTACATGTTATCATCAAAATCTATCAAATCAATTTCCTAACAATTTCCCCACTTTTGATGATGCCAAAACTTAAAATAAATAAATAAACAACAAAAGGATATACGAGAAGTGCAAACAAAGAATGTATGCTTGAATGAATCATTTTATTGATCATAGCATTCTTGTCCTTTACAAAGTCAAGTTTACATAAGGTATCGAGATTTTCCTATACAAAGCTCTATACAAATACATTAGTACAAAATGTATCTAAGCTAAGTTACAAGGAAATTTGCGAGCTTATTACGTAAGACTTACATTGAAATGTATTTACACAAAAATACATGAAGGGGTTCGCAACACACTTCAACGCCTTTCTTTGATTCATTCTCTCTTCTTTAGCTATTCTCAGCATTCTTCATCATCACTCTTTTTTCTTCTTCTTTCTTCTTCTTTTCATATGCTCGCTTTAGCAAAGGGTCATCCCTCCGCTTTCTCTCTTCCCATTCGCGAGCACTTCTTTCATTCTTAGCTTGTTGTCTTTTAAGAGCCTCAACGTTTTTTCTTGCAATTTCTAGGTTGGCAAGGTGATCATATCTAGCCCAATATATGATGCTTTTCTTTTCTCGGATCTACTGAACGAGACATCTTTTGGTTTTGGTCGAGGTTGAGAGCCTCTTCCACCACCATTATGTCTTCTCCTTCCCGACCGAGCTCCCTTTCTCTAGGAGTGTGTCTTTGTATTGGAGTCTTCGCGCTTTCGGTAGTGATTCTTGGAAGTCTCGCTACTTATCGCTTGATTGGCATAATTCCCTTTCTCCCAATACAAATCCAGGCCGAGGCAAAGTCATTCCTTTGAAGTAGCCTTCGATTCTGTAGTCTTGAATTCTCCACCGATCCGGGCTCGATCCATCATCGCATAGCAATTTCTCTTGGGGTTGAATCGCAGGCGTAGTCCTTCCCGACCGGTGGACCACCATATCGCTTCATTAATTCTTGAACGCGAGCGTCTTGTTTCTGACTACCTCCTCAAATGCGCCTTCAATGGCCTTTCTTTTATCTCTGTATGGCCACCGAACTTTCTCGATAGGGAATGTCACAGGTAGAGTCACAAAATACTGGCCGGGCTTTTGAAAAGATTGGTGGGCCAGGCAAAGCAAAAAGTGTCATGGGCCGCTAATTTGGGGAGCCCAACCCAAACCATCAATGAAAAATACATCAAAAAAATCGGGCCGCTCGACTTGGTAGGGCTTTTGAGGCCCAGTGGTTTTCGGGCCTATGATAATGAAGCCCGATCCATTGCAATATTAGGGTCGGAACCGCTGGCCAGTCGGGCAGTCGATGTGACTCACTTCTGAATCACGGGTAGCTTGTTGAGAATGGAGGCACCGACTTCACCCACCGTGGGTTTCAACGTGACATCATTTTCAAAGGAAGATTTTTGGAACTTTCTTCCTCCTCACTTTGTCACCTCCTTTCAATATTTCTTCCTTCAATCCCTTAAGGGACTCCTCTTCCCCTTTTTGGCATCATCACCAAAAGAAAGAGGTATCCTGAATAAGCCACCGAGGAGAAAGTCCGGTCGGTTGTTCGTCGAGTTTTGCTTGAGTCTGGCTGCATCATACGCCTTACGAAATTCGGAGCGTGTAGCCTTCAACTCACCGTCACATCTTAATTTCGGCCGAGAGAAGGTGAATTTTTCATTCATATTATTCTCGAGTCGGGCAATCTCATTCTTGTGAAAATGCTGTAGCAGCTCCATATCTGACTTGTGGGACTTGTCAATCCTCGCAATATACTTCTTCATCCGTTGTTGATACATGGAATTGTCCGCACTCCACAATAGCAATTTCATAAATAAGGCTTTGAAGTGACAGACTTGCTCGAGATCTGTCATGTTCAGCGCGCCTATTCCTATTCCCTAATTAAAGAAATCCCTATTAAATCAGCTGAGAGGGTGGCATCCTAATTGTTCAGTCTGAGATCCAAAGATGCTTGATGGTGTTCCATCTTCTCAATATCCTCATAGATAGTCTTGAAGGCGTTATGGAACTCAATCTGGCCGAGGTGACTCATCACTTGGCCATTCTTCGCATCAAAATCAAAGTCCATTGGAACAATCGTATCCGAGGGGATGACATGCTCTTCTCATCATCGTATATTTCCTTAAGTCTCTCGGCGATTCAGCTTCTAAGATCGGCAATTCAATGGTGAATGGAAATTCTTCCTCAAAAACATCATCTCGAACAAATGGGATTCCCGTCTCTTTTTCCGTGGAGCCTTCCCTTGTTTCTTGATGAGTAGAACCCGCCTCTACGTGCCTCATGCGTCATCGGCAGGATGTCACAACGTGGGAGCTCGTGATGGAGTCAGGAGTCGTTCATCGCTGCAACTATGGGAGCCTACGCAATGACTCTTTTTTGCGGTGGAGCATTTATTAATGTTTGCTCGATTAAGCGAGCCTCACTGCCTTAACGGCCTTCGGTCTCCGTGGTTTCTTCTAAATGAATAATCTTGTCCTCGGTTTGTATTATCAAGACCATCGGAAGATGATGAAGCCTTATGAGATGGCTCATCATCAAAATTAAACCTCATTGGAGCCGTCTTCTCACTAACTTGGCTTTGAGTGTTGAGAACATCCTCACCGTGTCCGTCGTTGGATTTTCATGTTGAGTGGACTCGGTTTATCCTCCGATCCCAAAAGTGATGTATCTATGTTCTCTTGGGAGTTATGAAGAGCACTTATCTCCTTTTCTCGCATCAAAGACCTTCAATTTGAGAATGTTCGATCATCTTTACCCTTACCTAGGGAAGTCTCAACCTCCATTGGGCCTTCTATATCCCCATCGGTCTCATCTCTTTGCAGGCCTTCTACATTCCCTTCGGCCCTCAATCGTCTTAGGGTCTTCAATTATCCCTTCGACGAGCACGCAATCACATAGGGGTTGGGCGATGGCATCCATCGTGAGTCTCAACTCCTTGGATTGCATTTTCAAATCCCAGTGTTAATCGCGAGCTTCACCATCCTTTGCCTCACCGCCGCAATAAATGCCGACCTTCAATGCATCGACATCCCGGCCAAACAGACTTAATCGTTTGAGCATCGTTAATGTCACTCTTCTTCTATGTTTTTCTCAACTTCGCATCCTAATCGCATTGATGTGTCTCCCAAAAGAACCTCCAACCTGATTGTGGTGGAGAGAGTTTCCCCCGGTGCACCACCGAGTGAATGATAGTGGGGTTACTCTCGCTCCCGAGACGCGGCTTCTGTTCCCTATGAGTGTTGAGCCGCAGGGGTAGGTGTGTTAACACCTTCATCAGGGGTCAGCTTACCTTGGGTGCCCGAATTCCCAACTTCATTGCCAATTCCCTGCGAGCCATCAGGTCAGTGCACGGGGGACGTGGTGGCAGCTATGGTTGTTGCAATCTGCTGCGCCACTCCCAAAGGATCAGTCTGAAGAAGAGTTTGGGAGGACTCTCCTGGACTTTCTAGTAGACTTTGCTCGTGCATGGCTCTGGATTCCTGCAAAGCCTACTGCATTTCTGACTTCTCTGCTGCAGCAGCTGGATCCATGTCTTCATCACTTTCAAATATTCATGAAGGTGCTCATGTATATGCTCATGAGTCCCTATGAATACATACATCTTGATTTCTCCAAGGCTCGAGCTTGTTCTTCACTTTCTCATTCTCATCCTCCTTAATAAGACAGAGGTTTCCATACGACTCTTTTCATCAAGGGCATCTTGGACATTGCATGTCTAAAGAACCTAAGAAGTTCCTCCTCCTCTATGAATTCGGATGAGCAAACCGACTCCTTGAATAGTCCAACTTCCAAGCCCTCCATTCTCTTAATCTTCTCTCAATGTCGGGGTAGACGGGAGATTACATGATTAAGTCATCATCATCATCATCATCATCGCCTTTTTCTCATGTCTCCGGATGGGGCTAATGGGCTTTGCTCCTCCTCGGTTGAGCAATCTATCCGGGAGGTGATACAACCTTTTCTTGTATGGGTTCCATTGTCTCAAATGTTTCCATTTCCTCACTGCTTGCCGCACAACCGAGTATTCTTAGATCCTCTCACGATCATCATCGCTAGCTTCTCGTGTACATCAACAACTTCGAGATCGCCTCTTGAGCATCAACGATCTCGCCTTTCTCTCGGGTGGGTGCCGGATTCGATTGTCTTCTCAAGCTCAAAATGCTCGAACAACCGTTTTCTTTTTGGTGCGAACCAAATTGGATCTCGGGTTCCACCTCTGTAGATTCTTCGATCGCGGGGCTTGGGTACCTTTCTTAGAGGTAGCTACCTTTCTTGACTTGCGAGTCCTCTTCTTCTTCACGATAGGGGGGAATTTGGGGTTTCTCCTCTATCTCTCACCGCTGGGGGCAGTGTCTCGACTACATGAGCGGCGACTTCAGGCTGCATGGGCGAGCTTTGGACTTGGTCTGCGGAGTAGGTGCTTTCTTTGTTTTAGGCATGCAAGGCGGGGGTAGCTTAGATACCGCAACTCTCTTCTTAGGCGGAGGGTCTCACTTGTGTCTTCGGGATCACCGATTCCCCTCACCGTATCAACCTTTCTAAGATGAACCTTCTTCTGGCTCCGAAAGTTTCGCCTTGAACATTCACTTATTGGCATGAAAGGGCTTGCCATGGTGGAGACCAATACCCTTTGCCTCCATTAGATGGCCAATCACCAGCCATAACCCAAGGAATAGCCAAAAGACCCATCTTCCTTGTAGGCCCTGTTCAACACATTTCGAAATTCGGTGAAAATAAACTCACCATTGACTTTCTTCTCTTGCATGATCACATCAATCACGATCGGCTTAGACTTGGAAAGTCGATTGAAGCTTCCAAACTCGTCCACACATTTTAAGATGACGTCCATCGGCTTATGGTAGTCATCCTTCAAAGATTCTTTCTTGGCTATACACACAACCTTCGCAAGACACTCCGACTTGGCAACTTCTTTCCAAGTAGCGGCGAAGTCGACATCTTTCTTAGCAATGTCCTTCAATCCTCCGCGGGCAAAAAGCGATCAAAGAAAGTCTTTTGCAGTGAGTTTGATGACCTTGTTGTGGACGGAAGACCTGATTTCATCGTCCCTACACCTCTGCGTTCACATAGAACTTGCTACCTCTTCAAGGTACGTATGTGTGAATCGCATCGTCGAAAGTCCTTCAGGTAGGACTTCTCCAATTTTTCAGCTATCTTCTTGACCAGGCTTCATCGACACATTGTTTGATCATTCCTTCAAAATCCACAGAGAACCGAACAGTGTGGATTTTCTTGGAGAGCTTTGCGAAATCATGAGTTGAGGCCATTTTCAGAAGTTTCTGCCGATTAAAACACGAGAAATTTTGCTTGTAAGAACTAGGGTTTGCACTTAGTTACAGAGAAAATGCTCATTCTTTTTTGGAGATGAATAGTTCGCGTGAGGAGAGAGAAAGATGAAGTTTCGTATATAAGGAACGTGAAAGGACATCTTTTAGAGTTTGAAATTTTGATCGAGATCAACGGTGGAGATTAGAGCTTCAAAATCGCATTTAATTCCCAGACGTCCCTTTTCTCGTTTGACTCAACTCGGAGTATAGGTTGCCCTATAGGGCAACCTACGAGCCTGAAACAAAAGTGTTGTCCAATTTTTTATCGAAAATAAACTCCAATAAATACTCAAGAAGAATAGTAAAAACATTTTAAATCGATCGGAAGTTTTTAGACAATATTTAGGGACATTGTTTTGGTTTAAAAACTCATTTGAACAAAATCATCAAAATCATGATAAAAATATTTATCTAACAAACTCCCCTTTTGATGATTACAAACCAAAACAATTTTCACGAGTAATACGATTTTGAAAAACAAAACAATTTTCCGATTTTATGAGAAAACTATCCGTTTAAAGACATTTTATAAATAGCTCCCCCTATCAATAAGCACATCAATAGGAAGTATTGCATAAGCTAGAAGCACAAGCTATTACAAGCTATTACAAGATACACATAAACATCATGAGCTAAAAAGCTCCCCCTGTCAAAATACTCATAATCCATTGCAATTAAGTCCATAATACAAGCCATGGACTAGGTATACTTGGCTTTAAGAAGCCATAGCTTATAGCTTTTATGTCGAGCTTTTATTAGCTTCTTTGAGCTAATGAGCCAATTTCTGTTTTCTTCCCCTTGGAATCATCAAAAGAATGTTAGGATGATAAAAACATCATACAAGTATATCAAAGTGCCAAAGATACGATTTATCAACCATTAAAAGAATTAGGCTTATAATCCGAAGAAATGGGAGAAATGTAACATAAAAATCCATAAGCTCGTTTTGTTAGTCAAGACATGATCTCAATAAGTATTTAGGACATCCAAAGGCAATAGAGTCATGTAGAAGTTGAAATTTTCATTGTGACATTTCAAATGAACACTTTGTGGGCGTAAAAGATAAAAGAAGTTGTATAGAGCCCTTGTAAATGAATCAAGCCAAAAATTTTCATCACCAAATCATACCAAACACAATACAATACATCATAATAAATAAGCTCATCATGATCATATGACAATTACATCAAGAAATTTACAAGAAAGCCAAAAACTCAGGGTTCAACCCAATTGAGCAAAGGAAGTAAAATTCTTACCATTCAATAGGTAAAGATGAGCAATGATGATGATAATCGAGCTCTGATAAGTCCAAGAAATGAAATGTATGCAAGAAAACAAATTTTGAGTGAAATTTGTGTGTATTTGGCGAAGGGGACGAAAAATGGCAAAAATGGGGTAAAATGACTAAGTATGAAGACATAACGGTTTTAATCCACAAAAAGACTTTGGGCGACCGGTCGACGTTGAGGGCGACCGGTTGCCCTCTTCCCAGTCAGCCCACTGTCTTAACCAATTTTCCAAAATCCGAATTTTCAACCAAAAATCCGATTTTTCGCCCCTAAGTTTTAAAAACATGCAAAATGCAAACGTAAACCTCATTCAATATGCATTATGCCTAACCGAGCTCGTATTGACGCAAAAGTCTCGGAAGATAGCGGTTTTGTAAAAATGTCCGCCAATGGATCTTGAGATGGTACGAAAGATATCTCAATTTTTCATTTAGAAACACAATCCCTTATAAAATGATGTCGAATCTTAATATGTTTAGTACGGGTTATGATGAACTCGGTTTTGAGCAATATTTATAGCGGAGATGTTATCACAAAAGATAGGAACATTTTCAAAGAAGCATTTGTAATCCGCTAAGGTTTGTTTCATCCAAAGAAGTTGAGTACAACAAAAAGTCATGGAAATGTATTCGGCTTCGGCCGTTGAAAGTGAAACACAATTTTGCTTCTTTGAAAACCAAGAAACTAGGCAATCTCCTAAAAATGACATGATCCGTAAAGTACTTTTCCGATCATCAATATTTTCCGCATAATCCGAATCATTATAACCTTTAAGAGAAAAATTTTCATTCTTTGGATATAATAAACCATATTGAATAGTGCCTTTCAAATATCGAAAAATCCTTTTAATGGCACTCATATGAGATTCTTTGGGATTGCTTTGAAAACGAGCACATAGGCATACGGCATGAAGAATGTCCTGCCTACTAGCGGTTAAATAAAGTAAACTACCAATCATACCGATACTTTGATTCATCCACGGACTTGCCTTTTTCATCTTTGTCAATTTTGACATTAGTTGCCATAGGGGTAGACACGGTTCTTCATTCTTCAATGCCGAACTTTTTCAAAAGTTCCTTTGTATATTTTGATTGCGAAATGTATATACCTTCTTGGCATTGTTTAATTTGAAGCCCAAGGAAGAAGTTGAGCTCCCCATCATACTCATCTCAAATTCTCCTTGCATTAAGTTAGAAAATTTCTTGCACAAAGATTCATTAGTAGCACCAAAGATAATATCATCAACATAAATTTGCACAAGTAAACAATCTTGCCCGTTTTCAAAAACAAAGAGAGTAGTATCAACTTTACCTCTTGTAAAACCATTTTGCAAAAGAAAAGAGCTAAGTCTATCATACCATGCACCAGTGCTTATTTTAAACCATACAAGGCCTTTTTAAGTTTATAAACATCATTAGGCCTAGCAAAATTTTCAAACCCCTGATGTTGTTTTACATAGAATTCTTCTTGAATGAAGCCATTTAATAAAGCGGATTTAACATCCATTTGGTAAAGCTTGAAATTTTTGAAACAAGAATGGGCAAGTAAAATACGAATAGTTTCTAAACGTCTACGGGTGCAATAGTTTCATCATAATCAATACCTTCTTCTTGACAATACCCTTGAGCTACTAACCTTGCCTTGTTTCAACAATGTTGCCTTAATCATCAAGCTTGTTCGAATACCCATTTTGTACCAATAATAGTTTGAGAAGGAGGACAAGGTACCAATTCCCATACATCATTTCTTTCAAATTGATTCAACTCTTCTTGCATCTCCAAAAACAATCCTCATCCTCAATAGCCTCCTTAGCATTTTTAGGCTCTTTTTGAGATATAAGAGCTTTTTCGCAAATTTTCTTGGTCATCACTTTATCAAGGGGATCACTAATAATAAGATCTTTTGGGTGATCTCCTTTAAATTTCAATGCCACGGAAGATCCGGTATCACCTTTTTCTTCTTGAGAAACACTTGAAGTGGATGGTTGATCATTTGATGTAGTAGGTTGATCATTTTGAACAATGGGTTCAATAACATCTTCTTCATCACTATCATCATTGGGTATTCTTTCAACACCCGAGGCTTCATTGAATTTTACATGAATATATTTTTCAACAACCCCACTAGTTTTGTTGTAAACCCGATATGCTTTTTGCTTTTTGTTGAATACCCCATAAATATTACTTCATCGGCCTTAGGATCAAGTTTGTCTAATTGATCCTTAGTATTCAAAATAAAACACTTACATCCAAATATTTTGAAATAACTAATATTTGGAGTTCTTCCTTTCCAAAGCTCATATGGAGTTTTATTCATTTTAGGCGAATATACACCCGATTAATGACATAGTAAGCGATACTTGCGCCTTCGCCCAAAAATATTTTGGAAGAGAGAATTCATTGAGCATGGATCGACTCATTTCTTGTAATATCCGATTCTTCCTTTCGGCTACTCCATTTTGTTGAGGTGTCCTTGGAGCCGAAAAATTATGTGCATATCCTTGGTTTCACAAAAGACTTTAAATTCACCATCAAATTCTCCACCTCGATCACTTGAATAGACTTAATAGTATCTTCCTTTTCATTCGCAATAAGTTTACACAACTTAATAAACTCATTAACGACATCGCTTTTATTGGTAAGAAAAAGAGCCCGAGTATATCTAGAAAAATCATCGACAATAACGAAAGTGTAATATTTTCCACTTAGACTAGCCGTACCAATATCCCCATACAAATCAAGGTGAAGCAATTGTAGGGGTTTGGTTGTGGAAATTTCATTTTTGTGCTTGAAACTACTCTTAACTAAGTTGTTCTTTTGACAAGTGTCACATAAGCCAAGATTTTCAAAATTCAATTTGGGTAGTCCTTTTACATGTTGGTTTTTGTAAATATTTTTCAAATTCTTGTATCCAACATGTCCAAAGTCGCCTATGCCATAAACTCGTTAAATCATTATTGGCGACAAGACAAGAAACATTTTGACTAACCAAATCACTTGTACAAATTTTGTAAAGATTGCCTTTTCTACTTGCTTCGCAAATGATTTCATCATTTTTAAGAATAAAGCATTTTTCTTTATTGAAAACAACATTATAATTTGAATCACAAAGTTGGCTAACACTTATCAAATTAAACTTGAGCCCATCTACTAGTAAAACATTACTAAGAGAGAAAGAAGAGTTACCAATGTCTCCATTGCCAATGATTTTTCCTTTGCCATTGCGAACATGACCATACCTCTTTCTTGGAGCTTGATGTTGGTAAAACGCTTTCTCTTTCCGGTCATATGGCGTGAACATCCGCTGTCCACGAGCCATTTTGAATCCTCCATTGTTGTTATAGCCCCTATGACCTACAAAGGAATTATTTTTAGGTACCCTATAGTTTTGGGGTCCATGGGGTTAGTCTTGAGACCTTTGGGTCTCCAAATATGACTAGAGCTATTTCTCAATTTGCAATTGTTAGCATAATGTCCAACTTTGCCACAATAAAAACAAGTAGGAGTATAAGAGCTACTAGCATGTACGAAAGTCGACCTTGGTTATTTTTCTTAAAAACATTTTGAAATGGTTTATAACCAAGTCCTAATTTGGAATGCTCACCTCTTTGTGCATCTAAATTTTTGTAACTTTATCCGTGATTATGTTAAAACGATGCACATCCTTTTTCAAACATTCAAGATCTTTGGTGAGCGATTATTTTTCGGTTTCAAGAGTATGAACTTGAGTAAGAGTAATAGCATGAGCTTTATCAAGAGATTCATAAGAAGTAAATAATTTATCCTTTTCAATTTTAAGCTCTTTATGCTCCTTTTTCAAAGTCTTGTATTTAACAATCAAATTTTGAAACTCAATTTGCAATTCATCAAAATCACATTGTAATTCATCAAATAAGGAGGAGGTAGAAGAGTTAGAGCGTGCCTCATTATTTTCATCGTCTATGGCCATAAGACCATGTTTGGTTTCTCCTTCCTCGTCGGTTGTTTCAAGTAATTCATCCCAAGTTTTGACCTCCGCATTTAGAGCCTTCTTTTTCGAAAAATGCTTCTTCTTCTTTTGTTCCTCCTCATCGAGTTTTGGGCAATCGGCAATGAAGTGCCCGGTTTTCCGATTTAAAGCAAGCATTATCTCTTGGTTTTCTTGCTTTACTTCTATTCACAAATTTTGCAAATTTTCAAACAAGTGCGGCCGTCTCTTCATCATCATCATCATTATCATAGTATGCATTATTAGAAGAAGAAGCAAGACCTTTAGGAATATTTTGCATACCCGATTGATTGATGGTTAGTTTGGAATTTTTCCTCTCCTTGAGATAGACTTCATAGATGAGGAGGTTCTCGATGAGCTCGTCAAATTTGAGTGTCTCAAGATTTTGTGCCTCCGTGATTGCCGTCACCTTTTCGGACCATGAGCCCTAAGAGCATTCAATACCTTAGTCACCTTGTCTTCTTCGAGATGACTTTACCGAGGGCCACAAGAGGATTGACAATGTTGTCAAGCCTTTCCACCATCTTAGAGATGCTTTCACCATCATGCATGTTAAAGTTTTCAAGTCTTTAACAAACATGGTCTTTCTTGCTTGCTTGACCTTCTTAATCCCTTCATAAATTGTCTCTAATTTTTCCCAAACCTCATGTGCCGACCTTATGCCTCTTATGCGATTATGGCGATAAGAGAACAATGCAAAATAATTAAGGCCTTACCGTTTAGAGAGAAAGCCTTTTTGTCGTTTTCATCGAACTCCTTGAAAGGTTTAAGAGCCAAGTGCCATCCTCCAATTTCTTGGTTGGTTGATCAACTCCTACAACAACCACATTCCAAATGTCGAACCCACACCCTTGTAGGAAGCAATCCATACGGTCTTTCCAAAATGCGTAGTTGTTGGCGTCGAATAGTGGTGGCTTGTTGGTGGAGGCGCCGGTGGTGAGATAAGCATCATTCGTAGCCATGGATCTTTCCTCTTTACTCGAACGAGCTAGCAAAAGAGTTTGGCTTTGATACCACTTGTTAGTCCAAGTGGCTACGATAATCTAAAGGGGGGGGTGAATAGATTATCTCGGTTTTTCAGATTTTGCCCTCTTTTTCAAATAATCAAGCAAAGACGAGAATGTAAATGCGGAAATTAAACAACACTTGTCGATTTATAGAGGTTCAACCCACCTAGGGCCTAATCCTCTACCCCAAAGATATCCGGGGTGGATTTTAAAAAGAAAAAAAGATTTTATTAATTACCAAAATTAATACAACAACACCTTGAGGATTACCACAACCCTCTTACAACACCTTTAAGGAGATTACCACCGTAGGTCCCAAGGGGTGTGAGTGTAAGGTTTAGAAGGGGGGTTGAATAAACCTTACCAACTTTTCAAATTAGTCCTTTAAAATATTCGAGTTAATACTTCACAAATGGTTGTGTCCTTGATGGACAACTAAGTTAGTTAATCAAAGAGTTAGTCACTCAACGCACTCGATCGAACGTTGATAGAATAACTCACTGTTTTGACTAAAGACTTAACTCGATTGTGATTTGTTTTCAGCGGAAGACTTAACACCCTTGAATTTGGTTAAGTTTATTTTAATACTTGGTTTTAGCACTCAGTTGATTATCAATTGGATAGCAAATTTATCAAAGAGATATAAAAATAAGATGCGTAAATTAAAGTGCTGAAATGTAAATGACACAATAAGTTTTTATAGAGGTTCAAGATGGGGTAATTCTTCTACTCATCTCTTCTCCAACTCCTGGAGGAATCCACTAAGTATTGATCAATATACAAAGTGGTTAACAGTCCAGATACAAGTCTTGATCACACAAACACTTGATCCTTTGGGACTCGGTCCGAGATGCCTTGGTCACACAAATGGCTTTTCGTGCGACTCGGCTTCTTCACAGGCGGCAGCTTGCTACTACAACCCACTTGCTTAAGTTCCTTGGATTTGATCACGAAGCCCTCCAAATAGCTTAAGCTTGGTTCAACCTTGAACCCTTCTACAATCCTTCGTGGAATGTAGACCCCTTGATTCTTCAAATGGTTCCTCTTCAACCGATAGAAGGTGTCTTTCCTTCACAAAGTGAGTGTTGGATTGATTTCCTTCGTACTATAGGCTTGAGGATTAATCTTGAATGACTTGAGAATATTTTTGGTTACAATTCAAATATTTTCTTGAATATTTTTGGTTCGTAATCAAGGTAACATTTTCTCGAGTGATTCTCGCCTTTTTATAGTGAACTTTCAAAAATCGCACGTTGAAGAGATAGGCTTATTTTTGAAAGTCACTTGTGGTCGCTTGGCTTGTCTTGTTGCGCTTCTTGGAATTGCCATTTCCTCGTATGAATGATTCTTGACTTTTTCGGTGTTCGACACGGTGAAGTGCCTCCGATTGGTTTATTCCTTTTGCACGCTTCGAACTGAGCACTTCAAGAAAGGTAGTATGGAAGTATTACTTGTTTAAGTAATTCTCTTGATTTAGGCAATGATCTCTTTCGATTATCTCGACTTGACGCATTTCCTTGCCTTCCCCAGGTGACTTCGAGTCACCAATCATGGATGACTCTTCCATCACTTCAACTTGAGACTTGGCTATCTTGAGTTGACTTGATCGATACTTCACTCACCGCATCTCACCGCACCTTCAATCGAGTTCCTATCTTCTCTTCTTTGCCATACTCACCGCCTCACAAATGAGTCTTCCTTCTAGTCTCCATTGTCTTCTTGCATGTTCAGCATAGCCGACTTAACTCACTCGACTAGCCCTATCAATTACAATGCAATTTACAACAAAAATGGGGTGCCAACTTCCTATTCTAAGTTTTACATGGGATTCATCAAAATCTACAAAATAATTTCCCAACAATTTCCCCTTTTTGATGATGCCAAAACTTAAAACATACATCAATAATTAAACAACAAAGATACATACAGAAAATGTAGAATCATAGAATGTATGATTAGAATCGATCTTTTATTGATCATAACATTCTTGTTCTTTACATAGCTGTTTACAAAGTGTATCGAGCTTGAATCAAAAGAAAATGTATCGAGCTTAAATGGACCTTAAAGTAACCATGTCAGTTTTCTATATCTCCACAAGTATAGAAATTGTACAATTTTATTCAATGTACGTAAGACTTACATAAAAATGTATTTATACAAGAAAAATACACGAAGGGGTGGACATCAACACTTCATCTCCTTCGCGCTCCCTTCTTTCATCTTTTTTTCTGTCATCTTCCTCGATCTTCTTCTTTTTTCTCATCTTCACCGCCTTCTTCTTTTCATACGCCCTTCCGGGCTTCATCTCTTCTCGCCTTTTCTTGTCTTTCCTCCCATAGCCGAGTTTGTCTTTTATTTTCCTCTTCAATTCTCTTCACATACTCAAGATTGTTCTTAGCCACTTGCAGTTGGCTACTTCACAAATCAAATCCCCAATAGATCCCTCCTTTCTTGCTTGGATCTATATACTCAATATTTTTGGGCGGGTCTAGTCCAAACCTCTTCCTCCACCGCTTCTTCCTCTTCCTCCCTCGGGCGTGTCTTGTCTTGGACGGGGTCTTCTTTTTCCCACCGAGTGACTAGCGAGTGACCAAAGAGATACTCGCAAAGAGTCTCGCGCTCGTCGCCTTCTTCACATAGTGTGAGACCTTTTTCCCAATAAAAATCCCAAGCTTGAGCCATGGACATATTTGCGAAGTACCCTTCGGATGCGAGCGTCTTGAATTCATCAATAGATCTTGCCTTGCGGTTCAAAGATCTCGAAATGGCACATGTGTCTCTGTCATTTGGAATGCCTCCATGTTGTTTCGTATATCCATAACTCGGGCATCCATCATTCCTTCCACTTCCTTCATCCCTCGCTTCAATCGTCTTTTCTTTTTCAAATGCATAGTACAAAGCAGAGTGTTGGAGTGGCGAGTCACCGGAGTTTGCTAATAATATCACCGTGACAAGACCTTGTTGAGGGTTTTAGCAATCATCAAGGTCACATCTTTCGAACCTTCCCCTCAACAAACTTCCCTTTCTTCTCTCTTATTACTTTCTCACCGTCTTCCCTTCACAATCGCTTCCTCCTTCTCGACCTTCAGATCCTTCGCTTTTAGGTATTCCTCTTCCCCCTTTTTGGCATCATCAAGGAGAGAGGAACCCCGAAATAAGCTAGCAAGCAAGAAGTCTAGTCTCGATAGCCGAGTTTTGCTTCTGGCTGCGGAGTATGCCGCACGGAACTCGAGCGGGTGGCGTTGGATTCACCGCTACCAAATTCATCCCACCATGAGGAGACCGAATTTTCGATCCATATTCTCTTCCATGCGTAGGAGCTCGTTCTTATTATGTTCACGCAATGACTTTATCTCTCGTAGAATGAGATTCATGCATTTGTTCAATGTTCTCTTGCAATTTTGTCTTTGCATCAAAGATTCTCACCCTCCCGGACTAACAAGTTGTTGAACATTGTCCTCAATTATCGAGCTTGTTCCACAGCATTGTTTTCTTGTTGCCACCACTCCTCCTGATCCTCGACTATGATGCCATGCAAATCGCCAGCAGTTGGCGTCTCGTTATCCACCTCATGTCCAGGTGAGGCCTGGTGCCTCTCCATCTTTTCAATCTCAAAATAAGGCTTTGAAAACTTCCCGAACTTCAATCTCTCTCTTGTTTTTGGTGACGGCCAAGCAAATGGTCAAAGTCATAGTTAGCCGAACAATGGTGTCGATGGAATAACAGGGTCGTCTGTGGAAGCGCTCGCGATCTCTAGCCGATTCTTCGGAGGTCGGGTACCGCCAGAGAGAAAGGAAATGATTCTACAAAAGGATCATCTCGGGCAACCGAATCGCTTCAATGATAATTGGTGCTCGTGAAGTCCCTTGTGGAGTCGAACTCCGCTTTGCGCAGCTTTGGGAGCCTGCGCAGATGAACTCGTTTTTAGCTATGGTTTGTTGTGAAGTCGACCCGCCTTGTGCCTCGCCTCGCCTCAACCCAAACAGCCGGTCTCACTGGTTTTTCCAAATGAGTTGATCGTCCTCGGCCTTATCGTGGAGCGCCATCGGACGATGATGAGATTTCCATGGGTGGCTCATCATCAAAGTTGAATGTTTGGCGAGTAGTCTTGAGGTCGACTTACTCGTGGTTGGAACATCTTCACCGAGTCTTTTGGATCATCCACGGGGATGACTCGACTTCATCGTCTCCTTCCGATCCTGAAAAGGTTACATCGATTATCTTGGGAATCGTGAAAAGCACTTATTTCCTTTTTCGATGGATCAATGATAGCAGGAGGGATGTTCTCAGTGCTTCGCTTTTCTCCCCGGGGAAGTCTCAACCTCCCGTTGGCCTTCATTACCTCCCGCAGCCTCAATCGCAATGAGGCGAGGCATCGACATCCCTTTTCGACGGTGTCACCGCCTTGGGGTCTTCCCGAGGTGGCATCCATTGGAGTCTCAACACCATAGATTGCACTTTCATCGCCCAGTGTTAACTCCCAAGGTAGTTCCTTCCTCGTGCCTCGACCGCATCAACAACGTCATTGGCCTCGGCAGGCGCTTGGCACCTCACCGAGACGGTCTCAACTGCGAGCCTCGTTGATGACAACTTGCCGTGTATTCTGGATCGCCCTTCTCCACTTCGCCTCCGAGATTCATTGTGGAGTCACCGCAAAGATCCTCCGACCTTGCCGCAGTGGAGGAGTTTCCCCTCGGTGGCACACCACCGAGTGACTTGAATGGGGTCACTCGTCTCCAAACTCCCGGCTATTCCCATTGAGTATGCAGTTAGAGTAAGGTGGTGGTAAGACACCTTCATTAGGGGTTGGCTCGACCGGGGTCCCCACACTCCCGGTTCATCGCCATTTCCTTAACACCTTCCTCTCGAATGAGCCAGGAAGTGGTGGCAGGCGACAATGGCAATATGCTTTTGCACCACTCCCATAGGATCTATCTCGGTACCGTGATTTGGAGGACTCTCCTGGTCCCTCCATCAATCTTTGCTCATGTAGGATTCTCGATTCTTGCATTGCTTGCTGCATTTGCAACTCTTCTCCGTGGCGAAGAACAGGTCCGATCCTCATCACTTTCCGATAGAATGTCGAGGTGAGGATGTGTATGTTTTGTGGTGCCAAGTGAGAGGGCGTATCTTTGGCCTTCTCACGTGCCTCGGCCTTCTTCTACCTATCTCTCCTTCTCCTTGTCCTTGAAGATCCGCAAGATATCTCCGTGCGCTTTTCTTCATCCGATTAGCTTGGACCACAGT
This sequence comes from Rehmannia glutinosa, assembly GCA_016081115.2. NCBI lineage: Eukaryota > Viridiplantae > Streptophyta > Magnoliopsida > Lamiales > Orobanchaceae > Rehmannia > Rehmannia glutinosa. Next base: position 113,372 of record JABTTQ020002979.1, on the reverse strand, counting down.
GGTCAATCCGAGGAAGTTCATCGCTTCGTCTTCTTCTTCAATGAATTTCGGTCTTTGGAATCGTTCCTGGATCGACTCAACTTCCACTTCCTCCACTCGCAGACGATTTTGGATGTCCGGATAAGGTGGGGATAGGATCATCACATCATCATCATCTCTATCATCTTCTCCTTGATGTCCCTCGTTCTCGGGGATAGAAGGTAGCAAGCTTTGGTGCTCCATATCACAACACCGCGTCGTTGGAGGAGGGGATATAACCTTGTCAACAAAGCGAGTTTGCTTTCTCGGCTACTTCTTGTGTCTCAAATTGCTCGAACTACATACCAGTGTCTTGATTTGCCTCTGGCGATTGCCTTCAACAGACTTGGTTTTCATCAACAATTTCGAGACTCTACTTCTCCCCAGCCTCCTAGATTCTGTTTTTGGTGGTGGGCCGACTCGGCCCGGTTTCTCAAGCTCGAACGCTTGAAGATTCTTCTTCTTCTCTTTGTTTGTACCGGAGGGACATCTGGTTCGGATAAGGTTTCTTCGAGTCATGGGCGGCGGGGGCCGTGCCATCGCTTCTTCTTCGAGGAATCGCCGTCCGTGGCTTATCGATTCTCCTTTTCTTGACGATCGGAGAAGGTATTTGAGATTCCTTCTCCGCTGCGCTACGAGGCGGAGTGACTTGGGCTGCGGGCGGGAGCATATTTCTTTTTCTTTGTTGGAGGGCAACAGATCTTTTCTTGTACCGGTGCGGCCAAATTTCTTTTTGAGGAGGGGAGATACCAGTATCATCGAGGTCAATCGATTCCCCTCACTTGTATCAGCTCTCTTAGCGTAGGCTCTCTTCTGTGCGCCAGAGAGGTTTGATCGAAACATCCTCTTGTTCACATGGAACACCTTTCCATGTCGAAGAGGTACTCCCTTTACTTCCATCATCCGGCCAATCACCAGGCCGTATCCCAGGGAACCTCCAAACGTACCATCCTCCTTGAAGGATTTGTTCCCAATATTCTGGCAGAGTCTGCTGTATACAAACTCAGCCCAATTCACTTTCTTCTCTTCAATGATCGCAACCATCACGATCAATTTTGCTTTTGACAATCACAAAGCCGCCAAATTTAATGTCTATGCATTTGGCAACAATGTCCAAGAATTTGTGGTAGTCCTCTTTCAAGAGCCTCTTATTAGTCAGATAGACTACTTTCGCAAAGACAATCGGACTTGGCTACTTCATTCCAAGCAAAGAATAGGTCGACATCGCTTCATAAATTTCCGGCACTCCTTCCACCTAATAATAAGCGTTGTTCGCGGATCTTTGGCGTAATGATGAACTCCTTTCCATGAACAGAGGACTTGATGCCCTCATCGTGAACCTCGGCGTTCACATAGAACGTCGCGACCTCTTCTACGTAGGTCATAGGAACTCCATCGTCAAAAATGGTTTTAATCCAGATTTTCCAGCTTATCGGAATCTTCTTCACGAGGTGTCGTCGGACCCTTGTTTAACCATACCATCAAGTCCACAAAGACTCGGTGTGGATTTGCTTTCCTAGCTTGACAAAATCATGAGTAGATGCCATTTCGAGATGTTTTACCGAACGAACTTGAAAACCGAATCGAGGATTGATAGGGTTTTGAGAGAAAATTTTTGCTTTTGCTTTCGAGAGAGATGAACAGTTTTGGTAAAGTGAGAGAGAAACGGACGAAATGGTTTAAGTATGGTTCATGAAAGGACGTGCGGGAGGTTTTTGAAATTTGATCAAAATCAACGGCTTAGATCTTGCACGCCGATTTACATTTAATGTCTCGCATTTAATGCGGCAACATTTATATCCAATCATAAGCTTGGTGTGCGCTTTTGCAGACACGCCATAATTATGCCGACGCGTCATTCTTAAAAACATTCCCGCTTAGTAAAAACGACCGCGTTTTTGTCACTTTGCTCATAAATGACTCAAATTACTCCTTAGCGATTCCATCCTTCTTCTCACTCCTCTCCTAGTGACTCAGCTGTCAGCTAACTCGATACAACTGACTTTCCGATACGGCTGATTCACTTAGCTGAATTACGAATTCAGCTCTTTTTCCTCTTTTCATGTTTCATCTCTTTTCTTTGAGTCTTCTGAGTGTCAACTCAGCTCAATTAACCCTAACTCATGCTTGAGTTCTTCAAATCTTGACTCACATAATGGTTTTGTGAACATGTCACCAACCGCTTATCGCTTGAAATATATTCCAAGGTGATGTCCTTCTTTTCAACATGGTCTCTTATGAAGTGATATCTGACATCGATATGCTTTGTTCTTGAGTGCAACACAGGATTTTGAGTGATTGCAATTGCACTTGTGTTATCACACATGATTGGAATTTCCTTTTCTTCAACTTCATAGTCTCTCAGTTGCTGTCTCATCCATAAGACTTGGGCACAACAAATGCCCCGCAACTATGTATTCTGCTTCACCAGTAGAGGTGGCTATTGAATTTTGCTTTTTGCTAAACCATGAAATTAGCCTATTTCAAAGCATTTGACATGTGCCCGAGGTGCTCTTCCTGTCAACTCTACATCCAAAGATAATCGTAGTCCGAATAACCAATTAGCTTGAATCCACCTTCCTTAGGATACCATAAGCCAACTTCTTGGCTTCCTTTCAAATATCTCAAGATCCTTTTTAGCTGCAATCATGTGGCTTTCTTTTGGAGCAGATTGAAATCTTGCACATACACCTACAAAGAAAGGTGATGTCCGCCCGCTTGCCGTGAGATAGAGCAATGATCCAATAAGTGCTCGTATCTTGTTTGATCTACAACTTGCCATCTTCATCCATATCCATTTTGATCGATGTATTCATTGGTATTTTCACGTAAGACTTTTCTTCCATACCAAATTTCTTCGTAAATCTCTCGTGTATTTTGTTTGACTTATGAAGGTTCCATCCTTCACTGTTTCACTTGGAGTCCAAGGAAGAATGTCACTCTCCCATCATGCTCATTTCGAATTTGCTTTGCATGAGATTTGAAAATTTATCACACATCTCTTTGTTTGTGGATCCAAAAATGATGTCATCCACATATATTTGAACAAGCGGATGCTCTTCCCATCTTGAATTCTCAAGAGTGTTCTATCCACTTTGCCTTTTGTGAATCCATTCTCATCAAGAATTGTGACAATGTATCATACCATGCTCGGGTGCCTGTTTCAACCCATATAGAGCTTTCTTGATTTTGTATACTTTATCTCCAAGAGTCTTCTCGCTCAAATCATGGAGGTTGTTCAACATACACTTATTTTTCCAATAAACCATTAAGAAATGCACTCTTTACATCCATTTGATATACAATAAAGTTCTTGTGAGCTGCGCATAGGCAAGAAACATCCTTATGGCTTCCAATCTTGCCACAGAGCAAATGTTTCATCAAAATCTATCCCTTCTTCTTGGCAATATCCTTTGGCTACCAATCTTGCTTTGTTTCTTACCACGTAACCTTCTTCATTCATCTTGTTTCCGAACACCCATTTAGTGCCAATAACATTTTGATGGGTAGGTCTTTGAACCAATTCCCACACTTTATTTCTTTCAAACCGATTCGGCTCTTCTTGCATGGCTTGAATCTAATGTGTGTCATCCAATGCTTGAGACACATCTTTTGGTTCTATTTGTGAGATGAAGCATGTGAACATTGCTTCTTGTTGAGTTCGACATCTCAATGACTAGTTCTCGTGGATGGTCTCTCGGCCATCTTACATCGGGTTGGAGTAAGTTAGCCGGATTGATCGTCTTGCGCTTGTGTTATTTTGATCACTCTCTCATCATCACTTAGCTACAAATTTTCCAAATTGCTTTTGAGACTCGGCTATCTCATCTTCATCCTGGGTTTATAATTCCACTTGACTTCAACATAGGACTTTTCTCGCATGGTTGGTTGATTCACTTATCATCGACTCTTTGATGTCTTCTCCATTTACATTGCGCTCATCGAACACCACATGGATGGATTCTTCTCGTAACCATTGTCCTCTTGTTGAGCACTCAGAGGCTTTGCTTTTCACTAAGTATCCCAAGAAGATACCATCATCAACTTTAGCATCAAAAGCCTTTAAATTATCTTTGCCATTGTTATGGATGAAGCATTTGCATCCAAATATTCTAAAATATGCAACATTTGGCTTTCTCCCCGTCCCGATCTCATAGGGAGTCTTTGTCACCGTCTGCTTATCATGCATCTATTTTGAGTATAGCATGTCAGCGTTTATCGCTTGACAAATTTCAAAATCTTTTAGGTAGCCCCGCTTGACCTAACATGGTCCTTGTCGCTTTTTGAGAGTTCTATTTCTTCTTTCGCAACTCCATTTTGTTGTGGAGTTCTTCTGCAGATAATTCATGACCAATACCATTTTCAATGCAAGATCTTGAGTGATTATACCATTGACAAATTCAGCTTCCTCTGTCGATCTTATTTTGATAATGGTTTGACTCTTCTCATTTTGGATTCTTTTCATCACCGTGGTAGTAGTTTTACGCAGAGTTTCTTTCTTCTTACACATGAATATTGTCCATGTATATCTTGAGTAGTCATCTACTACCACCAAGGTGTATTTCTTCCCACTTATGCTAGCTGGTTCAATGGACCAAATAGATCCATATGTAGCAGTCGTGAATATTCTTGTTGAAGATGGACATGTCTTTTCTTTGAATGATGATTTGATTTGCTTTCCCATCCGCATGCATCACATACACTTTCCTTCTTGTATCTTGAGTCCGAAGTCCTTCTACAAGATCGCTTCGCAAGCTTGTTAATTGTTTTGAAATTCGGGTGACTCGAACTTCTTGTGCCACAACCAACTTGATTCAATTTATGCTCTTTGCTAGTAGACAAGTGCTTGGTGTTGCGATTGACCAATCTACCACATACATGTTCTTTTTTGTCTCGCATCCTTGCAACACAACTTCATTGGATTCAATGTCCTTGATTTGGCATATACCCATGTTGAATTCAACATTATAACCCTTGTCACAAAGTTGGTGATGCTTAGCAAGTTCAAGTTGAGTCCTTCAACATATGCAACATCCGAGATTTCTAATCCATTTTTCTTGATGGATCCAAAGGCTCCCTTATTTCTCCTGAGCTTCATTTCCTCCAAATATGACTTTTGCACCTTTGACTTCCTTGAATTTTGATAGATTTTTCTTGTTTCTGTCATGTGCCTGGAATGCCCACTATCCATGTACCAGGTTCCTTGGCACTCACTTTATTCCTTGAACCCGCAATCAAGGAAATTAAGTTTTAGGTACCCATACTTGCCTGGGTCCCGAGGGGTTAGTATTATAAGATGATCCAACCAACCTATAGCCAAATGATTTGACTCTAAGGGGTTGCCATCTATCGATTACCATAATCATAATTAATTTTGGTAAATTGCTTGGGGTTTTTAGGTTCATAAAGTTGTCTCTTTTGTCTGTATGCTGTGTATGTGTTTTACCAATTCTTTGTATTTGGGTAGTAGTGATATCTCCGAGTGTAGTGCCTAGGTGCATATGTGTGCTTTGATGATAGCTCTTGTGCCTTTGGAATGGCCTTTCTGAGTTCTAGGCCTTTGCCATTTGGGCTTATATTCCATAGGTCTTTGCGATAGTTTACATTATTCTAATCGGCTTGGCTTGGGTACTTTATACCATTCCCATCATATGCGTTTCTTTTATAGAACTTCTCGGGGCTTTTGGTAGCTCTGCTTTCTTCTTTACAGAGTATTTCTTTTGGAGTTTGTTTGAGGAACTCAAATGGATTTCTTCTCACTGTCCTCTAAGCACACTCAATCGGCCATTTTCCTTTTCCTTTATAACCAAGGCCAGTTTGCTTGTGATTGTGTTTTGGAATAAATGTGTGTGCACCATTTGGAGTTTTGAATTTTTGAGATACTTCATTACTTGAAGATCCCTTTTCCAAAATCACTTTTGGAGCTTGACATAGTACAGAGGGAATTAAATATTAAGCCTGTATTGTCTCCACATTCTCTTTGACTCATAATAAGGTCATCCAAGGATTTAGATGCCTTAGTGAATGAGGCAAACACATTTTTGAGGTCATTCTCCTCTTTTCTATATATAGCAAAATATTTATGGTATTAACTTAGCATTTTCCTTTAGACTTTTATTCTCATTAGCTATGTGACTTAGAGTACTCACTCCTTAGTCACCGTGAGTTTTGCTCTTGAGTAGGTTGTTTTCCTCATTTAGTAGTGTGTGTGAGGTTTTAATGTGTTCAAAGTCTTTCATCATTTTGCCTAATGAATCATAAAGATCGAGTGGGTGATGAAGTGTGTGTGTCACATCACTATCACTAGAATCCGAGTGTGATGAGTTAGAGTGTACTTCATCTTCTTGGTCGGGTTGGTCTTGTTCCTTGGCCATTAAACAAATCAAAGCTTCTTCTTCGAGTCACTTGAGTAGTCGCTTCACTACTCTCTCAATCACCAGAGTCTTTTGACTTGGCGTCTCGGCATCTCTGCCTAACATTGCCTTTTTCTTTTCTTTGTCTTCTTTCTCTCAAGACCTTTATTTCCTCTTCATTCCTGTATTTGTTGACTACGAGGATATGGGCAATCAATGGCATAGTGACTGGTTGTCTAGCCCAAGATAGATTTTCAACCTTTTGATCGGCTCTCTTTCCATTCTTGGATTGTCGGCTCTTTGATATTCAACTTTTTGATGCTCGCTCTCTTGGTTGGCCTATCTTCCCTAGACTTGGAGGAGCCGAGTGTCTTCTCGGAGGATTCACCTTTGCCTCTTTTGTAGTTCTTATTGAAGAACTTATTAAACCTTTTAACCATCGGGGCTATTTCCTCTTGGTCAATAACTTTTTAACCTCAAAGACTCTTACCATCCTTAACAATTAGAGCAAAATTGTTTTGGGCACATCTGTCTCCTCTTGAGATCCGAGAATAGCTCATGGTTGGATGTCTTGGATAGGTCCATGGAATGCCTCGGTGCCATGACCTTTATTTCCCATTCACCGAGACTTCTTAGAATCTTCATACACATTTCCTTTTGTGTATATTCTTTTCCAAGTGCGAATAGCTCGTTGGTAATTTACGTGAACCGAGCATCCAGTTGATCCAAGGTCTCTCTCCTGCGAGCATTTTAAAATTCTCAAATTTAAATCGACAAAGAACCGATAGTTTATTTTCCTTGATTTGCTTCCGAGCCTTCACAAATCAATGTTAGCTTGTCCCATTTCTTTAGTCGTTTTGCATGATTTGACTTTGTTGAACATAGCTTTGTCAAGGTTTTGTAAAGAATGTCCTTTGCCACATTGTCCAAGTTATATCTTTTCTGTCATCATTTGTCCATTCACTCTTGGTTTTTCAACCATGGCCGGTCCGGGAGCAACATCCTCTTCACCTTCAAATTGCAGCTCTCCTTACAATTGTTTCACTTTTAAAATTTGCGGAGGTCAATCCTCTATCACTATCCACATCTCATCGTGTAATGCCGATAGATGAGCACGCATACGAATTTTCCAATGATCAAATTCTTCAATTGTGAACATAGGGATGCGTGTCAATTTTGCTTCCATGATAATAACTTTGCTTTGAGTAAAAGAGTTTTGAAAGATTGAGTACTAAAACAAGTTTTGGAAAATTTGGAGATCTAGTTCAAGAACCATTGCGGAAGGCTCAATGAACCAACCGCCTCGATACCACTTGTAGGTTTCAAGGGGTGTGAGTGTAAGGTTAGAAGGGGGGTTGAATAAACCTTACCAACTTTTCAAATTAGTCCTTTAAAATATTCAAAGTTAATACTTCACAAACCGTGTCCTTGATGGACATCTAAGTTAGTTAATCGTGAGTTAGTCACTCAACGGACTGATCAACTGTTAATAGAATAACTCAAATTGTTTTGACTAAAGACTTAACTCGACCGTGATTTGTTTTCATTGGAAGACTTAACACCCTTGAATTTGGTTAAGTTTGTTTTAATACTTGGTTTTAGCACTCGATTGATTATCAATTGGATAGCAAATTTATCAAATGAGATATAAAAATAAGATGCGAAATTAAAATGCTCTTGAAATGTAAATGACACAATAAGTTTTTATAGAGGTTCGAAGATGGGGTAATTCTTCTACTCCTCTCTTCTCCAACTTCGGAGGAATCCACTAAGTATTGATCAATATACATAGTGGTTAATGGTCCAGATACAAAGTTGATCAAACAACCGACTTGATCCTTTGGGACTCGATCCGAGATGCCTTGTCATGCGGTGGCTTCTCGCGACTCAACTTCTTCACAGGCAGGTACCGCTTTGCTACTACACCACTTGCTTAAGTTCCTTGGATTTGATCACGAAGCCCTCCAAATAGCTTAAGCTTGGTTCGACCTTGAACCTTTCTACAATCCTTCGTGGAATGTAGACCCTTGATTATTCAAATGGTTCCTCTTCAACTAATAGAAGTTGTCTTTCCTTCACAGTGAGTGTTGGATTGATTTCCTTCGTACTATAGGCTTGAGGATTAATCTTGAATGACTTGAGAATATTTTTGGTTACAGATTCAAATATTTTCTTGAATGTTTTTGGTTCGAGTAATCAAGGTAACCTTTTCTCAAAGTGATTCCTCAAGCATTTTATAGTGATCTTTCAAAAATATGCCCGTTGAAGAGATAGGATTATTTTTGAAAGTCACTTGTGGTCGTTAGCTTGTCTTGTTGCGCTTCTTGGAATTGCCATTTCCTCGTGTGAATGATTCTTCACTTTTTCGGTGTTCGACACAGTGCGAGTGCCTCCCATTGGTTTATTCCTTTTGCACGCTTTCCGAATCGAGCACTTCAAGAAAGGTAGTATGGAAGTATTACTTGTTTAAGTAATTCTCTTGATTTACGTACGCAACGGATCTCTTTCGATTATCTCGACTTGATCGCATTTCCTTGCCTTCCCCAGGTGACTTGAAGTCAGCTTTTCCAATCATTGGATGACTCTTCTTCGTCACTTCAACTTGAGACTTGGCTATCTTGAGTTGACTTGATCGATACTTCACTCACCGCACCTTGATCGAGTTCCTATCTTCTCTTCTTTTCCATACTCAATTGTCTCACAAATGAGTCTTCCTTCTAGTCTCCGGTTGTCTTCTTGCATGTTCGGCATAGCCGACTTAACTCACTTTCGACTAGCCCTATCTATTACAATGCAATTTACAACAAAAATGGGGTGCCAACTTCCTATTCTAAGTTTTACATGGCATTCATCAAAATCTACAAAATAATTTCCCAACAACCACAATCTTCCTTCACCACCTTTGAAGAGTACCACACTCTCCAAACACCTATCACCTAGATCACCCAAGTGTATTCTTACCACAAGAATACTCACAAGGATGTCTTGTGTTGAATGATGACCAAAATCAAGAATACAACTCAATAATGAATAATACAATATGAGTATAAGTGTAATCAAGAATTGAAAGTCTAGACCTCAAAGAAGTGCAAGTGCAAGTGATTAGACTAATACAACAAGATTTATGAAAGTGTTTGCTTGTATGCTCTTTTGCTTGTGTAATGTGTTGTGTCTTGTTGCTTGAATGAAGCCTCTATTTATAGGAGAGGTCTTGGCTTGATTTCAAGACATAGGCTCCTCCTTGGGGAGTGATTTGCTGCAAAAGAAACCATTTAAAATCAAGATTATAGCTATTAGAAATCAATCCCACAAATTAGGAAAAGTCATTCGAAAATGCAACGGATAGTTTGGTCGATAAAACAGGGGTGTTAGGAATTTTATTGTTTAGATTTTGATGAATGCCATGTAAAACTTAGAGTAGAAAGTTGGCACCCCAATTCTTGTTGTAAAATGCATTGCAATGAATAGAGCCGCCAAGCCGAGTTAAGTCACCTACGCCCTAACATGCAAGAAGACAATCAAGACTTGAAGGAAGACTCACGCCGCGAGACAAAATTGAGTATGGCAAAGAAGAGTAGACAGAACTCTATCGAGAAGCAAACAGATGCAACAGTGGAGCATCACCAAGTCAACTCAAGAGAAGCCAAGTCTCAAGTTGAAGTGACAAGAGTCATCCATGATTGGAAGGCGACTCTAAGTCACCTGGGAAAGCAAGGATATGCAATCAAGTCGAGATAATCGTAAAAGAACCGTCGTCGCAAAATCAAGAGATTTACTTAAACAAGTAATATCTCCATACCACCTTTCTCGAGTGCTCACCCCGAAGCGTGCAAAAGGAATGAACCAATGGGAAGCACCGCACCGTGTCGAACTCTAAAAAGGTGAAAGAACAATTCATACGAGGAAATGGCAATTCCAATAATCTGCAAGCCAACGATCGCAAAGTGACTTTAAAAATAAGCCTATCTCTTCAACGGGCAAATTTTTGAAAGTTCACTATAAAAGGCCGAGGAGTTTGTTTGAGAAGTATGATGACACACATGTGAGATAAACAAGCATATTAGAAAAACAAACATTCTCAATCCTCAAGCCTACATTACGAAGTACATCACCAACACTCACCGTGAAGGAAAGAGAACTTGAATCAGTTGAAGAGGAAAATATCGAAAACAAGGGGTCTACATTCCGGGAAGGATTGTAGAAAGGTTCAAGGTTGAACCAAGTCTTAAGCTTTTGGAGGGCTTCGTGATCAAATCCAAAGAGCTTGAGCAAGTGAGTCAGTAGTAGCAAGGCAAATGCCCTGCGGAAGAAGAAGCCGAGTCGCACGAGAAGCCACCGAGTGATCAAGGCGTCTCAGATCGAGTCCCTAAGATCAAGTCGGCCGTTGTGATCAAGACTTGTATCTGGATTTATTACCACTTTGTAAATCATTACTTAGTGGATTCCTCCAGAGTTGGAGAAGAGAGGAGTAGAAGAATTACCCCATCTTCGAACCTCTATAAAAAGTCCATCTGTGTCATTTACATTTCAAAGACTTAAATTCCTCGCACTTTTAATCGCTTATATCTGTTGATAAATTTGCTATCCATTTGATAATTTATAAGTACTAAATCAAGCTCTAAAATCTTGCTTAATCAAACTTAAGGGTGTTAAGTCTTCCACGAAAATAAAACCACAAACAGTTAAATTATAGCCAACAACTCGAGTTACTCCATCAACAAAAATTTCGAGTTGAGTTTGTTGAGAGATTAACTCTACTTCGAGTGACTAATTCGATTTGTCCATCAAGGACACAAATGTGTAGAATCAACTCAGAGACTTAAAAGGACTAAATCGAAAATTTGGTAAGGTTTATTCAACCCCCTTCTAAACCTTACACTTACACCCCTCGGACCTACAAGTGGTATCGAGCGGTTGGTTCATTGAACCCTCCGCACCGGTTATTCAACTAGATCTCCAAACTTTTCAAAGTCTCGCTTTAGTACTTAAACCTTCAAATTTTTTTTTTTAAAAAGTCATTATCATGGAAGCAAATTTGACACGCATCCCTATGTTCACTATCGAAGAATTTGATGATTGGAAAATTCGTATGCGGTGCTCATCTATCAAAGATTACATGATGAGATGTGGATAGTGATAGAAGATGGGCCTCTCGCAAATATTAAAGGTGAACACAACTCGACGAAGAGTTGCAAACAAGGAGAAGAAGATGTCGCTCCCAGCACTATCATGGTTGAAAAACCAAGAACCGAGTGGACAAATGATGACAGAAAAAGATACAACCTGGACAATGTAGCCAAGGACATCCTTTACAAAACCTTAGACAAAGCCATGTTCAATAAAGTCAAATCATGCAAAACGGCTAAGGAAATCGGGACAAGTTGACATTGATTTGTGAAGGCTCGTGAGCAAATCAAAGAAAACAAATTATCAGCCAGGGTCAGACAAAATTTGAAAACTTCAAAATGATCTCGTGAGAGAACCTGGATCAACTAGACGCTTTCGGTTCACGTAAATCACAAATGAGCCGTCGCACTTGGAAAGGAATATACACGAAGAAATGTGTATGAAAATCCTAAAAGTCTTCCACTGAATGGGAAATGAAGGTCATGGCACTTTGAGACATTCCATGGACCTATCAAAGACATCCAACCATGAACTATTCTCGGACCTCAAAGCCTACGAGTTTGAGCCGAGAAGAAAAGACTGTGAAGAGATAGTTGTACCCAAAACAAATTTGCTCTAATTGTTAAAGATGGGAAGAGAGCCGAGGTCAAAGAAGCCATTGACCCGGAAGAAATAGCCCTGATGGTTAAAAGGTTCAACAAGTTCTTCAATAAGAACTACAAAAGAGGAAAGGGTGAATCTTCCGTAAGACACTCAGCTCCCTCCAAATCAAGGGAAGACAGCAACCAAGAGAACAGATCATCAAAAAGTTGAGTATCAAAGGGCGACAACTCAAGAATGGAAAGAGTGATCAAAAGTCAATATCTATGTTGGAATCAGACAACCAGGTCACTATGCCATTGATCTCATATCCTCGTAGTCAACAAGACAGGGATGAAGAAGAAAGGAAGGTCTTCAGAGAAAGAAGACAAGAAAAGAAAAAGGCAATGATGGGTTTGAGATCACTAAACAAATGCTTGAAGTCAAGAGAGACAATGATTCGAGAGTAGTGAAGTGACTACTCAAGTGACTCAAGAAGAAGCCCGATCCGCTTGATGGCAAAAGAACAAGATCAACTCCGACCAAGAAGATGAGGTACAATCTAACTCATCAAACTCGGACACACTGATAGTGATCGCGACACACACACACTTCATCACCCACCGATCTTTATGATTCATTAGGCAAAATGATGAAAGATTTTGAACACATTAAATCCTCACACACACTATTGAATGAGGAAAACAACCTACTCAAAAGTCAAAACTCAAAGTGACTAAGGAGCCGAGTACTCTAAGTCAAATAGCCGATGAGAATAAAAGTTTAAAGGCCGAAAATGCTAAATTAGTAGCGAGAAATTGCTCGCTTATAGAAAAGAAGGAGAATGACCTCAAGAATGTTATTGCCTCATTCACTAAGGCATCTAAATCATTGGATGATCTTATTTTTGAGTCAAAGAGAATGTGGAGACAAGACAGCTTAGGATTTAATTCCTCTGTGCCATGTCAAACCTCAAGAGTAATTTTGGAAAAAGGATCTTCAAGTCATGAAGAGTCCGAAAAATCCAAAACTCTAAATGTTGCACACACATTCACTCCAAAGCACAATACTAAGCAAACCGGCCTTGGTTACAAAGGAAAAGGAAAAAAAATTGACCGAGTTGAGTGTCTTTGAAAAGACACAAAGAAGAGATTCACCAGTCCTCAGAAATTCCAAACAGAAAAATACTCAGAAAGAAGAAGCGAGCTACCAAAAATCCCAGAAAACCCATAAAAGAAATACATATGATGGGAATGGTAGAAAATATCCAAGCCAAGCCGATTGGAATAATGTAAACTATCAAAGATAGACTTATGGAATATAAGCCCAAATGGCAAAGGCCTAACTCAAGAAAAGGCCATTCCAAAAGCATAAGAGCTTTCATCAAACACATATGCACCTAGGCACTACACTCAAAGACACCACAATTACCCAAGGAAGGCAATTGCTAAAACACACATGCAGCATACAGACAAAAGAGACAAACAGTATGAACCTAAAGATCCCCAAGCAATTTGCCAGGATCAATTATGATTATGGCACGATAGATGGCAACCTCTTAGAGTCAAATCATTTGGCTATAGGTTGGTTGGATCATCTTACAATTCTAACCCCTCAGACCCGACAAGTATGGGTACCTAAAACTTAATTTCCTTGATTGCGGTTCAAGGAATAAAGTGAGTGCCAAGGAACCTGGTACATGGATAGTGGTGCCCGGACATACGACAGAAATAAGAGAAATCATGTCAAAATTCAAGGAAGTCAAAGGAGCAAAAGTCATATTTGGAGGAAATGAAGCTCTGGTGAAATAAGAGGCATTGGATCCATCAAGAGGAATGGATTAGAAATCACAGATGTTGCATATGTTGAAGGACTCAACTTCAACTTATCGAGTATCGATCGGCTACGTGACAAGGGCTACAATGTTGGATTCAACATGGGTATATGCCAAATCAAAGATATTGAATCAAATGAAGTTGTCTTTGCAAGGATGTAGACAAAAAATATGTATGTAGTGGATTGGTCAATCGCAACACCCAACACCGTCTACTAGCAAAGAAGAAAACAATTGAATCAAGTTAAGCCGTGGGCACAAAAAGCCGAGTCACCCGAATTTCAAAACGATCAACAAACTTGCAAGAAGTCATCTTGTGGAAGGACTTCCGACTCGTATACAAGAAGGAGAGTATATGTGATGCATGTCGAAGGGAAAACAAATCAAGTCGTCATTCAAAGAAAAGACATGCCCATCCTCAACAAGAATATTGCATCTGCTTCATATGGATCTATTTGGCCCAATGGAACCTGCCAAAGATAAGTGGAAAGAAATACACCTTGGTGGTAGTAGATGACTACTCAAGATATACATGGACAATATTCATGTGCAAGAAGAAAAAACTCTACAAAAACTACCACAAATGATGAAGAGGATTCAAAATGAGAAGAGTCAAACCATTATCAAAATAAGATCGGATAGAGAACCGAGTTTGTCAATGGAATAATAACTCAAGATTGTATTGAGAATGGTATTGGTCATGAACTATCGCGACAAGGACTCCACAAAGAGAATGGAGTTGCGAGAAAGAAGAAATAGAACCCTCAAAGAAGCAACAAGGACCATGTTAGTCAAGCGAGTTACAAAAGATTTTGGGTCAAGCAATCAACACACTTGCTACACCCAAAATAGATGTATGATAAACAGACAAAATGACAAAAGACTCCTATGAGATCTGGATCGGAAGAAAACCAAGTGTTGCATATTTCGAGAATAATTGGATGTAAATGCTTCATCCACAACAATGGCAAAGACAACCTAAAGGCTTTTGATGCTAAAGTCGATGAGGTATCTTCTTAGATACTCACCGAAAGCAAAGCCTACAGATACTCAACAAAAGAACTATGGTTACAGAGAGGAATCCATTCATGTAGTATTCGATGAGCCAAATATAAATGGAGAAGACATTGAAGAGTCACCGATAAGTCAATCGTCCAACCATACGTAAGAGTCCCATCTTTGCAAGTCAAGCCGAATTATCAATTCGAGAAGAAGATGAGATAGCTAAATCTCAAAAACAATTTGGAAAATTTGCAAATAAGTGATTACGAGAGAGAGCGACCACACAAAGAACACAAACAAGTCGATCAATCCAGCTAACTTACTCCAACCTCGATGTAAGATGGCCGAGAGACCATCCACGAACTTGTCATTGGAGATATAAGAGAAGGTGTCAAACAAGATCCGAACTCAACAAGAAGCTATGTTCACATGCTTCATCTCGCAAATAGAGCCAAAAGATGTGTCACAAGCATTGGATGACACACATTGGATTCAAGCTATGCAAGAAGAGTGAATCAGTTTGAAAGAAATAAAGTGTGGAATTAGTGCAAAGACCCATGCATCAAAATGTTATTGGCACCAAATGGGTATTCGAAATAAAATGAACGAGGAAGGTTCTGTGGTAAGAAACAAAGCAAGACTAGTAGCCAAAGGATATTGCCAAGAAGAAGGGATAGATTTTGATGAAACATTTGCCCTCGTAGCAAGATTGGAAGCTATAAGGATGTTTCTTGCCTATGCAGTTCACAAGAATTTCATTGTATATCGAGATGGATGTAAAAAGTGCATTCCTAAATGGTTTATTGGAAGAAGAAGTGTATGTTGAACAACCTCCAGGATTTGAGCAGTAAGACTCTTGGAGACAAGGTATACAAACTCAAGAAAGCCCTGTATGGATTGAAACAGGCACCCGAGCATGGTATGATACCCTGTCACAATTCCTAAATCGAAAATGGATTCACAAAAGGAAAAGTAGATAGAACACTTTTCGAATTCAAGACAAGAAGAGTATATCTTGCTTGTTCAAATATATGTGGATGACATCATTTTTGGATCCACTAACAAAGAGTCGTGTGAAAAATTTTCAAACCTCATGCAAAGTAAATTTGAAATGAGCATGATGGGAGAGCCGACATTCTTCCTTGGACTCCAAGTGAAACAAACAAGGATGGAACCTTCATAAGTCAAATAAAATACACTAGAGATTTAATGAAGAAATTTGGTATGGAGGAGAAGTCTTCAGAAAAATACCAATGAATACATCACCAAAATGGACATGGATGCAGATGGCAAGCCTCAGATCAAACAAGATACTGAGCACTTATCGGATCATTGCTCTATCTCACAAACAAAAGAGCCGGACATCACCTTTGCTTTGTAGGTGTATGTGCAAGATTTCAATCTGCTTCCAAAAGAGAGCCACATGACAAAGCTAAGAGAATATTGAGATACTTGAAAGGAAGCCAAGAAGTAGGCCTATGGTATCCAAAGGAAGGTGGATTCAAGCTAATTGGCTATTCATTCTAACTATCTTTGGATGCAAGTGGACGACAGGAAGAGCACTTCAGGCACATGTCAAATGCTAGAAACAGACTAATTTCCTGGTTTAGCAAGAAGCAAAACTCAATAGCCACCTCTACAAAATGAGGCGAATACATAGGCTGCGGGCAAATGTTGTGCCCAAGTCCTATGGATGAGACAAAGAATGAGAGACTATGAAGTTGAGGAAAAAGAAATTCCAATTATGTGCGATAACACAAGTGCAATTGCAATCACTCAAAATCTGTGTTGCATTCAAGAACAAAGCATATTGATGTCGATATCACTTCATAAGAGATCATGTTGAAAAGAAGGACATCATCCTCGAATATATCTCAACGATAAACAACTAGCCGACATCTTCACAAAACCATTATGTGAGTCAAGATTTGAAGAACTCAAGCATGAGTTGGGGCTAATTGAGTGGTGACACTCGGACAAGTCAAAGAAGAGAAATGGAACAGAAAAGGGGTGAAAAAGAGTGAAAACAAAATCAAATCGAAGAAATCGATTGATCGGAAAGACAAATACACCGGTGATAGCCGAGTCACTAAGAGAATCATGCGAGAAGTAAAGTTAAATCGGCTAAGGGATAAGTTTGAATAACTTATGAGCAAAATGACAAAAACGCAATCGTTTTGACTAAGCGGGAATGTTTTAAGGAATACATCAAAGATAATGATGATGTGTACGCATAAAGCCGCACACCAAGCTTATGATTGGATATAAATGCTTTGCCGCATTAAATACGAGACATGAAATGCTCAATAGGCGTCGAAATCCAAGCCGTTGATTTCGATCACAATTCAAAACCACCCGCACGCCCTTTCATAAACCATATTTAAACCATTTTCGCCCGTTTCTCTCTCACACTTCTAAAAACGTTCATCTCTTTCTCTCAAAAGCAAAGGCAAAATACTCTCGAAACCCTATCAACCTTCAAATCAATTTTGAGTTTTTCCTTGATATAATCTTGAGAAATGGCACCAACTTATGACTTTACCAAGTTAGGAAAGCAAATCCACACCGGTTCGACGGTGGATTTCGACGAATGGTGAAGCAGGGGTCCGACGACACCCTAGTGAAGAAAATCGCAGAGAAGTTGGAAACGTCCGGACTAAAACCGTTTCTAACGTTAGAATATCCAATGACCTATGTGGAGGAGGTCGCACAATTCTCGTGAATGCCGAGATTCACGATGAAGGAATCAAGTCATCTTCACGGAAAGCGACTATCTCTCGCCAAGGATTTGGTGAATATTGCTCACTACCAGCAGGTGAAGGAGCATCCGAGATTAAAGAAGCTGATGTAAACTTGGGACGATGGAAAGAAATAGCCAAGTCCGACCTTTGATAAAATAATTTACACAAAGAAACAAGAGATCAAAGGAGGATTATCACAAGTTGTTGGACATAGTTGCCAAATGTCTCGACATCAAATTTGGCTTTTGACCAATCAAAGGCAAAGCTGATTGTAATGGCCGCAATCATCGAAGAAAAGAAGATAAACTGGGCTGAGTTTGTCTACGCAGACTCTGCCGAGAATGTGGGAAACAAGTCCTTCAAAGAAGATGGCTCATTTGGAGGATCCTAGGATATGGCCTAGTGATTGGCCGGCTATTGGAGGTGAAAGGAGTCCCTCTTAGACATGGGAAGGCATTCCATGTTAACAAGAGGATGTTCGAGCAAACCTCTCTCGGCGCACGAAGAGAGCGTACGCCAAGAGAGCACGACACCGAGGGGAATCACCGACCCGAAGATACAATCTGTTTCCTCTCCAAATAAGAAGAAAGCGCCCCTGCAGGTGCTAAGAAGATCACGCCCCCCGCAAAGAAAGAAAACCAAACATGCTCCCCCCCTGCAGCAGAGTCACCGCCCCAAAGAAATGTGTGTCTCCCGCCCCTGCAGCAGCCGTCGAGAAGGACTCACAAATACCTTCTCCGATCATCAAAAGGAGAAGAATCGACAAGCCAAGACGGCCGGCTCCTCGAGAAACAAACACCAAGACGCCCCCGCCGCACAAGACTCAAGACACCGTCTCTGAACCAAATCCTCTGGTACAAACTAGAGACGAAGAAGAATCGTCAAGCGGTCCGAGCGAGAAACCAATCGAGTCGGGTTACTCAGCTAGCACAAATATCGGAGACTATCGGAGAAGTAGAGTCTCCGGATGTGGTTGATGAAACAGCCAAAGTCTGTCAAGGCGTCACAGAGGCAACCCGAAGACACAATCAGCTAGCTCACACAAACAAGCACAAGAAGAACTCCGCCAGAGCGGATAGTGATGTAATGATCCTATCTCCACCTTACCCGGACATCCAAAATCGTCTGCGTGAGTGGAGGAAATGGAAGTTGAGTAAGTCAAGGGAACAGTTCCAACGGCCCGAGTTCATAGAAGAAGAAAGAGCAATCTGCTAAATTTCCTTGGATTAACTATCGTGCTCCCGGCTCGGATGAAGACAATCGCACGACATCCTGCAGATCTACAAGGACAAGGAGAGACAAAAGCAAGTCAAGAAGCCGAAGACGTGAGAAGGCAAGCATCCGCCCTATCTCCGGCACCACGTAACACACACATCCTCTTCTTGATGTCTTCTCTCGGCGGACGAGGAACCGAGAGAATCTTCCACGCCACGTAAGAGTTGCAAATGCAGCAAGCATTGCACGAATCAAGAATCCTTCACGAGCAAAGACTAATGGAGGGACCAGAGAGTCCTCCGAACACACAATGAAATCGATCCAATGGGAGTGGTTCAAAAATAGCCACCGTTGTTGCCGCTACTACTTCCCACTCACTCGAAGAAGCAATAAGGAGATGGCGATGAAACCGGGACAATGGGGACCCCAACGAGCCAACCCCGATTGAAGGTGTTTTACCACCGTCCCAACTACCGAACATTCAAAAGACACAACCGGAGTTTGGAGATGAGTGACCCCATTCCAAGTCACTCACCGGTGCGTGCGCCGAGGGGAAACTCCTCCACCGCAGCCTAGGTCGGAGGATGCTGCAGATGACTCCACAAAGAATCAAGGAGGCGAAGGAGAGAAATTACAAACGCAAGAAGAACAGCCATCAGTTCAGCGATCAACGGCTCGGCTGAGATCTGCCTCACGAGGTGCCAACCGCTCGGTGACGCCGATGCAAACAGGGCACGGAAGGAACAACCCCGGGAGTTAACACTGGGCGATGAAAGTGCAATCCATGGAGTTGAGACTCCAATGGATGCCATCGTAGAAGACCCTAAGACAGTGACACTTGTCGAAAGGGTGGACCAAGGCCTCGCAGCGAGAGACTACCGGAGGTAATGAAGGCCCACGGGAGGTTGAGACTTCCCGGGTAAAGAAACTGAAGTAGAAAACATCCCTCCCGCTATCATCGACCCATCCGAGAAGGAGATCGCCGCACTTCATGATTCCCAGGACAACCCCGATGTCACTTTTCTCCTGGGATCGGAAGGCGAAGAAGAAAAGCCGAGTCATCCCCCATGACAACTCCAAAAGACTCACCGCGGATGTTCCAAGCACGAGCAAGTCGATCCCAAGACTACTCGTCAAACTTTTAATTTTGATGATGAGCCACCAATGGAAATCTCATCATCGTCCGATGACGCTCGATAAGGCCGAGGACCGCCATCAAATGGAAAAATCGGTTGAGACCAACGGCCGTTAAGACAGTGAGGCTCGGCAAGCCGGTCTACTTCACAATGTAACCCACCAACAAGAGACCACCGCACAGCTCCTCAAGCCGCAGCAGGATCGATTCCCAAAAGAACTTCACGCGCACCGCTCATCATCGAATGCAGATCCCGGTTGGCGGTGATGAATCTTTTGTAGAATCTTTCCCTTTTTCACCGAGATACGAACTCCATGAAGAGTCGAAAAAGCGAACAAGCACGCTATCACAAACCAGCCCCTGTTCTTCCATCGACACCATTGTTCCAAATAATTATGATTTTGATGTCAGATGGCCATCGGCTACAACAAGAATCACCAAGTTCGAAAGTGTTCAAGGCACTCTTTCTTGAGGTTGAACGGATAGAGAAGCATCGGACCTCATTGGACATGCGACTAGACAACAGAGATGCCACCCTTACACCGATTTAAGAGGCATAACATTCGAATAAGGGAATGGTGGCAACAAAGAAGAAACAATGCGTGTGGAACAGTGAGATACTTGAACATTGTTCAATAAGTCAGCCGGTGTGGAGAGTCAAAATGCTTGATGCAAAAACGAAGCCGAGAGAACACATTGAGCATAAGCATGAAGCTCACACTTTGCCGAGATCAAGGCTGCTGCGTGAGCAAAATACAAATGATCTACAGCGTTTGGAAGAACACATGACAAGAAAATTCAGCCTTCTCATGGCCGAGATGAAGCCGATTTCAAAGAGAATCCAACGCTACTCGATCCGAATTTCGTGTTGCATACAACGCAACCGACTTGAAGCAAAACTCAACCATCAAAGACTCGACTTCATGCTTGCCAACATGTTCCCCGGGGTTCCTCTATCCTTTGATGATGCCAAAAAGGGGAAGAGGAATACCTCAAAGCGCTAACATCCGGCGAGAAGAAAGGAGCAAAACCGAGAATGGAAAATCACCGAGGAAGTCTTGAAACAGAAGAAAGGAAAGCTCATTGAGGGGGAAGGATCAACGATGTGACATTGATGATTGCACAAACCCCCAACAAGGTCCTCACACAAATGACATCATAAGCGGAAACTCCCCGTGACTCGCCACTCCACCACTCTGTTTGTATCTATGGCCGAAAAGAGAAAAACAATTGAAGCAGGGATGAATGAAGTGGAAGGAAGAATGGATGCCAGGGTTATGAACATCTTGAAAGAACATGGAGACATTCCAAAGGTGAGCGAGACACCTATGCCATCTCGGATGTCGGGATAGAGCCACGATCGCCTGATGAATTTAAGACGCTCGAATCGAGGGATACTTTGCAAATATGTCTATGGCTCAAGCTTGGGACCTCAGTCTTGGGAAAAGGGTCTCACGTTATGTGAAGAAGGCGACAGCAAGAGACAACCTAGCGTGATCGCTCTGCTGTCACTCCGCCGGTC
The DNA here is from genome assembly GCA_016081115.2 of Rehmannia glutinosa. Lineage (NCBI taxonomy): Eukaryota > Viridiplantae > Streptophyta > Magnoliopsida > Lamiales > Orobanchaceae > Rehmannia > Rehmannia glutinosa. Next base: position 91,846 of record JABTTQ020002979.1, on the reverse strand, counting down.
ACTCACCGAAAGAAGAAGACCCTAGTACAAGATACGCCCGCAGGTAGAGGAAGAAGTAGTAGTGGAAGAAGAAGCTTGGACCTAGGCCTCGCCAAAAAAACATCGAATATGTGGATCCGGGAAAGAAATGAGGGATCTATCAAGGTGGGGCTTGACCAAGTGGCAAATTTGAAAGTGGCTAAAACTAACGCCGAGTATGCAAAAAGACTAGAAGAAGAAAACAAGAGACAAACTCAGCTATGGGAGGAGAGACAGAAAGAATAAGAAGAGATGAAGCTGCCAGAAAGCATATGAGAAGAAAAAGAAGGCGGTGACGACGAGAAAAAGAGAAGAAGAGAAGAAGATCTTGATCAAGATGAAAGAAGGAGACAACGAAGGAGATGAAGTGTTGCTTTGTCAACCCTTCGTGTATTTTATCATGTAAATACATACAATGTAAGTCTTACGTAATAAAGCTATAAATTCTTTATTTTCGGTGTAGACAAATATGTGCTCGATACACCGTGTAAACAATTGTGTAAAAGAACAGAATGATATGATCAATAAACAGATCTATTCTCACAAGCATACATTCTATGTCAATACACTATCTCGTATGTATCTTTGCTATTTGCATTTTTTTGAATGGTTTAAGTTTTGGCATCATCAAAAAGGGGGAAATTGTTAGGAATTTTATTGTTTAGATTTTGATGAATGCCATGTAAAACTTAGAGTAGAAAGTTGGCACCCCAATTCTTGTTGTAAAATGCATTGCAATGAATAGAGCCGCCAAGCCGAGTTAAGTCGCCTACGCCCTAACATGCAAGAAGACAATCAAGACTTGAAGGAAGACTCCGCGAGAGACAAATGAGTATGGCAAAGAAGAGTAGACAGAACTCTCTCGGAGAAGCGGTGAGATGCAAACAGTGGAGCATCGGTCAAGTCAACTCAAGATAAGCCAAGTCTCAAGTTGAAGTGACAGAAGAGTCATCCAATGATTGGAAGGCGACTCTAAGTCACCTGGGGAAAGCAAGGATATGCGGTCAAGTCGAGATAACTGTAAAAGAACCGTCGCCGACAAATCAAGAGATTTACTTAAACAAGTAATATCTCCATACCACCTTTCTCGAGTGCTCGATCCCGAGGAAGCGTGCAAAAGGAATGAACCAATGGGAAGCACCGCACCGTGTCGAACTCGAAAAGGTGAAAGAACAATTCATACGAGGAAATGGCAATTCCAAGAACTGCAAGCCAACGATCGCAAAGTGACTTTCAAAAATAAGCCTATCTCTTCAACGGGCAAATTTTTGAAAGTTCACTATAAAAGGCCGAGGAGTTTGTTTGAGAAGTATGATGACACACATGTGAGATAAACAAGCATATTAGAAAAATCGAAACATTCTCAATCCTCAAGCCTACATTACGAAGTACATCAATCCAACACTCACCGTGAAGGAAAGAGAACTTCAATCAGTTGAAGAGGAAAATATCGAAAACAAGGGGTCTACATTCCGGGAAGGATTGTAGAAAGGTTCAAGGTTGAACCAAGTCTTAAGCTTTTGGAGGGCTTGATCAAATCCAAAGAGCTTGAGCAAGTGAGTCGTGTAGCAAAGCGCAAACCGCCCAATGAAGAAGCCGAGTCGCATGAGAAGCCACCGAGTGATCAAGCGTCTCGCATCGAGTCCCTAAGGATCAAGTCGGCCGTTGTGATCAAGACTTGTATCCGGACTGTTACCACTTTGTAAACCGATCATTACTTAGTGGATTCCTCCAGGAGTTGGAGAAGAGAGGAGTAGAAGAATTACCCCATCTTCGAACCTCTATAAAAAGTCCATGTGTCATTTACATTTCAAAGACTTAAATTCCTCGCACTTTTAATCGCTTATATCTGATAAATTTGCTATCCATTTGATAATTTATAAGTACTAAATCAAGCTCTAAAATCTTGCTTAATCAAACTTAAGGGTGTTAAGTCTTCCAAAAATAAAACCACAATTGAGTTAAATTATAGCCAACAAATGAGTTACTCCATCAACAAACACCAGTTTGTTGAGAGATTAACTCTACTTGAGTGACTAATTCGATCGTCCATCAAGGACACAAACTGTGTAGAATCAACTCAGAGATTTAAAAGGACTAAATCGAAAATTTGGTAAGGTTTATTCAACCCCCTTCTAAACCTTACACTTACACCCCTTGGGACCTACAAGGGTTCAACCGGGTCACAGCAGAGATAAGATTGAAATGAGTTTGCTGCGATTTTTACACAGGGGGACCGACCGGAGGGGGTTCGACCGGTCACCCATGATCTTAACCGGTTGGGGTGTTTAAAAACGAAACAGAAGAAGACAGAACTTGAGAGGGCCTTCCCGGTACCGGTCGCCTAGGGTCGACCGGCCGCCCTCACGGCGACCTCGGGGTCGACCGGCCCCTCCTTGATATCTCATACATCCCTTTTTCTCGTTTCAAAACTCAACTCGTGTACAGGTTGCCCTATAGGCGGCCGAGTCGAAACTGAAACAAAAGTGTTGTCCAATTTTTTATCGAAAATAAACTCCAAGAAATACTCCAAAAAATAATAAAAACATTTTAAATCGATCATAAGTTTTTAGAAAACATTTAGGGACATTGTTTTGGTTTAAAACTCATTTGAACAAAATCATCAAAATCATGATAAAAACATTTATCTAACATCGTATACATTACACTAAAAATTGAAATGAATGACAAATACACATTGCCCTCTCTATTGCAAACCACGTATTGCATACCTAATTTCATCGTTCTTGAATTTCTTTGTAGTGCTTCTTCTAACGCCGAAGCCACTACACAAACCATAATCTTGTAAAATTGTATTCCGACCTCCAATGTACGGAAATGCATGTTGGCACAAGGAACTTTTTCTTGTTCAACCTCCTCGGGATCCAATATTTAGTTGATCCAGCGAGATTTCGAGCCTCGACCAACGTGAATTGTGTAACTGGATCTTGATCTGGTAAAAACACAATATTAACATATTAAAATTACAAGTTTTGAATATTATTTACACATTTTCAATGTATCGTGTAAATTCATATTTACTGAGAACATGAACGTATGGTGCAAAATCGAACTCACCAATATTTGTCTTATAAGTACACATATTTAATGCCCTTTGTGTACATAATTAATACTCTAAACATATAGTACATGCATTGTAATTAGGCAAAAACGTAGTTGGGGAATACATTATATGTGATACATATTTTTCATACCAAATACACAAATTCGAGGCACTATACACATATTTCATTAATACTAACAAAATACACATATGTACTGAGAAGCTATATGTGATACATTATATGTGATACATATTTTTCATAATAAATACACAAATTTGAGACACTTTACACACATTTCATTAATACTAACTAAACACACATATGTACGAAACTATATGTGATACATTATATGTGATACATATTTTTCATAATAAATACACAAATTCAAGACACTATACACACATTTCATTAATACTAACTAAACACACATACTCGAGCATATAATATACACATATGTTACATAATTACAAAGCTATATGTACAATTTTTATAGTAAACATACACATTTTTTGTTATAATTACACATCCATTCTCGCAATACTAATTCGTGAATTTTTTTGATTGTTCCACATTACATGCATTCTAACACACATTTTTGCTGATGAATTGATGTGAAATTTTACCTCGATGCGATCGGCCCAGGTTTGTGGAAGGGGTATCCTGTGTTTGTGACATTGCAATATCGATCCGTTGATGTGGGTTGCGATTTTTTTGTGTTTTCGATGATGGTTTGATTTGTGTTTTGATGCTTGATTTTCAATATTGGTTTTTTCTTGGTTGTAATTTTGATTTTTCTCTTTGTTTGCGGGTTCAATGTTTGCGTGGGAATGTTGTGTTTTTTTACGCCGGTTTGATCGTGGAGAAGAGGATGATAATTATGGTATTTGGACGCCGGTTTTCTCTGTGTTTTCACGTTGGTTTGAGCGTGGAGAAGAAGATGGTGATTATGGTAAGATTTCATTCCTTGATTTTAGGAAAACAGCTTATTTGACTGATTTTAATGTTCCAATTATACCCTATTTGGTCCCCACCATTTTTTAATTACTATAAAATCCCATTAAATCCTAGCCTTTCGTTTTATTTGGTTGGAGGGTGTGGATTGAGTCTCATATTCTTACCTATAGCTATGGTCTCATAGGATCTCTCCCTATATATATATATATATTTATTATTGAACCGAATGATTGTAATAGAACAAAACAGCTTTTGAATACCAAATTATCATTCAAAAGAGATTTTTCCAAAAAAAAAAACATATTTAATATATAGTGAAACAATGATCTTATATCATACTAATAATTCCACCTGTGCATTGCACGCGTATTAGTATTTTAACATTATTAATTTGTAATGAAACTATTTATTAACAAGGAGTTGGTATTTATTATGGTAAACCCTAAGGATGCTCTCGCCTCTCTCTTCCTTGATGCCACCATCCACCTCCCTTCTTAATTTTCCAGATGTTTTCTCCAGCAACGTCATCATGACGCTGCCATCTCCTCTGGATCCACGCCTCGATCCTTTTTCTCCATAATTTATGAAGGATATGCGATCTTTCTCTCATATGGTTTCGATCACATCTCATCTTTTGATTTAATTTTATGGTGATATTCCTATTGGATTTATGCAACAAAGATGTTATGGCTCCCATGGTGTCTTCTTCTAACCCCTCTCGATCGACCATGTATGATAATAGGGTTTTTGAAAAAAAAAACCCTCATGCGTGCAACAGGTTGGACGCCGTTTATGGTGCTTTTATGGAGGGATCATGTTCCATGCAAGTACATGGGGATAACACCCATGTGCAACCACAACACTTGGAAGTTGTCCCAAAGGTGGTTACCCCATGTGTGGTCCCCAATTATGTTATGCTCCTCCGGAGGTGATCCTGTGAGTCTATTACTATTGGCGATCAAGGGTGGTCCCCTCTTCCGATTGCAACACTCTAAATTCGGCTAAGGATTCTTTAATCCATTTGGGAAGACCTTCACCGCACAAATTTCTTATGGTAACTTTATCCATAATGAAATCTCATCTTTTGCTAAGGTGATTTACTGGTCATCATCTTGTTATTAATGATAAAGTGAAAATCATATTCTACTATCACATGGGTTATTCGAATGCCCCGAACCCATTAAAAAGGGGGATTATTATTCGTGACTATTGATGAAAATATTTATCAACACCGGATAAGGAATTTTCTTTCTCTTTAATTGGTCATGTGCTCCTTAATAAAGGAAGTAAACCTCGCCTTTATTACATCTTCATAAACGACTTTCGAATTTATGGAATATCAAAACCGATTGGAAATTGATACCATGGGTAAGGGTTACTTTTGTGTCAAGTTTTCAAATGCTCAGGATCATGCCTGGGCTCAAACTCGTGCTTCCTGGGCTCTTAATCCTGGTTCGATTCATCTGTCTCCTTGGGTGCCGAACTTTAACCCTTATAAAGTTAATACTTCCACGGCCAGAGTCTAGGTTTGTATCTTTGAACTCGGTCTCGAGTATTGGGAGCCTAGTATTATTATGGGAATCGCTAAAGCAATTGGTTCACCAGTGTAAATTGATGAACATTCGTTGAATGGATCTCTAGGACATTTTGTTCCGGTCTTGGTTGATAATGATATGTCCAAACCTCTTCAAGATTACATCATGGTTGAAATGGTTGATCATTGCTCATTTATTTTGCTCGATTCACGAAAATTGCCTAATATTGTGCTCATTGTTGCATAACGGGACATTCTTCTGGCCCCGCAATTTGGTTGTGCGTCCCTAATCCTACAAAAACATCTGGTTTGGGCTTCCTCTGCAGGGTCGATCCATGGCTAGAAAGATGTTTCAACAAGTTAATGTTACATAGGATAAGAGCAAGACCATTGGCGCCTCAAGCGAAGAATTTACTAAGCATGATAATGCTTGTTGTTGAAACCGTGGCTCATTCTCCTAGGCATGTTGATGGTTCTTCTCTTATCGTCGCTTTGGGGAATTCGTTTGCTGCTTTAGAGGATGTGAATGATTTAGTAGACGATAATGAGGTTCTACACAAAGCCATGGCTTCTAATTCTGTGGAAAACTCTTCGGGTGAGACGCAAGGACAAACTAGTCCATCTTTGGCTTCACATTCTCCATTGGCAACTTTGGCTACTTTGGATACACATTCATAATTGGATCACACCGCATTGAATATTGCATCTAGGGTTCTTCCGCTTTTCACAAGGGACACCCTACCTACTTTGTCTAATATCAAGCGGCGCCGGAGGACAGTCCTGTACAAGTTGGCCAAGCCCATTCGTCACCTTTGTCAGGCTATTCGGGATAAATCATTAGATGATACTAAACAATAACTTTTTCATGATGTTAATCAAAGTTCGACGCCTCCAATTCATAACTTCACTATCTTGGACGATGCTCAATCAGATAATTTGAAGTTCCCACAAGTGGATGCTACCAAGAGGTGGGAGGATTATATTGTCGAAGTAGATTCTTCTGATAATGAGGATCATGGATGACTGTATGGATCATCCCTTGTTATGATTTTGGTTTGATCTGTGATTAGTGATCTTTTTATGCATTTTTATGTGGACGTTCTGGTTTTTTCAGGGGTACTCTTTTCTGCCAAGGATTTCCCCACAAGGGTGGGTTTTACCTTGGTAGGTTTCAACGAGGCCCATATTTAAACTACCTGATCGATTTGTGATCAGGACTTTTTTCCTTTCTTTTATATTTTTTCCACTTATTGAAAAAATGAGTTGGTATTTATTACTTTATTTTAATAATAATATTCATATAAAGTAAATAAAGATAAGTATTTGTATATCAAATTTATATTTTTAATTATAGACTTAAATGTCAAATTCAGCTCGTTTATATTTATCTCTCAAAATATGCATATTTCTATATTGGTATTATATCTGTCACTCTCTTTCTCACACACACTCTACTTCTATACAAAAAAATCCATATGAGACATATATTTCATATTGAACTTGTATTAATGAAAAAAACAACACTTGACATTATTAATAAATAAAAATTCTTCACAATATTGTATTAATAAATCTATCATGCCTCCATAAATAATGTCAATGAAGAAAAGTAGTTTACAAATTACGAAAAACTTCCTTGTATACAACATTTGTAGTTTTATTGCTACATTTATTCTCATCATCAAAAATTAGGATTTTTATACACTTATGATTAGTCACCATGGATACAACAACGCATAAATTGACCGTGGTGAATCATCGCTTTTTCATAAGAAGTCCAACATGCGAGAGAGAGAGAGAGATTGTGCTCGACTTTTATTGATAGTCATTGCATATGAAACAATCAAAGGAAATTGTCTTCGTTGGAACTTGAAAGGCAACCTCGGTTTTGAGGAATTAATACCTTTTGACCCTCATTGTTTCTTGTAAGAATCTTTGCCTCCAAAACATGATTCACCAAGCTTTGTAAAACCAAACATAGTGTCGTTGCACAAACCAAGTGAATGGTCTATATTCCTAAATAACATTATTGAGTTCCAACTTTCAACTTTAACTCAAGATTCGACACTCCGAATACCTAATTGTGTTCAAAAACTCCGGTGCATGCACATCCCGCAATAGGTCAACATTTGAATCGATTTGCAGCGCAATCGTCGAGCTCAAATATATCTTACATTCTTCGCCGTTCAATGAATTCATATATTCATTTATAGAATCGCCCACATCAAGTCTTTGGTGCAAGGATGTCGCGACCCTCCAAATAAGCCGATCATTCATTAGTCTTACTAAATCGTGGATATGTGCTTTCTACAATTGTCGCAATAGGGTCCCCATCATATTTCAATAATACATCATCAGGAATTTCAATATCAACAATACCATCATTCGGACCTCCAATTGATCCATATCCTATGCTCGCGATCCATTCTGAAAACTTCTTCAATTCAAGACACTCAGATCTGAATTTAGATTTTGTAGCCTCATGTTCTTGGTTAACCTCAAAACCATGTAATATATCCATAAATGTGAAGAATTGATCGTCGCACGAACTATGTCTTGTCTGGTGCCTTTTGGAATAATAAGTAAGATTTGGCGAGAATCCCCACCGAGCACCACTGTTTAACCTCCAAATGGTTGATATGAGCTATTTGGATTGGTGTATCACATAATATCTTTCAGTGATTTATCCAAAGCTTCAAAACAATGTTTATACATCATGGGGCTTGATCCCAAATTATCAGTTATGCATGTACTATTAGTTCTGCAAGCGGACTACCTTGAGAGATTTTGCACATTGATTCTTCAGTAAGAATGAATGGAAGTTTAAATATCGAATGACCAGTTCTTCCGTTTGGCGGAAGAAGAAAGCTATGCCGCTAGATGCTACATTCAAGACAATTCCACCCCTAGACCTTATGACTGCAGAAAGTGTTCGCCACATAAAAGTTTTTCCAGTGCCTCCATATCCATATACGAAGAATATATCACCCTTCTTCGAATCAACTGAGTCCATAACATTATTATAAACATGTCGCTGCTCACTGTTCAAACTTTCAATCATATTTCTGTGTTCATCGCTCAATGCTTCATGATCTTATTGCATTTCATCAGAAATAAACTTATTGTGAAAGATATTACAGCTCACGACATTTGGTACTGGCATCTCCGGCTAATCCTTTAAACTTTTTCCGAGCTTCTGCAACAATTTCTCAACTTCCACTAATGCCAGATTTTTTTATTTCATCATCACTCAGATTCAATTTTGAAAAGTATCAAATGAATCAGTTAGTTGGATCAATTTAAATATAACAAAATTTAATAATTCAATATAATAACATTATTAATATCAATTTGTCTATACTTGATACCTTTATATTTTCTGAAAGGGCGTTGTGTGTATAAAACATCATCTGATAAATATTTCCAACATTTTTCCCAAACATATTCTGGACGGCTCAAAGAGTCTGAATAAATCAATGTAGTGAACAAACCTCTCACGGAGTGTGCAGATCCCCAATAGCTTGCCTCAGTATTACCATCAATATATTCTCTATCATCTTCCAACAACCCCAAAGCATAACAGCATCGCGATATGAACCGTCATCGGGTGTTGTTAACCTTTTTAAATCATCATGACACTTGGCTCCTAGGATTATGTTAAGCGCACACCTAACATAATAATTATCACTGCACCCTAGTAGTGTTTGATACACGTTTTTATCTTAATTTTCATGATTTTATTTTTACCCAAAACAATGTTTTTAATTGTTGTCCAAATACTCCTAAATGATTTAAAATAGTTTTAATATTTTCCTAGTATTTCTTCAAGTTTTACTTTAGATAAAATTGGACAACACTTTTAATGATTTTATGTTTATAAGTTTTTTACTTCAAAATAAGGTTCCTAAATGTTGTCTAAATACTCCCGATTGGTTTAAAATGTTTTTACTAAATTTTTGGAGTATTTCTTGAGTTTTATTTTCGACAAAAATTGGACAACATTTCGTCGTTGTCGACCCGCGCCTCTATAGGGCAACCCGCATCAAGATGATTTTTGAAACAAAAATGAGACGGAAAAAAAAATCAAGCAAGTCGACCGGCCGCCGTGGGCGTCGACCGGTTCGATCGACCGACCTGGCCGCCTGGGGTCGACCGCACTGCAAGTCTTGGTTTTGAAACAGACTTACGCACTTTGATTTTTAAGGATGTGCGACCAAGCCAACATAGAGGACGACCGGTCGAACCCTACGCCGACGGCCGCCTATGTAAATTTGCTTGAGTTTCATTTCAAACTTCTATTTCGTGCGGCCGCCGCCCTATAGTTTGACAAAGAAAATTCTAACCGTTGTGCAAACAGACAACTTTTCCCTAAATTGTGGGATTGATTTCTAACAGCTATAATCTTGATTTTAATTGCAATGTTTTTTAGATATCAAATTCCAAGAGGAGCCTATCAAGGATCAATCATCTCCTATAAATAGAGGAAGATTTGAATCACAACAACAAGAGAGAACAACACAACACAACAAGATATACTCAAGCAAACACTTGGTCTTTCATTGTTATTATTCTTGTTGTAATTTGCCTAGCTTATCATTTTCACATCCTTGAGGTCTAGGCTATTCTTGATTACACTTGCACTCAATTGTATAATTCATTATCGAGTTGTAATCTTGGATTTTTGGGTAATCATTCAACACAAGATATCCTTGTGAGTGTTCTTGTGGTAAGAACACACTGGGTGATCTAGGTGTTAGGTGTAAGAAGATTGTGGTAATCTTCTTGTTGAGGTGTTGAAGAATTTGGTATTCTTCAAGGTTGAAGATTGTGGTAATCTTCACAAGGTGCCGTTGGAGATTGTGGTAATCTTCAAGAGAGATTGTGGTAATCTCAAAGGTGGTGTTGAAGAAGAGTGTGGTGCTCTTCAAGGTGGTGTTGTAAGTTGGTGTTGTATTAATTTTGGTAATTAATAAAATCTTCTTTCTTTTTTGAAGTCCATCCCGATATATCTTTGGGGTGGTAGAGATTAGGACCTAGGTGGGTTGAACCTCTATAAATCGACGTGTGTTGTTTAAATTCCGCACCTTTATTATTGTCTTTGAGCTTTCGGTTCGAAAAGGAGGGTAAAATCGAAAAGATGGAGATAATCTATTCACCCCCTCTAGATTATCGTAGCCGCTGACTTACAAATGGTATCGAGCCAAACTCTTTGGCAAGCTCGTTTCACATCGCGAGTGAAGAGAAACGATCGTCGGCATAAATGAAGCTCATCTTACCAGCACCTCCACCACCAAGCCACCTCTATTTGATTCCAAACATTATATATTTTGGAAAGAAAGAATGGAATGTTATTTACAAGGTTGCGGGTTCGATATTTGGAACATAGTCATAAATAGAGAATTCATTCCGATGAAAGACACACCACACACCTCCAAAGACTTCAAAGAGCTCAATGATGAAGAAAAGAAAACCATCTCCTTAAATGGTAAAGCTCTCAATATTTTGTATTGTTCACTTACTAATTTGGAATATGAACATATTGTAGGAATTCGATCGGCACATAAAGTATGGCAAAAATTAGAAGTCATCTATGGAGTATTTGCAAATGAAAGGAGTCAAACAAAAGCATCTACTTCTCAAAGGGATGCAAGTTCAAATCTAAGGAACAAACCTTTTACAACTTCCAACTATGAAGTAGTCGAACAATGTTTTATGGGCATCGAAGAAAACGAGGTATGTATTAAACCCTCTACTTCCTATGATATTGTCATTCAAAATGATTATAGTGATTTGCAAAATGATTTTGATGATCTTCAAAATGAATTCCAAACTTTACTAGTTAAGTAAAAAAATTTGAAAAAGGAATTCAATGTTTTGAAAAATGATAAGGATGGTTTATTTACTTCCTATGAATCACTATCATGGGCTCACACCACCACACTTGACAAGGTTAGAAACCTTGAAAAACAAAATAGTACTCTTGTTGAGGATATTAATTGCATGAAAAAGGATTTATCTAAATCCAACTTGAGTACCAATGAAATTGTTGATTGTTGTGATAATTCAAACTAGAACTTGATCATAAGTTTAATGTCGTCAATCATATGAAAAAGGATCAAGTCTCTAAGCATGTTGGTCATTATACTTCTAGAATTATTACTTGCTTTTATTGCGGTAAAAAGGGTCATACGGTAAATACTTGTCGGGCTAGAAATAGCTCTAATTATTGTTGGAGACCTAAAAGTCTCAAAGCTAATCCTAAAGGACCCAAGCACTTGAGGGTACCACAAAATAATGTTGTATTAGGTACCCGGCGAAATAATAATCGGAGAAAATTCATACCGCCAAGAAGACATCAAATGACCAATTCATTTGATCAAAGGAGAAAACATTTTCATCAAAGCCAATTTCCAAGAAAAGGATATAATCAAAAATGGGAAGAACACAATCCTTGGAAATGGCAAAGACATCATCAACAAGATGATTTTCAAAGAAGAAGAGACTATCAACATTGGGAATGACAAAAATCTTGGAAATGGAGTAATCAAAGAAGCCATCATCAACAAAGTGACTTCTCAAGGGGAAGATATCATCAACAATGGGAACGGCACAACCCATGGAAATGGCGTAATTGGTAACCCGTATCTCCCTATTTAAATATGCATTTTATTTTGTTATTATGCATGCTTTTATTTGTGTCTTAATTGCAAAATGAGTTTTCAAGTTTTTATTTTTTAATTAAGGTCTTCAATATATATTTGTGCTTTTAAAATATTTTTGAAAAAGAAGACCTTATATGATGTTTTTAAAACTCTTGTGCATTTTTGTAGACTAAAGTGTGTTATCATCTCTTATGGATTTTTATGGCATGAGCTTACTTGTGATATCTCTTAGCCTACACTTTTATCATTATGATTTGTGCTAGACTTGTTTTAAGAATTGTGTAGGATTTACATATTTTCACAATGGCCATTTACGTCATTATTTGTCAAGAAAGGCATAAATTATGGAGGACGTTTACTTGTGTTATTCTTACTCTTATAGAACTCGATATATGTATTGCCATATGCCTATGTGCTTGTTTTTCATAGTATTTCATACAAGTGCCATTAAGAGGATTTTTAGATTTTTTGAAAGGCACTATTTGATATTTGATTGCACATATTTACTTTGTCAACTCTTGTTCAAATGATTCTTGTAAATGAGGTCTCAACTATGTGCTCTCTTATTGTCAAATTTCAAAATAGACCTTACGTAGCTTTCTTAAGCCGATTTGAACTTGAATAATTTATTAGACTCTTGATGATGCATAGTATGTGGTGCTTAAAATAGTGTATCTATTATTCGATATTACTATGCTCGTGTGCAAAATATCTTGTTAAGATTTTGCAGAAATTTGTGATATTTTGCAACAAGTTTGATGAACAAGACAAGGTTAGTAGCTCAATGATATTGTCAAGAATAAGGTAATTATTTTGATGTAATATTTGCACTCATAGCACATTTAGAAGTTATTTGCACTTTACTTGCCCATTCTTGTTTTGAGAAAATTTCAAGCTTTACCAAATGGATGTTAAATCCAATTTTCTAAACGGTTTTATTCAAATAGAAGTCTATCGAAGTTTAAAATTTTTTGGCCAAATGATTTTTATAAATGGCCTTATACGGTTGATACAAGTACCCCGAATATGGTTTGATGGACTTAGCTATTTTTGCAAAATTATTTTACAAAAGGTAAAGTTGATACTACACTTCTTGTTTTGAAAAAGGGCAAGGTTATTTACTTGTGCAATTTTATGTTGATAATATTTGTGGTGCTACTAATAAATATTTGTGCAAGATATTTTTTCAAGTCAATGCAAGGTGAACCTAAGATGATCATGATGAGGAAGCTCAAATTTGATCATTGGAATTCAAGTTCAACAATGCCAAGAAGGTGATTATATTCCACACTCAAAAAGAAGTGAGGCATTGAAGAAGAAAGAACCATTTCAACCTATATGGCCACAAATGGCTAAAGATTGACAAAGGTTGAGAAAGGCATATCGGCCGACAAACAAATTCGAGGTATGTTTTCTTGTATTATTTCTATAGACTCGACATTCCATATGCCTTATGTCTATATGCTCGACTTCAAAAACTATCCCAACGAATCTCATTAAAGTGCCGTTAAAAGAAATTTTCAAATATTTGAAAGGCACTTCTTCTTATGACTTGTTGTATCCAAAGCTTTAAAATGTTCTTATTTCTCGGGATAACAAGTCCGGTCAAAATTATTCAAATTATGGTTCGTCATAATCGAACTAAACATATTGAGATTCGATATAATTGTTAAGGGATTGCATGTTTTAACAAAAACTTGAGATGTCTTTAATTCCGTCTCAAGGATAACTCGCAGACTTTTTAATCACTTACCGCCGAGTATTTTACCTCATTTCGAGCTTGATTATGACATAATGTATATTGAATAATGTCTACGCTTTGCATTTTGCACATTGTTAAAACTTAGGAAGGGCTTAAAAATCGATTTTTGGATCAAAATTCGGATTTTGAAAAACTGCAAGACAAAATAACGATGTGGTTGAGGGCAACCGGTCGCCCTCAACAACAACCTACGCCCTAAGCCATTTTCTGGATAAAATGTGTTATGTCCCCAACATTCTTATTTTCACAAGTTTTCTTCTATATTTCGTCCCTTTGCAAATTTCACACACATTTCACTTCAAATGTGTTTTGTTTCATAAAATTCATATTTTGGGGATTATCTAGCTCAATTATCATCATCATTGCTTGTCTTTACCGATTAAATGGTAATAATTCTACTTCCTTTGCTCAATCGGGTTGAACCCTTGAGATTGTGACTTATTTGTTATATTGTTGATGGAAGTTTCATATGAATTTGATGAACTTGTCATTTATGATGTATTGTATTGTGTTTGAACTGATTTTGGTGATGAAAAACTTGGCTTGATTACATTTACAAGGGCTATATACATCTTCTTTCAAACTTGACGCCCGCCAAATGTTCGATAAAATGTTTCAATGAAAAATTCATCACCTACATGATTCTCTCGATTTCAAAAGTCTCATATATTTATAGAGATCATGTTTTTGCAAATCAAATGTGTTTTCATAAGCTTCTACAAGTCGTATGATCGACTTTTCCCTCCCATTTGGCCTATAAGCTTCATTGTTCAAATAGCTCGATACATCGGTTTAGTTGCGCACTTTGACATGATTATATGATGTTTGTATCGTGCTAACATTCTTTTTGATGATTCCAAAGGGGAGAAACAGGTTATAAGCTCATTAGCTCATAAAAGCTAAGTTAAGCTAAACAAAAGAAGTTATAAGCTATGGCTTGATAAAGCCATAAGTTGTGCATTATACTTAGTCCAATTGTTGTATGATGGACTTATATACTTGTCTAATGATGTTTTATTGACAGGGGGAGCTCATAAGCTCTTGAACAATATGTAAAAGCTAAGCCTTTGGCTTATGGTTAGTTGTTTTTACATTATTCTTGATGTGCTTGTTGATAGGGGAGCTTGTGCTTATTATGCCTATTAATTGCTTTTACATTATTCTTGATGTGCTTGTTGATATGGGGAGCTTGTGCTTATTATGCCTATTAATATAATTACTCCCTTTCTTGGTTGCTTATGTATTTTGGAAATTTTGGTTGCTTCCAAACGGTTAGATGTTTTTTACGGAAAATTGTTTTTTTTTTTAAAATTGTCCCTCTAATATTCTAAAAATTGTTTTAGTTTGTAATCATCAAAACGGGGAGATTGTTTGATACACGTTTTTATCTTAATTTTGATGATTTTTTTACCCAAAACAATGTTTATAATTGTTGTCCAAATACTCCTAAATGATTTAAAATGGTTTTAATATTTTCCTGAGTATTTCTTCAAGTTTTACTTTAGATAAAATTGGACAACACTTTTAATGATTTTATGTTTATAAGTTTTTTACTTCAAAACAAGGTTCCTAAATGTTGTCTAAATACTCCCGATTGGTTTAAAATATTTTTACTAAATTTTCGAGTATTTCTTGAGTTTTATTTTCGACAAAAATTGACAACATTTCCTCTCTTGGTCGACCGACGCCTTATAGGGCAACCCGTTTGAAGATGATTTTTGAAATAGAAAATGAGACGGAAGAAAAAATCAAGCGGTCGACCGGCCGCCGTGGCGTCGACCGGTTGGCTCTCACGGCCGCCCAAGGGCGGTCGACCGCACTGCAAGTCTTGGTTTTGAAACAGACTCGCACTTTGATTTTTAAGGATGTGCGACCGGCCAACATAGGGGACGACCGGTTGAACCCTACGGCCGACGGCCGCCTGTAAATTTGCCGAGTTTCATTTCAAACTTCTTTTCGTGCGACCTGGCCGCGCCTATGGTTTGACAAAGAAAATTCTAACCGTTGTGCAAACAGACAACTTTTCCCTAAATTGTGGGATTGATTTCTAACAGCTATAATCTTGATTTTAAATGCAATTTTTTTAGATATCAGATTCCAAGAGGAGCCTATCAAGGATCAATCATCTCCTATAAATAGAGGAAGATTTGAAGCACAACAACAAGAGAGAACAACACAACACAACAAGATATACTCAAGCAAACACTTGGTCTTTCATTGTTATTATTCTTGTTGTAATTTGCCTAGCTTATCACTTTCACATCCTCGAGGTCTAGGCTATTCTTGATTACACTTGCACTCGATTGTATAATTCATTATCGAGTTGTAATCTTGGATTTTTGGGTAATCATTCAACACAAGATATCCTTGTGAGTGTTCTCTGTGGTAAGAACACACTTGGGTGATCTAGGTGTTTGGTGTAAGAAGATTGTGGTAATCTTCTTGTTGAGGTGTTGAAGAATTTGGTATTCTTCAAGGTTGAAGATTGTGGTAATCTTCACAAGGTGCCGTCGAAGATTGTGGTAATCTCGTGGGTGGTGTTGAAGAAGAGTGTGGTGCTCTTCAAGGTGTTGTTGTAAGTTGGTGTTGTATTAATTCGTAATTAATAAAATCTTCTTTCTTTTTGTAATCCATCCCTGGATATCTTTGGGGTGGTAGAGGATTAGGCCCTGGTGGGTTGAACCTCTATAAATTGACGTGTGTTGTTTACATTCCGCACCTTTATTATTGTCTTTGAGCTTTCGGTTCGAAAAAAGGGTAAAATCGAAAAGATGGAGATAATCTATTCACCCCCTCTAGATTATCGTAGCCGCTGGACTTACAAGTGTAGACATAGTAAGTCAAGCCAAAGACAATCCTCTTTTCCTAGGAACCCATTCTCTCGGTGTCTTTCTTCCAAACAAAATTTTGAGAAAATTCCACGTAAGTCGAATGTTTGCCTTTGGGAATTTTTTATTAGCTTCATCCAATGGATCTCAATCAAAAAAATAACCCTCTCGCTCATCCGGAAGATGAGAGCTCAATCGTTCGATAGAAAGATCCTTATACTGAATTTCATATCCAAAAATTCTCTAAGCTGCTTCAGATGGTGAAATGTAACGACAATAATAATACATGTTTACCTCACCGACATGTGTCTTTAAACCATCAACACTTGTACTCTTATAAAAAGATGCAGTGACTCTATCATTGCCTTTGTTGACATATTTGAACAAATATTTAATAGATCTGGATTGGTTGCACCATTCAACATTCAAGTGAGCTCAGATTTTAACAAAAGATATCGGTTATGTGGAACGACCCATCTCATATCTAGCGGAACACCATTTTTCATAACCGTTCTTCCAGTGTTTCTATGTCTATAGACTGTATAACCATCACCATCAATAGAAGTAGATTCTACAAATCTCTTTGGGAAATGCTTGGTGCACTTATCCTCTAACATGCAAGGAGAAGATTTTCTTAGATGACCGCAAGGACCATAAATTATGAAATATCGCAAAACAACATAGTACACAGGATTAATATCTCATCTGGAATTTTAGCTGAAATGATTCGATCAACATCACTTGCATTTGGGTATCTATCTTCTTTTGATAAAAAGAAGAATGTGAGCATGAGGAAGGCCTCCCTTTTGGAATTCAACTGTGTAAATCACTGCAAAACAAATGATTTTAATTATTTTAGGTGTAAAAAAGATTAAATATCTATTATTAAAATATTTATTCAATGATAAAAATTGTAAAATTAGTAATGGTATGTTCACCAGCAATAACATTTCCAAAAACTTTGTTGCGTCGCAAATCTCTCACCAAATCATCTAATTTTACTTTGAAAATCCGAGCAAGAATATGATACATGTAAATATACGTGCATTAAGGGGCTTAAAATGGTATATAATTTATACATTTGCATCTATATTTGATGTGTTTTTACTTGGTTTTCTTAGAAGGGCATGATATCACGTATTCTTATAATTTTTATAGGAAATCGAGCTTAATTAAAGAAATATCGGTTGAAGGCCCGATAGATTGACGAGTGCAAAGAGAAGATCGAAAAGACGAAGAAACCGAACAAAAACTAGTCACACGACGACCAGATGGGACCACACGGCCGTGACTTGTTCGTGCAAAGACATGTCCGTGTGAAGTTGGGAAGAAACAGGGGGACGAAAACAAGCCACACGGCCGGACCGTGAGAGCCACACGCCTATGTGGAGTGCCCGTGAAGCTATACACCGGACCATGCGATGAGCTATGGAGAATTGTTGTGTCCTATTCCCATCCAAACTCTACATGTGATCTCTCCAAGCACCTATATAAGGGACCCAAGGGATGCACGGAAATTCAAATATCCATACATCATACAACACATCAAATTACACATGAACACATGATCAAAGGTCTTCTGAGAGAGGAGAGCTAGGTCAAGAAGAACACCACAAGGCCTTTCACATCTACGGAAGCACAAGAGTTTCGAAGGCTTGGAAGGAAGATCCATCCTGACAAGAAGGGGTTTTCTTTCTTAGTTTAGATCTCTTGTCTGTGCTTAAATGATGTCACAATGTTGATTTCAAGTTTGTCTATGAATTTGTTATCAATGTTTGGCTAATCTTCCAGATCTTAGGGCATAATCAAAACTGTGGATCCATGTTAAATCTTGATTAATTGTTTTCTTAATTAATTCATGTGTTCTATTTTATGAATTCGAGTGCTTATTCTTAATTACTTTTTATCTGATCAATAATTAGCATGTCATATTTGTTAGTGCGAAATTTGGAAGAGGAGTTCTAACAAAGAGGGAAATCGAATTCAGACATAAATGGGTGTATTGAGTCAGGAGACCTACAACTGTTTGTAGGGAGTCACTCAATTCATAGATTTTTTGGGAGTTAATAATAGTTGTATCGACTTGGGAGACCTACAATTGTTATTAATATACTGTTTATGCGTTGCCCGGGAGGGGGAATAAACTAACTTAGGATTGAACCCATAAAATTGCATGAATTGGTTTTTGAAACTTTAATTGGATTTAATATTGATGAAACATGTTAAGATTATATGCCCAAGGTTGCTTCCGTGGTTGTTGAAAATTCTTGTGGGGTTCGGAAATTTATTTCTTTTTCTTTTTGATTTTTATAAAACTTGATATTCGGCCGCTTCAATAAAATTAGAATGCGATGTTGTTATAGCCTAAGTATTTCGTAGTTAATCCTTGAGGAGTACGACCTTGTTTGCCATTATTAAATAGTTTTGGTGAACAGAATATCATGTCGATCATCAACTCTAAGATTTCTCGTTTCAACGAAACGAACAATCTCTGACACTTTGGATTGAAAGTGAAAGTTATGAACAAATCACGGTATCCCCGCCCACCCGCAAATTGCCATTGCATCTTGGTAATTTCAATCATATAGCGTGCTCCACTCCAGAAATGAAGGAGGCAACACAACTCGATTTTCAAGACTACAAGGGTATGTTTCACCTCGTATCAGAGCATTGGAAATCCCCTTGTACATTTCATTGCGCAGTTGTTTCTGATGGGTTCTGATAAACCAAAATCTTGATGACTCGACCATCGTGTATCCATCTACAATGAATTGTTGTGTTAGTCTTCGATAGAATAGTATGGTGGAAAACTCAATGTCCCTTTCATGCAACCGATGCAAAGAACTCCCTTTGGCTAACCTTTTCTCTATCTCCATTAGCGGGTTTTCTAGTTTCCGAAAAAGGTAAATATTCCCCGTAACCATCTTCACCGTATTGTAAACCAAGATACGAAGGGTGCAATTCATTGATACGTTTCAACTTCCCGATTCGTGTCTCTACTATAATATCTCTCACACCCATTGATTGATCAAAATCACCAACAACTAATGCATCAATTTCTCAAATCAAGGCAAATTGTACCTCCTTGCATCCCCGCCTCTTCTACCAATAAGTCGTAATCTCACGTTCAAAATACCTTCATCGATAATTTTTTCTCTATCCATTCTAAACGACCTTACCAAAATATTGTATTCATCCACCATGGTTTTGAGTTCAAGTACGATTTGACCGTAAATCGAAATCTCATCATTGTTCCTGCATGTAGAATTTTTTACAATTTGTTATTATTGCATGAAAACGTAATATAATACCAAGCTCATGTTAAATGATCTCTTATGATTGATATAGTTTTAGAGAAAGTCTGTATAGTAAATGCAAACCTAACCAAATTCATTCAATTTTGGACTTCATTCTCGATTATCATATAAAGTTGAGCAAATTTAGGCGTAGAATCCTCTTTTGGCAAAGAAGCTTCCAATTAAATGATAGTTTCGACGTGCAATTGAAAAATCGAAGATAATTTCTCGTGTTCATGCTCGAATTGGTATTTTCCTCCCATAGAGGTGAAACAAAATATGTTGTTGTATGACCTGATATTTTCTAGAAAATGTTTACTTTTATCACTTATACCATATATTAAATCATACAAGATTTGTGGGGGCTTTTTATTGAGGCCAATTGGATTTTCCCATGTGTACAACATCCGGAGTATTTTGGCCGTGGTATTAACACGAATTCAATCTCCCGTCATACCAAAAAAGTGCGAACAATATTCACATTTGAATGATTGATCTCCCACGCCCCAATAATCTATGATGCATAAACCGAATATTGTATAAGATTTTCATGGAAATGGGTAAATATGATTACAATGTAAATATTATAAGGTTATTAAGTAATATAAAAAAGCACCATAAAAAAATATAACAAATTTTCAAATAATATATAATCAAATATAATAATTAACACCATCTATTTTTAATTAATAATTAGATATATTATTTATAGGTATGTAGTTATCATCATTATGAACAATATATCTTTATATTGTCCTTTTTCTCGATGGTGTTTGTCTTAGTATACCGTATTCCAAAGTAGTAACAGCTTGATGTTACGCCCTCGCTCGTATATGGATAAGATGTCGACATATTTTTTTCACTTAAACTCGACAAAAAACTTGGAACCGTATTCCTTGGTACGAATATCTTTGAATGTGTAAGAAATGTAGATGAAAAATATGAACTTCAAAATAAATTTAAACAATTACAAATAACTCAAAGGTTTTGCCTATGAAAATTACCATTTGAAATATCACTAAAGACGTTCTTGAAAATGGATAGGTTACAATGCTCAATTCAAATTTTTACTATTTGTACGTTTATCGGACTTTTTAGTGCAGCGATCGTAGATGTGGATCATGATAATCCAAGATTTCCCGCACACATACAAATTACCAACACTTTACGGATGATATAAAGACAAAAATAATAACTAAATGAAATACATTCAATTATTATTAGTTCTTATTGTGATATCAATAATTTAATTAATTGTGAAGATATGAAATTTCATACATGAAAATATTAAGCCCCATTCGAGATATGAAAGTTCGACATAAAAATATTGTGTTTGCTAGTATTTTATTTTTTAATTTTATTTTTAAAATCAATCACTTTTCTCAATTCATTTCAAAAGATGCAATTTGCGTATGTCAAAACTTTAATATATGTACCAAACAATTGACAATTATTATCAAAACTTCCTAAAAGACTTCATTCCCAAATATTCCAAAATATGCACATGATTTTAATTAAAATGTAATCTATTATAAGAAAACCAACTAAGCAATTCATATTAAACCCCGTTATAAAAAACAATGACAAAGAAACCAACAATAAGAAAAGTCTACAAATAAAAGACAAGCTCCAATTCTTAACTTTTTTTGGATTTTTTGACATGCTCGAGAAGCATTATATATTGAGAAAAGCATTGGCAAAATTTAGAAGCTCCTGGCAAAAATAATAATGAACACGCCAAGTACGTTTCGTGCATATCAAATGAAATAATAATGAAAAATATAATATGCATAATGTCATATTGAAAAATGTAATCTGCTCACGGTTAAAAAGTAAACCATTAAGTGACATTATGCAGATTACGTTAACCGATTAAAAGTCATATTGAAAAATATTTACTTTGCGCCAACTTTCAATTGTAATTTGTCAGTTTGTTAGCCATTAACCGACCAATGATCACAATTACACAAATGACTTTTACTTTAAATCATTTTGTGAGACATAGAAAGAGACTATCTTGTATAATATTTAAGTTGGTTTGATAAACAACTTATATTAGACAACAATAAATACAATTAAAAATTTATGAATATAAACATGATACTATTGAAATAGAGACTATAAATCGTACCATTACTCTCTATGTTTGTTCTCTTTCGTTTATTTCCAATAATTGTAGACCCTATGAGTTTTGTCATTTTGATCAATAATGTGAATCATTAATCAATCAAAAGAGATTGTAAAACCCGATGCAAAGTTTCATAGATTAAAGAAATAATTATGCTTTGAGCAGTTAAGAGAAAAACAATTAGTACTTTAAAACTTGATTAATTGAATTGAAAACAAAAAAAGTCAACTTCCAATTGAAACATAAAAATCAATGGTTAAAAATACATAAAATATTCCTATAAATATTTCGTCAAATATAATTCGTCTATTTTAACTATTATTATTGAATAATAAGGAAAGTTGAATTGACCCTAATTTATATACCATTTACAATATTTTCCTAATATAAAATATTAACGAATATAAGAATTAAAAAGAGCGGGATTTGTTTTTTTGTTTCAGACTCCAAATTTTTATACATATATATAAAATAAAATTATATACCATTTATAATATTTTCCTAGTTTAATACCATTTATAATATTTTCCTAATTTATATACATATATAATTTAGGAACAAAAAAAGTCAACAGCCAATTGAAACATAAAAATGAAAAATATACTATATATAGTTTTTAAAAACTATATATGTTCACTTCTTCAACAAAACTATATATAGTCTTTGATTTTTATGTTTCTTTTTTAAAATCCTAATGATGATGCATAGGAATATTGATAAGGATGATTACTTTTTTAAAATCCTAATGTATGTAGTTTTCTAAAATAATAGGAATATTGATAATGATGCATATATAGAGTTACATATCTTTTGGTAAACTTTGAATTTTAGAGCCGCTGATTTACAATAATGAATGCAAGATCGGTAATATATCTTTCTTCCTGTAGGTCCCAAGGGGTGTGGTGTAAGGTTTAGAAGAGGGGTTGAATAAACCTTACCAAATTTTCGATTTTAGTCCTTTTAAGTTTGTTCAACAGAGTTGACTCAAATCAGCTGTGTCCTTGAGGGACAACTAAGTTGGCTATATTCAGCTAAGTTACTCACTCAACGACTGATAGAGTCATTGATAGTATAACTCGGTACCGCTTAAGCCAAATACTTAACTTAGTTGATTTGGTTTTTAACAGTGGAAGACTTAACACCCGTTGATTGATTGAAAGCTTATTTTTAATACTTGTTTTAGCACTTAGTTAATTATCAGTTGGATAGCACATTTAACTAACAACAGATATAAAGTAAATGCAGGAATGTAAGTGCTGAAAGTAAATTGACACAAGTAATTTTTATAGTGGTTCGAAGATGGGGTAATTCTTCTAAGCCACTCTTCTCCAACTCCCGGAGGAATCCACTAAGTAAATGCATCAAGTTACAAAGCAAAATAGTCTAGAGACAACCTTGATCACACAACTTGGCTTCTCCCGTGACTCGCCTTCTTCACGAGGCAAATACCTTGCTACATCACCACTTTCAAGTCCTCGATTTGATCACGTAGCCCTCCAACAAACTTGAAACTTGGTTCGACCTTGAACTTTTCTACAATCCTTCAATCTGGAAAGTAGACCCCTTTTTGATCTTCAAATGTTTCCTCTTCAACTGGTTGAAGTTGTCTCTCCTTCACAACATGTGTTGGATCGAGTTTCTTCGAGTTTTAGGCTTGAGGAATGCTTGATAAGCTTTGAGAATATTTTGCAGATTAATTGCTTAAATAATGCTTGCTCTTGCTTGGTTCAGGTAACCCTTTCTCAAATGCTTCCTCAGCCTTTTATAATGCACATTTGAAATTTGCCCATTGAAGAGATATGCTAGTTTCAAATGTCACTTTGTGTTCGTTGGCTTGTCTTTTCTTGGTCTGCAACACTTGTGATGTTGACCCTTCCTCGTATTAAATGGCATTGCAGCTTTGCAGGTTTTGACACAAGTTGCAGTGTTTCCCATTGACTTATTCCTTTTATATATTTCTGGGTCAAACACTTTAAGACCTGGCAAAATTGGACGACATTACTATATCGAGTAATATCCTTGACTTCCTTTCAACAGATCAACGCTACCGTCCTTAACTTGATCGCCGCTTTACTCCAGGTGACTTGAGTCTTCTCCAATCATAAGATTGACTCAACTATCACTTTGATTGATAGACTTGGCTCCTTAAGTTGACTTGGTCGACTTTTTACACAAATTCCCACGCCGATTCTCCTTCAATCAGTGCCTCTTCCTTTATGGCCATACTCAACGACATACAACAGTCTCTTCTCTCTAGTCTCAGTTGACTTCTTGTATTCTTGACTTGGCCGACTTCACTCACCTCATTCACCCTATCTATTACAATACGTAATTACAAGGAAAATGGGGGCCAACTTCCTAGTCTAAGTTTTACATCGTATCATCAAAATCTAACAAATAAATTTCCTAACAATTTTCCCCTTTTTGATGATGCCAAAACTTAAAACAAACAAAATACGTAAACAAAAAACAAAGAATGTATGCTTTTGAATAATCAAGTTTTATTATTGATCATAACATTCTTGTCCTTTACAAAGTCAAGTTTACAACAAGTAACAAAGCTATATACACATAAAACTTTTCAACACGTATCTAAGCCGAGCTACGAGAAGGATGAAAATTACAAGGACATTCTTCATAGCAATTACAAGAAAACTTACAGCTACGTTTTTATAAAAGAGTAAAATACATGAGGGGGTTCGCATCACACTTCAACGCCTTTGTCGCTTCTTTTCTTTCTCTCTTCTTCATCAGCCTTTCTTCCTATCATCCTCCTGGTCTTCTCCTTCCTTTCTTCTTCATCTCTCTTCTTCTTCGTAGGCTCGCTTAACAAACAGGTCATCCCTTCGCCGCCTCTCTTGCCATTCACGATTCGCCCTTTCATTCTCTTTCTCTTGCCTCTTCTTAGCTTCAGCAACCTTGCACGCAACTTCCATGTTAACAAGGTGATCGAATCCAACCTAGCATATGATCCCTTTCTTCTGCGGATCAACATACGCAATGTCCTTTGGTCTTGGCCGTGGTTGATCGATTCTCCCACCGCCACCAGACTACCCCTTGTTGACTCAACGGCTTCCCTTCCTCCTGGGAGTATATCAGACGAGCCTTTGACTTTCCAAATGAGTGATCGCTTGTGAGGCCCCGCATTTTTATACCATAGATGACACAATCCACATATATTTCTCGATACCTTATTTTAGTATTTCAGTTAATTATTCTTATATTCACTATTTATTTTAAATAACACGATATGTTATCAATATTAATGTTACTTAATTCTTATATTCACTATTTATCACTTGGGGCTCTTAAAGAGGAGAATTCTTGTTCTTGCATCACTTTCTCCCACACTTAGTCATTTCACCAAAGAAACAACATATACTTCTTCCTACTCCACAGGGCCGAAATTTTGGAGAATTTTAAGCTTGAAGGTTGAGGTTTTAGAAGCACTCAAGAAGCAAGTCTTAAGGTAAAACCTTGTACTCTTTTCATTCCTTTCTTTCTCCCATTTTCTTCACATTTTTGACACCCAATACTCCCATTTAGGGGCTGTCCTAAGAAGATAAAGAGGGACTTGAGGAAATTGTGAAAGCTAGAAGCCATCTAGACCATTTTTACCAAAAGCACAAGAAGAGGTGGTGAAACTTTTCTAAAAACTCAAGATTTTTGCATGAATTAGCATGAATATATGTGTTTATAGTTTGTTTATAATTCTGGAAAAATTTCAGTTTTAATTCGGAAAATTTCGAGAACAAAAATATATGTGTATGTGAACTTATGTCAAAAGTAATTTTCTTAGAAAAATAAGCTTTGTATGCTTATATGCTTTCTTTTGGCATGAAGGTATGCGTTTTATTTTATGATATATTTCTGAAAAAATTTCAGGTTTATTTTTCTGAAATAATTTCGAAAATATATATATGTGAATTTGGAATTAAACCAAAAGTGATTTTGCTTAGAAAAATAGCTTTTGGATGCTTTTAGGCTTCCTTTTGTATATGTGTTCAAAATAACTGAGAATATGAGAAATATATTTTTATATGTTATAAAAGTATTCTGGACATATGAAATTGTGAAGAAAATCGATTTTGGGCCATTTTTGCAAATAAGGCAAAATATAGGGCCAAAAGTGATAAAATTGAAAACAGTGGGAACCTTCTGGACATTTTCGAAAGTTTGACTAAAATTACTGTAAAAATAATGTATATGAGATCAATAATAATTGGGACCCTCCGGGTCAAGCAAATGTGAATACAAGAACTTTTGGACACTAAAATGTTAATTTTCCAAACTTTAGGGGCTAACTGAAAAATCTAAAAATGAGGGAAATCACTGTCCCAAAAGTAATACAAACTTATTTCAAATAGTATTCTGGACCTAAAGTCCAAATTTCACGAAAAACGGGCTTGAAACGAACCCTTAATGAACCCTCAAGAAAATTTTAGACTTGGAATCTCGTTAATACCCTCCCCGGTTTAAGAGATATCCATTTTCAAAGTATCGGGTCAAAAATATAATTTTGGGAAATATTTCTGGACTGACCTACAATTTTCGAAAATCTGACCCCAAGACCTAGAAATATGATTCTTTAGAATTTTTAGAAAAATGAGAGACTGACTGATCAACGAGTCTATGAACACAACGGCCCCACTCGACCGATCGACTGGGTTACGTCACACTTTCGTGCGCAACCAACTGTTATGAATTGAAGGATTTGTGGAATGGATAAGTCGCGTATGGGATGGGTAGCTTGGCTATAGCTCATGCCGCCTCCACCCAACCTCAAGACGGATAGAGAGTCTCAAGCGGGCGATTGGGTCATAAGATTCTGGGTATAATCATGATTATGACGTTCTCCGAGCTTAGTTGGCTCCACTTTGGAGATATCGTGCCAACTGGGATAGCGGCTGACACCCTATCGGCAGGAGGGATAAGGTGTACTTGCTTGGGAGATGATGTTTGACCAACACTTCTCTGCCGTATAAGGTGGTCTGGTTGGCGTCACACTTTCGTGCGCAACCAATTGATAAGAGCTGATGGACTGTCTGGTTCCGCTGCGATTGTTCTCTGACTTAGTTTATTTAATATTCATTCTATTTTGGGATTTTGCTATTTCTGTTTGGGTTATATTAATGAATAAATAGGCCGGCATGGTAAACCGGCATAAGTTAGACCGTTCGAGTCATGGCTCCCGATTTTGGGGCGTGACACTGCTGGAACTTGGCTGCTTCTCAGCCGTCTTGCACAGCTTAATTCCCTTGTCCCAGTACAAATCCCATGCTTGAGGTAGAGTCATATTTTTAAAGTAGCCTTCTACTTCTAGAGTCTGGAATGCCTCTAGAGATCTGGGTTCAGATCCATCATCGGGCATGGCGAATTCTCTTGGGGGTTTTATTGCATCATGATCCTTTCCGATTGGAGGACCACCATACTATTTTCTGATTTCTTGAATACGCGCTGATTGCTTCTCAGCCACCTTCTCGAATGCAGCTTCAATGGCCTTCCTTGATTCTTTCATGGCCATCTCAGCTTTCTTTTCAACAGACAGCTCACTTGGTAACTTTCTAAGAATGGAAGCAGTGACATCACCTTGCTGTGGGGTTCAACATACATGAGTTTCAACGGAATCAAATTTCCTTTCCCCACCGTGTGTCACCTTTTTCTTTGCCTCCTCACACTCGCTTTCTCCTCCTTCAATCCCTTTAGGGCCTCATCTTCCCCCTTTTTGGCATCATCACCAAATGGAAGGGCTAGCCCATGGAACAGTCCGCTCAGAAGGAAATCCAGTCGGCTGAGTGTTGAATTCTGCTTGGAATCTGCTGTGGAGTGGGCTGTTCGGAACTCCGACCAAGTATCCTTTAACTCAACTGTCACCAATTTCATTTCGTCATTAGAAGATCAACTTCCGATTCGTCTTTGTCTTCTAGCAAGTAATTTCGACTGGTGGTGCAGCTTAGCGACTCTATATCTCGACTTGTGCGAGGTTTCCCTTTGACCATATACTCCTTCATTGGGTGCTGAAACATCGACGTATCCGCACTCCATAACAACATCTTAGCAAATAAGGCCTTGAAGTAGTGGACTCGCCCGAGCGCATGATAGTCGCTATATGGCCCATTCCCTTATTCGAACAATAATCCCTCTCAAATCGTGAGCAATGAGGATTACATCCCGATTATCCAGCGAAGATCCGCAGATGCCTGGTGGTGTTCCATCTTCAATATCTTCACAGATTGTCTTGAAGGCATTACGGAACTCCTCGCTATCGGGGACTATGCTTCCCGCCACTCGCATCAAAATCAAAATTCATTGGCACAACCGTGATCGGTTGGAATGATGGGCTCTTCCTCGCATGATATACTTTGCTTGTTCTCTAGCAGACTCAGCTCTCATGTCTGGCAGTTCAGCATTGAAGGGGAATATATCCTCAAAAATATCATCTCGAACAAACGGAATCTCCGAAGATCCACTTTGGGGAGCTTTTCCTTCTTCTTGATGCATTGTACCAACTCTCTGTGCCTCACCAAGGCAAAGATCATCGGCAGATATCGCACTGGGGAGCCTGCGAGAGAGCTGTTTCGAGTCGTTATCGCTGCAATTGGTAGCCTGCGCACAACACTGCTTTCACCGAGTAGTTGTATGGATCTGCCACCGATCGAGCCTCAACTCGTCTTAACAAACCTTCTTCTCGGTCTCAAAGTGAGTTTATCCTTTTGAAACATGTCCTCAGCTGACTCATCAGCGTCATTAGAGTTTGATGTGGCCTTAGGAGATGGCTCATCATCAAAATTGAATCTCATGGGAGCTATCTTATCACTGACATTGCTCTGAGATTTGAGAACATCCTCAGCTTTGTCCATCGTTGAATTTTCATGGTGTGTGGACTCGACTTCATTCTTGGATCCTAGAAATGATGAGTCAATGTTTTCTTGGGAAACACGAAGGGCGCTGATCTCCTCTTCTGCAGCAGCTCCTTCGATTTGAGGAATGTTCTGTTGCTCCGGTACCTTACCTAAGGAAGTCTCAACCTCCATTAGGCCTTCGTTATCCCCAACAGTCTCAACCAATGTGGGGCCTTCGACAATCCCTTCGACAGACTCACTTTGCCTTGGGGTCTCGATATTAGCATCCTTCTGAGTCTCAACTCCTCGGGTTGCGCTTTCATGGCCCGTAGTCCGAACTCGGGCATCGTTTGCCTTAGCCGCAAAGAATAGCTTCATCGGCCTCGCATATCGAGAGAAATCTCACCGAGATAGACTCAATTGTCCGAGCGTCGTTAATTTCACTCGCTTCTTAGTGACTTGCTCTCCTTTGCCTCCAAACTTCATTGGTTGGTCTCCCACAACAACCTCCGACCCCGCCGTGGTGGAGAGAGCTTCCCCTCACCGGTGCACCACCGAGTGAACGAAAATGGGGTTACTCAACTCCCGAGACACGATCGTAGTTTCCTTTGAGTAGTCACCATTGGGCAGTGTCTCAACACCTTCTTCGGGATAGGCTTGGCTTGGGTGCCTACATTCCCAGCCTTCATCCCCGAGAGCCATCGAGAGAGTGCATGGGGACGTGGTCGCCGCAATGATAGTTGCAATCTCCTACGCCACTCCCAATGGATTAGTCCGAGGAGAGACTTTGGAGGACTCTTCCGACCTTCTTGAAGGGTTTGCTCGTGCATGGCATGTTGATTCTTTTGCGGCCTATTTGAACTCTCGCCTTTTTTCGATCGCATTGCGGCCGGTGGGTCCATCTCCTCCTCGTCGCCGCC
Source organism: Rehmannia glutinosa (assembly GCA_016081115.2). Lineage (NCBI taxonomy): Eukaryota > Viridiplantae > Streptophyta > Magnoliopsida > Lamiales > Orobanchaceae > Rehmannia > Rehmannia glutinosa. Next base: position 61,837 of record JABTTQ020002979.1, on the reverse strand, counting down.
GGACTCCACAAGATGTTCATGGGTCCCTATGTGCAAACATATCTTGGATTTCTCCAAGACTTTAGCTCTCTCTTGGGCCTCGCTTCCTTCTCATCCTCCTTAATGGCCCTAAGAGCATCCATGCAAAACTCTTAATCCAGTCTTGATGGATGGTTACATCTCCAAGGAAACGTAGAAGCTCATCTTCTTCATCAATAAACTCGGGTGAGTGAATCCGCTGAGTAATCGAGCTTCCGGCTTTCTCTAGTTCCTTAGCCTCGCTTGATGTCCTGGATAGACCGAGAGTACATAATAATGTCATCATCATCTTCCTCTTCGGTCTCTTGAATGGTGGTTAATGGAGCTTGCTCATCCTCCGACTCGACCGCATCGGCCGAGGGGTAAGACAACCTTTTCTTCAATGGTCTTGGCTGCCTCAGCTCTCCTTCTATCTCCGCAAATCGCCTCCCCACACACTGGTCTCGATACTCCGATTAGCATCGCCAGCCTTCTTAAAGCTCATCAACTTCTCAATGGTCTCTTCCGCCTAAGTACCGGACTCGATCGCCTTTTCTAATTCGACTTCACTCCAAAACGCATGAAAAATTGGATCTTATTCTATCAAAATACTCTCGTAAGACTCTCCTAGTGATGATGCCCAAATAGGGAAGATATATGATTGATCAAGGGCGAATGAACTAAGGGGGAAAGATCCCTTAACAAAGCCCCTATGAGAATTATGCTTGAAAAATCCCCGGTTGGCTCATCCACTACCACTCCGTGGGGCTTGTTAGTCAAGAGAAAGCTGAGTTAGCTTTCAAGAAGACAAAAGAATCCATTGAAGCTGACTTTGATAAAGTCGATGAAAGGCAGCATGGTCATATAAAAGGATTGAAAGCCAAGTTCGACGGTCCCCCAACAGGGTTACTTAAAGACTCTCCAGCAACAAAGCTCCCTCAAGAGCTTGCTCCTACTCCTGATACAGGATCAGAGCCAAAACCGCTAGAGGAATTCCATACGCTCGAATTTGAAGGATTTTTCAAATGAATGACTCTGAAGTAGGCTTGGGATTTGTACTGGGAAAAAGGTTTGGAACTATGTCAATCAGCTAAGAAGCACCAGACTCAGGGAAGCAGTTGTTAGTATGCCGATTTTTAAAATTATGCCCTCTTTTTCGAATGAATAAGCAATGACAAGAATGAAGGTGCGGGAAATAAACAACACACGTCGATTTATAGAGGTTCAACCCATCTAGGGCCTAATCCTCTACCACCCCAATATCTCTGGAATGGATTTCAAGAAGAAAAAAGATTTTATTAATTACCACAATTAATACAACATCACCTTACAACACCTCTTTGGAGATTACCACAATCTCCCTTGAAGATTACCACAATCTTCTATGGCAACTAATGAAGATTACCACAATCTTCAACCTTGAAGAACACCAAATTCTTCAACACCTCAAAGAGCACCAAACTCTTCAATAAGAATATTACCACAATCTTCTTGCACGTAACGCCTAGATCACCCAAGTGTGTTCTTACCACAATAACACTCACAAGGATATCTTGTGTTGAATGATGAACCCAAAAATTCAAGATTACAACTCGATAATAAATAATACAATTTTGAGTGCAAGTGTAATCAAGAAATAAGCCTAGACCTCAAAATGTGAAAGTGAAATACTTAGGCTATAAATACAACAAGAGTCTTGAATATGAAAGCTTAGAAATTTGCATTTTCTTGTTGTGTTGTTGTTTTATTGTGTCTTCAAAAACATCTTCTATCTATAGGAGAGTCTTCACAAACATAGGCTCCTCCTTATTCACTTTTGTCTACAAAAAGAAGATCACAAGATGTAGAAATAATGTACAAAATTGATAAAGTAAATCTTGTCAGAATGGATGTTCAACAATTTGAATTGTCTCGTCAAAATATCATAGTGCGACGGCCGCTATGTAGAAATTTTGAACGTTATAAAGTAAATCAAGATACTGATCGATGACGGGGAGGACGACGGCCTGGGGTCCGACCGGCCGCCATAGGGGTCGACCGGTCGCCCTAGGTCGGGACCGGTGCCCTCCCTCTTTTTTGTGTTTCAGGTGTGTTCTGCTTTTGCGTTCTTTAGATATTGGTCGACCTCAAAATGTATGTTGTCCAATTTTTGTCAAAAATAAACTTAAAGAAATACTACAATAAATTAGTAAAAACATTTTAAATCAATTGGGAGTATTTGGACAACATTTAAAAATATTTTTTGGTGTAAAAACTCATTTAAACAAAATCATCAAAATCTTGATAAAAACATTTATCTAACAACAATCAAAAAAGTTCAAGGGCTCAACTCAGTATAGTACACTCCCGCAGGAAAAGGAATGGGAAGAGGCACTCCACCGCAAGAAGGCCTAAAGATGTTAAATACATTAATACCTAGAAAAAAGCTTGTTGGACAGGGGTTGGACTGGACGAACTTGAGAATAGAGAAGTGTCTAGAGGAATGAAGAGATGATAAGGAGGCAAGAAGAATAAAATAAAAGGCTGGATTGTGAATGGGAAGAAAGACAAAGAAGAGAAGACCCAGTTGCAAAAAGAGCCTACAAGAAGAAGAAGAAAGAAGAAGAAGAAAAGAAAAGAAAGAGAGTTGAAGAAGATATGCGAGAGCTGAAGATGAAGCTCGAGATGAAGGAAGCATCATAGGCATTAAAGACTGCTGCAGACACGTTTAAGTTGTATTTTTACATTATTGTAAATACACAAAACTTGTAAGTACTTTGTATACTCTTTTCGTTGTACTTTGTAAAGCTTTGTAAAGTGCAAGAATGATATGTTCAATAAAACGACATATTCATACTATCATTCTCTCTGTTTATGCACTATTTACTTTACTAAGTTTTATTTAAGTTTTGGCATCATCAAAAAGGGGGAAATTGTTAGAAATTTATGTATTAGATTTTGATGATACCATGTAAAATTTAGATTAGGAAGTTAGCACCCAAATTTTATCAAATCAACTTGTAATAGATAGGTTCTATAAGTTTCGAGTAGAAACAACCAAATTGAAGAATGCAGACCCGACTCAAGATCAAGAGAAGATTCAGCTGTGCGGCAGCTGAGTAAAGTATCAAAGGGGTTATGCAGCAGAAAGGATCAAATAAAGCTGAAGATATCCGTTGTCAAGCAAAGTCAATTGTTTGCTGAAAATAGACATGTGTCAAATCGCCTAACTTAAAGTTGTTTTTGGCTTTGAAAGAATGCGAAAAGTAAGGAGCCAATGAGATGTTCCCCAAAACCTCAGATTTAAGGAAATGCTACATAGCATTAAATTTAAGGCATCTACATCAAAGTCAGCAAGACAAGACAAGCCAACAACCTAAAAAGTGTAGTTTGAAAAATACATCTATCTCTTCAACGGATATATTTTTCAAACATGCATTATAAAAGAGCTGAGGAATACAAGTGAGAAGACACTTATGCAATTTGAGACACACAAGAGAAATCAAGAAACTAAAGCATAAATCTCTCAAGCATTCAAATCATATCCTCAAGCCTAAACTCAAGAAAATCGATCCAACACATTCAAATGAAGGAAAGACAACTTCAATTTGTTGAAGAGGAAAAACTTGTTTAAGAAAAAAGGGTCTACTCTCCAAGGTTGAAGGAGGTGTAGTAAGGTTCCAGAACCAATGGCTTTAGACTCATTGGAGGGTCGTGTGAACAAATCCAAGAGTTTGAACGAGTCAAGAGCAACACATCCGTTTTGTGAGGAAGCTAAGTCCCCAAGGTTTAGCTAGCAGCAGTGATAAAGGCCAAGCTTGATCGTCACCATTTTGTAACAAAGTCACGCTTACATTAGTGGATTCGCTCTGGGTTGGAGAAGAGTGGATTAGAGGAACTACCCCATCCTCGAACCACTATAAAATTGCTTGTGTCATTAACATTCAACACACTTACATTCTTGCATACTTATATTGTTGTTTGTTTAATTTGCTAAGTCAACTGATAATAACTAAGCTTAAAACTAGTGTTGATAAACTCATTTCAAATAAGGGTGAAAGTCTTCCGCTACAAAACCGAGTCTCCCATCAATATTTAAAGAGTTAATCAATCAACTGAATTATACTATCAACAACTCAGATGAGTCTGTTGAGTGACTAACTCACTGTGCAAGTGAACTAAGTTGTCCACCAAGGACCCAACAGACTTGAGACAACTCAATTTAAAAAGACTAAAATCAAAAATTTGTTAAAATCTACTCAACCACTTCCCCTTCTAGACTTTACTTTATCACCCATTGGGACCCACAGTCCCTAAAACACTCAAAAGCATATTTGAATTCTAAGATTTTATTAAATTTTTTAAATATATAATTCACTTACAGGTAAAATTATATCGTGTAATTATTTCTTAATCTCCTAATTTAAAATTAGAAGTAAGGATGAAAATCATTTCAATGATATAAAACATTCACCAATTTAACCTTCCTAGTATACGCCACTCCGCCTGAAAAATGAAATTGTTTCTCTCCTTTTCATTAGTTTTCATTTTTTCCCTTCTATGTTCTATTTCTTTATTCTTGGTGTCGAGTTTGCTCCTACCTTCCCTCTTTTCATTTCCTTTCTCTCTTCTTCTCCCTTTCTCTTTTTTTTTTCTCTCCTCTCTTTTTCCTTGTTCCTTGTTGTCCGCCCCTTTGTCTGTTTCTTTATTTCTCTTCACCCATATAGTATTTTAATATAGTCGTGTTTATGTGTGTGTTGTCTATTTGTTAGATGATATAGATGAAAGTCTATCCAATCTGCCGCTTCAAATTAGCTCCATATTGGTTGGTTTTCTTTATTATATTATTTTAAGCATGGAGAAACGATGATGGATGAGGCGGTGCTAACACTAAGTTGCATAGATACCACCAAATAGTGTGGGCATATATATAATTATGTTATCTACGTATATATATGTATATAACTTTCCAAATAAGTTGTGTATTGAATTATACATTTAGTTATGCATATATAATATCACCCTTTATAACACTATGTATTTATATATGACAATATATGTTATATATATGTGAATATGTACATGTATTTTCTTTTCGGTGTGGTTCACTTATTTTGATGTCCCCTTTATACTACTACTACTATTATTATTGTTATTTTTATTATTATAATCAATACATGTTTTAATTTCTTTTTTTCTTCTTTTTTTCGACTACTTAAATTAGTAATCTAATGACTAATCACTATAAGTGAGTTCCAAAATTATAAAACAAGCCATGTCGTATAAAATAATCAGATTATGCAAATAGCACATAACCAACATGTAATGCATGAACTATATTGGCAATGAATGTGTGAGGCTCGGGTATTATATCCTCCCCTCCTTATAAAAATTTCATCCCCGCAATTTTACTTACCGAAATAAGTCAGGGTACTTAGCCCTCATCTCGTCTTCTTTTTCCCATGTAGCTTCTTCTATAGAATGATTTCTCTAAAGTACTTTAACTAATGGGATTTCCTTATTCCTGAGTTTCTTTACTTCTCAATATCTCCACATGCATCTCTTCGTAGCTCAACTTTGGCTTTTTATTCTACTGGTTCGCATTTCAAAATATGAGATGGGTTTGAAAAGTATTTTCTCAACATAGAAACGTGATATACGTCATGTATTTAAGACATTGATGCTAGCAGGTCAAGTTTGTAAGCAACATCACCAATTCTTTCTGTGATATGAAACGGGCCGATGTATCTAGGACTAAGTTTTCCTTTCTTTCCAAACCGCATTACCCCTTTTATTGGTGACACCTTTACGAACACTTGGTCTCCTACAGAAAATTCTAACATTCTTCTTCTTTGATCTGAGTAATTTTTCTATCGGCTTTGAGCAATTCCATCATTTGTTGAATTTGCGTCACAACCTCTGTCATTTCTCGAATCATGTTTGGGCCTAAAATCTTTCTTTCACCAATCTTGTCCCAGTGGACCGACGATCTACACTTTCTACCATACATTGTTTCGGAGCCATCTCGATTGTAGCCTGATAGCTGTTGTTATATGAAAATTCTATCAAAGGTATATATTTACTCCATTGTCCTTAAAAATCTAGAACACATGATCTAAGATATCTTCTAAAATTTGTGTAGTCCATTCTGATTGTCCGTCGGTTTGAGGGTGATAAGAAATACTAAAAGACAATCGTGTTCCTAGTGCCTTCAGAAACTTCTCTAAAAAGTAGACAAGAACCTAGAGTCCATGGAATATGTAGAAAAAAATGGGAATGAAATGAGTTGATTTGGTTAGCACAACGATCACCAAAATAACATCATGTCCTTGACAATTTTGGGCAAATTTGTCACAAAATCCATGGTAATTCATTCCCATTTCCATTCGGGTATAGGCAGAGGTTGCAACGTTCCAGCTGGCCTTTCATGTTCTGCGTTTATTTGTTGACATGTTAAACATTGTTCCACGATTGCGCAATACCTCTTTTCATACCTGCAACCAATATCGCATCTTCAAATCTCTCGTACATCTTAGTAGCTATTGGATGTACATAATATGGCGTTGAATGTTCTAGAATGTTCTTCTGCTAGAACATTCTCTTGGAGATTATACCTATACGGAACATATAATCGTCCTTTAAATCGTATTACTCCATTCTAAGATATTTTGAAATCATAAGACACTCTAGAGGCAATATATTTCCTCACTTTGGCATAGTAATCATCACCTTGTTGTTCTCGTTGAATTCGATCAAGAAAGACGGTCGAAGTGTTAATGCTAACAGCTTAACTTCAATGGAACCCAATGATATAATCTCCACGTTCATTTTCTAGAGATCCATTAACTCTAGTTTTGGAATGTGAATCGCAATTGCATTATGTCAATTTCCGACTCAACGCATCCGCTAAAACATTTGCTTTACCAGGGTGATAATTGTTCACACAATTGCAATCCTTCACTAGCTCCAACCATCCTCGTTGTTGCAAATTTAATTCCTTCTGTGTGAAGAAGTATTTTAACTCTTGTGATCTGTATAGATCTCACATCGTTCCCCATATAAGTAATGCATCCATATCTTAAGCACAAATACCACTACATCAGGCTCTAAATCATGTATAGGCGCTTCTTTTCATAGTCTTTCAATTGTCTAGATGCATACACAATCACCATACCATTTTGCATCAATACGCATCCCAGACCATTCTTCAAAGCATCACTATAAACTACAAAACCTCCAGTACCTGATGGAATTGATAGAATAGGTGTTGAAGTCAATCTCTTCTTTAGTTCTTGAAAGATTTGTTCACATGCTTCCGTCCATTTGAATGAGACACTCTTCCACAAATGGACAATAATAGCTAGGTAAACCTTAAAAACTATGTACTTTTTGCAGATTTGTAGGTTGCAACCAATTATTGACAAATTTCGACTTTACTCGGATCAATTGAGATTCCTGCTCCGAACAGTTCTTGTCCCAAGAATACTACTCGATCTAACCAAAATTCACATTTCCTAAATTTAGCATATAATTGCTTTGCTTTTAGAATCTCTAATACCATTCTCAAGTGTTCTACGTGCTCCTCTTTGTTCTACAAAGATATTAAGATATCATTGATAAATACAACAACAAATTTATCCGAAAAATCTTTAAATACCCGATTCATCATGTCCATGAAAGCGGATGGGGCATTCATTAACCCAAACGACATCACCAAGAATTCATAGTGTCCATACCTCGTGTGTTGAACGTTGTCTTGGGTATATCATCTTCTTTTATTTTCACCGATGGTACCCGGATCGCAAGTCGATTTTCAAAAATACTATCGCACCTTGAAGTTGATCGAACAAATCATCAATTCGAGGTAACCGTGCATTTATTTTTGATTGTAACCTTATTTAATTCTCGATAGTCAATACACAAATCTGATCATACCATTCTTCTTTCGTACAAATAGGACCAACACACCCCATGGAGAGAAACTAGGTCTAATGAAACCTTTACCTAGCAACTCATGTAGTTGTATCTTTAATTCTTTCAATTAAGATGGAGCCATGTGGTATGGAGCTTTAGATAATGAAGACGTTCTTGGAAATAGGTCAATAACAAACTCGATCTCGTGGTTGGGTGGTAATCTGGGATAATCATCTAGAAATACATTGGGATATTCTCTCACAATTAGAACTTCATCAAGGGTTGGTTGGTGTTGTTCGTCAATGCTCATGACACTTCTTAGGTATCCTTCACACCAACATTTAGTAAACGTTGTGCTTTTAGTGGCGATATTATTGGGAATCTAAAATGGGTTGTGATTCCAATGAAGGTGAATGGATCTTCTCATTGGGGTTGAAACGTTACTATCTTTTTCTAACAATCAATTGTAGCACCATACTTTAACAACCAATCTATACCCAAAATCATATCATAGTCATTCATGGCTAACACAATTAGATTGGCATAAAGTTCGCTATTTTCGATTGGAATAGCACAAGCTTTCAAATTTTGATTACTTGTGTTTGGAATTCGCCGAGGAATTATTACATTGTAACCCACTTCAGCTACATCGGTGTCCTACCTAGTCTCCACACACATACTCGGTGGATGCAAATGAATGTGTAGCTCCTCAATCAAATAATACGAATGTTGGGGTGTCAAAGATTAGAAGTTTACCTATCACCACCGATGGGTTTGCCTCTCGCATCTGCTTTCGATGATAGTAAATGATCCGGGCCGCACTTTTTTTTTTTTGTCCAAAGAGCATTCGATTATTTAGGCACACATTAGTAAGATGTCCTGTTATTCCACACGAAAAACATCTTCTAGTCTTTCTTGGGCAACTTCCAAAGATGTTGAGTCTTGCACCTATGAAAAAAGGTAGTGCTATAGGTGTCTTATCCTCGATCAACTCTTTGGTGTTTAATTTGTTCCCACTTTTATTGTCCTTTGCGTGGTTGAAAGTTGGGTTTTTGTTGTTGCTTGAACTTGAAAAACTCTCTTTCTTCTAACTTCCAACCCATCTTTGTCCCTTTCCTTGTTTAAATGGACGTCTAGGATCATGGGCACGAAAACTCCTTAATTTGACTTGCTACGCCACCAAAGTGCTCTCTCTCAAAGAACTTGTGAATATGTTACTCTTTGAATCCCTACCATACTGACATCTCTGTATAGTTCTGGTCTTAGACCTTCAAATAATCTTTCTTCTTTTAATGCATCAGTGCTAACCATATGAGTGGCAAACCTGGACAATTCTTCAAATTTGTAAATATAGTCCCCGATACCATAGTTCCCCAAGGCGTAGTTGTATGAACTCGTTCATCTTAATTACACGAACAGAGCGTGAAGTATTTATTTCTAAATAGTTCTTTAAATATTTCCCAGGTCATTCTCGTAACATCTTCTATGCTCCTCATCGTATCCCACCAATGTCCCGCACTTCCAGGAAGCATAAACGAAGTACACATTACTTTTTCTTCTTCCAGGATCATACTAAATTGAAACATATTATCTAAAGTCCTCAACCAATCTTCTGCAACTACGGGATCTACTGCATCTTCAAAGGTTGGTGGATTTAGCTTTCAAAACCTTTCCCCTACTATCTCGACTTGATACGCCATTTGGTGTGGTTGATTCATTTTTGCTCTTTGTTCTCTAGTTATATCCCTCTGATGGATAAGTTGTTGAATTTGTTCAGATTGTGGTTGGATGAGCTCCTTAAGCCGATTTATGACATTATCTCGATCACTAGTTAATATAGGGGTCTCCCCTCATTGGTTTCTGTCCCCAGTACTTCTCTCACCTCTAGTTCTCACAATAACTGGAACATTGTCTTAGGATAACCTAATAACACACGGCCAATATAATTTCATGAAACATAAAATACATCAGACAATAAAATAAAACTTTTCTCGCATTCTTTGTGTTCCACGAGTCTTGAGTTCAAGAACATGGATAGTCCACGTAACTCGTAGCCGGCTCGATACCACTGCCACACCCATCCATACTACTACTATCGAACATATATATATTGTACAACTAACGACAATATAAACTTTATTTATAAGAACATGAATTTTTTCCCCGTGACAATTTAATAAAATAAACCCCGTAAATAGAAACAAAGATGGACAACAACATAACCATGTACGCAACAAGAAAGGTCGATCACGTATAAAAGCAAAAAGCAATCAATCTTGTCTCGACGTAAGCACGACAACGACATATACAAGTCCACACTCAAACCAACACACTATTTACATATTTTACAGTAGAGTTCAAAAGTTATAAAAGTACGAGTTCCTACATATAGGTCATCATCTATATCCATGATCCTCAAAACCTCGAAGAAGCTTCAAGACCGCACAAGATAAGGCCATGACTCGCATTCTCATGCTCACCTGCAATGCATGAACTACATGAGCTCATGCCCAACAAGTAAAAATCATGCATGTCCAAAGAATAGGGATGCTTTTCCAACATGTAATGCTAATATGTGAAATTCATGAATCAAAATATTTTACCCAAATCATTTTTCTTTCATTTGGGCTCCCGAACCAACTCTTATGCACACTTAAAAGAGCTCGCACATAGCAAAATCAGATGGCCAATTATATTGTTATGATGTTACATGTGTTCCATCCTCCTCCAAGCACGACCAAAGGTTCCTACTTGCGTCCCATGTGTCCACCAAGAAGTATCCCACTCTGTAGGTCCTAACATAGGTACCCACAAGTGGTCAATCCTCCTATGACCCACCAAGATCCCATCTCCCATCTAGCTCTATGTTCACTAGGAAGTACCCCACTGGCTATACCTAAACATATATAATAAAAGTATGCCCAACATGCCTCGGTATACTAGCGATTGTCAAGAAACATCTATTTTCTTCCAGAAAATATTTTCGTGCATGCAAATATCCTCTTGAAAAATGCACGCACATGCAAATGTTGTGAATGACATATTCAATGGGTCACCAAATACCATATTGCATCATCATGCAAACCAACATGCACCACATAATATCCACATATAATACCAATAGTTCAAGTAATATATTTTCATGCATCGCAGTTGCAGATGTATTTTTACTTACCTTGTGGTCATGTCTTACTGGTTCTTTGACAGTTACACTGTTACTCCCAACCATAATTCTGAATTATCTGTAATGACATAAGGTATTAATTTCTAATATTTTATCAACAAATTATAATACCTAATCTCACTAAAGACTTCGAATTCTAAATTCCGCTAGGTAACAATCGAGACTCATGACTTAAACCTTATCAAATTATTGCCTTCGAAATACCTTAATTTCTAATTTTGAATGTATTCTAACATCACAATATTGGCGTATTATAATTCTCACATTAAGTCCCTAAATACCAAACATCACTTCAACTATTTTTATTAAGTTTTATATATCATTTGGACATAACTAATAGTATATCTGAAATCACGTAGTTGCAATATATAGTCCCTAAAACACTCAAAAGCATATCTGATTCTATGATTTTATTATAATTTTTACATATATAATTCGCTTATTGGTAAACTTATTTCGTGTAATCATTTCTTAATCTCCTAATTTGAAATTAGAAGTAAGGATTAAAATCATTTAGATGATATAAAACACTCACCAATTTTACCTTCCTATTATACGCCACTCCGCCTGAAAGTTGAAATTGTTTCTCTCATTTTCATTAGTGTTGATGCTTGTATTCGCTCAACAAGAAACTAAATATAAAAATAATTAAAAATAATGACTTGAAAATATAAGAGATAATTATTATTTGCCACCCCAACTTTACCCCTTTTTATACTTCACAACCTAAACTTTGATTCGTAACACTTTGCACCCCTAACTATGAAAATAGTTACTTTTTGCAACCTTTGGACCATTTTACCCCTAGGCATGTATTCTTTATAAACAATAGTTTTAGTTATCCCTTTAAACTCTAATTTGTGATGATTGCTCCATAAGGATAAATAAATTGCATTATACAATACTCAAAAAGTTTTCACTCCCTAATCAATTTGTTTTTCGGGTTTTTTCGAGAAATAAGAACCCGATTTTTCTCAGAATTTGTTTTGTTCGTGGCATTGTTACACCTACTTAGATCCGATCTCTATTCGAGGTTTTAAATGGATCATGTCGGGTTTCACCTATAAACTCAACAAGACATACTTCAATCAAGATCTTATTTCAAGTATTTATCCGTATACAAATTGGGTCTTTAGATCAAAATGAAAATAGTCCATTACGACCATATCAAAGCCCAACATGCTTCCGTAAAATTCATAAATCCCTTAAAATTCATACGTCTTTTGCGAAACAAAGACCGAGTTAAGTGGTTCGCAACACCACCACAAATGGAAAATTACGCGCCCCAGATCGTTTGACGAATGACTCTCCTCACCTGCTCAACCTCACCCTCGGGGAAGATGATCTGCAAGTTATCCGAGTCCTTCTTCCGAAACTACTCAAGACAACCTTGGTTCGTTTCCTACTCCAAGGCGTAAAAGTAATTCTTCAAAGGAATTGATCAATAGTACATCATGAACACATGTTGAACAAACGCCTTTATTTTATTAAGAACTTAAAGAAAACTTTATTACATTAGTAATCTCCTTTTGGGAGGAGAATCAAGTTTTTAGCCTCTCATAGTTGAGGCTTGCACTCGTAAATACATAAAACTTAAAACTAAAACACTCAAAATATTACAAATTTTTCACTCGTCATTTTATTGTAAGAAAACTAAGGAAAATGTTCGATGTCCTCGACTTCCTTCAAATCCTGCATTTTATAGAGATAAGTCCGGACTTCAAAGGCGGACTTCAAATCTTGGCGATATATATGACGCCACCGATTACGCATATCCCACATTATTGCCTCGCCACCGGTTTTTTTTTTCTCCCGTGTGACTCAAATTTCCCATGTGATGTTTGTCGGGAATCTTTTAAAAATTTGGTTTACGTGGTCCCCGAGGATAACGCGTCTTGTGAGTTGGGCCCTTATCCTTTCCACCGCATGATCTTGTCGGTCGGGTTTGGGTTGGAATCCTTTCCCAAACTCGGGTTCCTTCTGTTCGGGGCATGCTTGACAGATCCTGGTCGATCCAACGGCCAACATGCGCCATGTTACGAATTTCCTGGTAAGTTTCTTTGCTTGCCTAATCTTGTTTTCCCAGAGAATTCTTCTTTTGGTCTCGAAAAGTTCCTCTCGCAAATCCTCGTGGTTGATCCAAATCATCGAATTCAAAAGGAAAGATCCATTTGTCGAATTTTGGAAGAACTTGAATGGATATTTGACCTTGTCCATTTCCGTTAGACAAACCCAAAGACCCCATGCTCGCCTGGTAGAAGCTTCGTCTTGAAAATGCTCCTACTAACATCGGTCCTTCTTCCTGAAGCCGCTTAATGTATTTTAAAGCATTTCCATCCGGTCTTCTTAGCTTGATGAAATGAAAAGCTTCATTAAAGCCTTTCTTCGCTGGTTCAGAGCCGCACCGATAAAATACGCCCAAAATATCTCCTCCGGCCAAGTGTGGATTATTGGCCCAAGTCTCGCAAAATGCTTCCCCAATCCATTTTAGTAATTTTGAGATTTCTGGGAATCCTGGTGACACGGTATAGATTGAAGCTAAAGCTCCAAAAGTATTCTATTCCCCGTACTTGATTTGGATGACTTCCTGGTTTCATCCAAACTCGGGATACTTGCCTGAGATATCAACCATTGTTTTCTGGGTTAATACCTTGTCTTGTAACTAGTTTCTCCCATTGCCTCGATATACCGCATAGGAGAAATCTTAATCTTGTCAGCTTGAACCTTAGATTTCCTGTGGCCCCTAAGATTCAACTCTCCCTCTTTTATCCCGTAGGTGCTTTGGGTTGAACTTGAAGACTCGGGTTGTGACACCGGAGCTTCAACATTCATTACGCTTTGTACACCCTCGGGGATGCATCACCCGCAACACTTATAATTATGGTACTTGAATCCATAACCTCCGGGTTAGAGCCCCGTACTCTCTCGGCCCCTTTTTGCACCGTAGAGAGATGCGACTGGAAGAGAGGCCCTTGCAAAGATCTAAGAACAATTGTCCTTGAGCGAATCGGCATGCTCGTATTTGACTAGAAATGGATTTCTGTCACTGTTGAAGTCGCCCGGCAAACTCGCATTGAGACATAGCCCCAAAATCTCGCTTCTAGACTCTCCAGGTTTTTCCGAGATGTCTTACTCGTTAAGACTTCACAAGAATCGCAATGCGTCCTTCCATCTCGTGTCAAGAAATCGCAAGAATATTTTCATGAGATTTTATAATGACAATATCATAATCATAATATTGACATTCACTTGCCATCTAAGTAATCGAGCCTTTTCTCGGTTTTGATTCAATTTTATTTTTCGTAAAAGCCTTGACACTTGAATTATCAATTTTTAAAATAAACTTCTTAGCCAAAAAATAACGCCATTTTTTAAAAGCCTTTCTCGATCGCAAAGAATTCTTTCTCGTTGATATGCCATCTTTTCGCTTCACTCGGGTGTGAATAAATCGCCGCAATATCGCATGGCACTTCTTCATTTGGTGTGACCTTAGTAAGAATCGTTGCCCACCAATCATCACCGCATCTTTGTAAAGAACAGTTCATCCTCATCTTGGGAATCGCAAGTTTTGGAAGCTTTTTACAAACTTCTTTAAGTTGCTTAATTCCTTCTTGATGTTCATCTTCCCATTTGAATATCGATCTGCTTTTAAGTAATGGGCTAAACACCTTCCTCGTAGTATGCTAGATTGTTAATAAACATTCCAAAGAAAATTAATAACTCCTTAAAACTCAAGTCGCTTCTTGTCTTTTAGTGTATCCGAAATCCCCGTATTTTTCCACAATATGATTCTCAGAGAAAAATTCTAGATTCATCGATTTCAATTACGAGGAATTCAATGTTTTGTTGCGATTACGCTTCTTTTCCGAAAGCACTAATCCTTCTTTGTGACAAACATCCGAAAATATTTCCAAATGTTTGAGATGCTCTTTCATGTTCTTTGATGCGATTAGAATGTCGTCGATATACACGAACATGAAACTAAAATAATCTTTGAAAAGATTATCCATTTTTCTTTGATATATCCGGGGTGCGTTAGCCAATCCCATAGGCATCACGCTCCAAATATAGTGTCCCCGTGGTGTAGAGAAAGTCAGAAACTTTTTACTTTCTTCCTCCATCTTAACTGGTAGAATCCGGACTTGCAATCGAACTTTGAGAATATCTTGGCACCTTTGATACGCTTAACCGGATGTTATCTCGCTTGGGATATAGTATCCGTCGAACTCCAAAATGTTATTAATCCCTTTGTAGTTAATAACAAGTCTTGCTTTCCTCTTTTGATTTCTCTATGGTTTCGACTAAGAATCATGGATCGGCCGTATGGAGAAACTCCCGGTGAAATTAACTTAAGGTCAAGATGTTCCTTAAGTATCTTCTCGCATATCCTTACGATCCTCCCGGTTCATAAGATTGGTTTGAATCTTACGAACTCGTACTCCTTTCCGGTTTAACCTTTAAGGATGCTTTGAGCTCATTCTTGTCCCACCATGCCAAAGGATCTTCATTATAATTCCTTTGGATTTTCTTCTTGATATCCTCGAGTGATATTTGTTCTTCAATGGTTATGTCACTCTGTGGATTCTCCATCGCTTTACCATCAATTCAAAGAATAACTTCCGGAGTAACTCATTCTTCTCCTTGCACTCTAAATGAATACAAGTTATTATCCCAAAGCTTCTTATCCTTTCGAAAACCAAATTGTCTATAGGATAATAAAGCTTCGCCAAATTTCCTTCGATCCGCCATTTTTGGATTTCTGAGTTTGGCTTCATCACCACGCTTGCTGCGAAAATTAATAGGCATTTTTCTAAAAATGCTTCCCGCAGATCTCGGACAATGATCTTATGATCACATAAGGTTGTGAAAATAAGTCTTCTTGTCTTCTCTCCCGTGTAAAGCTCAAGAGATTCCGAACATCCCTCCTGTTCAATCGTGTCATTTATTTTTCAAGACATTTATATTTCTCGCATATCTACTTCATATATCTTTGATAAACTTATTTGTTATCCAAAACGATTAATAACCAAGTGCTAAAATCAAGTGTTAAAACAAGTTTAAAACAAATCATAGGGTGTTAAGTCTTCCGCTGATAAAACCAACACAACCAAGTTAAGTTTCAGGTTAAACAGCTGAGTTATTCTATCAACAGCTCTATCGAGTCTGTTGAGTGGCTAACTCTGCTGAATAACCAACTTAGATGTCCCTCAAGGACTTAGCTGTTTGTGTTAACTCTGTAATTTCTTTAAAAAGGACTAAATCGAAAATTTAGTAAGATTTATTCAACCCTCCTTCTAAACCTTACTCACACCCCTTGGGACCTACACATTACGGCTATAAACATGGCCATATTAAACCATACTGCTATAAGCTAAAGTGTGATCTAAAATGTCAAAAGTTTTCTGGTCAAGTGTCTTCACGAGTGTCCTCACACACTTCTAGCAACACCTCGACTAGACAAAAAACTATTTGGGTCCGCAAAACTGATTTGACTTGTAATTTTATATATACATCCTTGAGGTCTAACATTGCAGGGTCTTGTACTTTGATAGCGGGTGTTCTCTCCATATGACAGGTACCAAAGAATACCTAACGGACTATGAGTTATTCTACGGAGGTAAGGTCACATATGGTGGTGGTGCTCGAGGACTGATAGTTGGTAAAGGTACTGTGAATGTAAAAGGTCTCCTGAAGCTCATAAACGTTCTACATGTTGAAGGGCTTTCAAAGAAACCTACATAGTATTAGCGAACTTTGTTATGATGACTTATATGTTAAATTGATAGGAATTCTTGTGAAGTCTTTGATAAAGCTAACATTTGCATCTTAGCAGGTTTAAGATCTATTGATAATTGCTACCAATTCGGTGGTATTACTGCTTATCATAGTGTAAAACTGAACGAAACGAACTTCTGGCCTCAAAAGTTAGGACATGTGAACTTTAAAATGATTGATAAACTTGTAAGGTATGAAGCTGTGAGACGCTTACCAAAGTTGAACACAAAAAATACCTCAGTGTGTGGATCATGTCAAAAAGGTAAGCAAACTCGAGTGTCGCACCTAGTGTCACAACACTTTAACACTACTCGATATTTTAAACTTCTTCCTATGGATCTTATGGGTCCTATTAAGGTTGAAAGTGTTGGAGGTAAGAAATATTCTTTCGTATGTGTTGATGACTTCTCTCGTTTTACTTGGGTTCGTTTTTTACGTGAAAAATCGATGCTTTTGAATCTTTCGAAACTTGCATAAGAAGGTGTGCAATTTATATAGTGTCACAATTGCTAGGATTAGGGGGATCGATCATGGAAAGGAATTTGAAAATTCATCATTTTTATCCTTTTGTGATAGGAATGGTATTTCTCATGAATTCTCCGTACCCAAAACTCCACAACAAAATGGGGTGGCGAAAAGAAAAAAACGAACATTGCAAGAAATGGCACGAGTTATGTTGAGTTCGAAAAATTTGACCAAACATTTTTGGGTTGAGGCCTTAAACACTGCATGTCATATTACGAATCGTGTGTATTTAAGGGTAGGAAGTACTATGACACCTTATGAGATACTTCTGGATAAAAAACCTAACCTTAAATATTTTCATGTGTTTGGATGTGTGTGTTATCTGTTAAATGATAGAGATGAGTTGGCTAAATTTGATTCTAAAAGTGATAAAAGTCTATTCCTAGGATATTCCACTAATAGTCATGCTTATAGAGTATTTAACCTTCGAACAAGAACCATTATGGAAACTGTGAACGTTGTCTTCGATGATTTGGCTCACCTTGTAGGAAAAACTAAAGAAGACGTGTGTCTCGAACTAATTGAGACAAATGGGACATCCGAGTCGTCCCCCCGAAATCAAGTTGAACCAAGTGTTCCAACAAATGTCGTTGCACGTGTTCCAACAGATGTTGAGACACCTGCAGCAGCACTATAAACACACCTGCACAAACTGACTCGGAAACTGAATCTGATCATGAGAATGAACAAAACCAAGTACTTGATGATCATGTAACTGATCGTACAAGGGACATATCAAGCAGAATTCAGAAAAATCACCCAACTGCTCGAGTGATAGGTGATGTTACTGAAGGTGTACGAACACGGATAAAGGAGAAGGTAAACTACCGTGATATGATAAGAAATGCATACCTATCCTCAAATTGTACTCTGGTAAGAACTTGTTGCTTTATCTCTAACTTTGAGCCTAAGAATGTTAATGAGGCTTTGAATGGTGAATTCTGGAACAATGCTATGCAAGATGAACTTGATCAATTTGCTAAGAATGATGTGTAGTATTTAGTTCCTAGACCTAATAATGTGAATGTGATTGGAACAAAATGGATTTTCAAAAACAAAACTGATGAGTCTGGGAACATTGTGCGTAATAAAGCTCGTTTAGTTGCTCAAGGGTATACACAGGTTGAGGGGGTGGACTTTGATGAAACCTTCGCACCTATAGCCCGAATTGAGTCTATCAGGCTTCTTCTTGCTATAGCTTATCATCTTGGTCTTACTTTTCACCAAATGGATGTCAAAAGTGCTTTTCTAAATGGTATTTTAAACGAAGAAGCTTATGTTGAACAACCAAAAGGCTTTGAAGATCCCTATAAGCCGAACCATATGTTTAAATTTAAAAAGTCTCTTTATGGTCTTAAAGCTCCTAGAGCTTGGTATGGAAGATTAACTGAGCATTTACTACAAATGGGTTTTAAACGTGGTGAAGTGGATAAGACTCTTTTTATTCAGAGAACTAACCATAGTATTTTAATGCTCAAATTTACGTGGATGATATTGTGTTTGGTGCTTCTAATCAAAAACAGTTAAATGAATTTGTTGATTGTATGTCTTCTACGTTTGAAATGAGTACGGTTGGTGAATTGAATTACTTTTTAGGGTTACAAATCAAACAATTGAATAATGGGATTTTTATTTCTCAAAGCAAATATGCACGAAATTTGGTGAAGAAATTCAACATAGATAGTACATCTCACATGAAAACTCCAATGGGTTCGAGTCAAAAACTTAGTAGAGAAAATGTTACTTTTGAAGTGTTGATAACACTTTATATAGAAGCATGATAGGTAGTCTGTTGTACTTAACTGCTAGCCGTCCTGACATCATGTATAGTGTGTGTTTGTGTACTCGATATCAAGCCAATCCTAAGATCACTCATTTGAAAGCTTTGAAAAGAATTATTCGATATGTTGGAGGCACCACTAATCTAGGAATTCGGTATACTAAAGATACAAATACTAATTAAGTTGGTTTTAGTGATTGATTGGGTGAGACATTGATGATAGAAAACGCGTACCACAAGTGGTTGTTTCTACCTTGGCAATAATTTGGTGTCTTGGTTCAGTCATAAACAAAATTGTGTTTCTCTTTAGACTACCGAATCTGAATATATTGTTGTTGGGAGTTGTTGTTCCCAATTGCTTTGGATGAATCAAATGATTGAGGATTGTGATCTTTATAGTGATATCTTAACCATTTATTGTGATAATTCAAGTGCTATTGATATTTCAAAGAATCCAGTACCACACTCTCGCACAAAACACATAGACATAAGACACCACTTTATTCGTGATTTAGTTGAGAAAAACATTATTCGCATAGAATACATTGGAACTGAAAATTAGTTGGCTGATATTTTCACCAAAGCTTTAGATTTTGAGAGATTGTCCACTTTAAGGAAGTCTCTTGGTTTGTGTGCTATTTAACATCATGTTTATGAAAGTGTTGCGGACCCACAACACTTACTTGCCGCAACACCTTTTTCCCTGTTTTTCTTTTCCCTGTTTTGCATTCATGCATTAGTTAGACTTGCATTTGCACGACTAAATCGGTTGTGAGTTACGTAATGTACCAAAGAGTGTTCACTTGATAAGCTAATGTGAGTGGATGTTTCTAGTCTACAAAATCATTATATTTATTTACCCAGGCGATGAGTTTAAAAATATCGATCATGTTTTGAGGCCTTTGAGGAAAACAATTACCTCCCCATTTGAGTGCGGCTAATCCTTGTGACCAATTCTTACCTTATAAAAGTGTTTTAAGTGGCATGATCTTGTGTTAAAAATCTACCATTGGGATTTTGTGGGAAAGCTATCCACTTTGCTAAATCTAGCATGAATCTTGGAAAAAGCAAATGAAAAACTTGAAAAATCCTATATCTTTGGGTATGCGGATCACTATTCATTGAATCGACGTAAAGGTATCTCTCAAGGTGTTACGACACCCGGTACAATGTCAGCTGATATGAGTCCCCTCTTATGTTTTTTTATTTATTTTTTTGTCCCATATCTAGACATAATTAGGACATGCATTTTTGGTGAAAATTGATGAATGACAGAATTTCGGACTCCGTTGGATCTTATGCGATCTTGATTTTTCTCTCCTTAATTATTGAATCTTGTGGTGATTTAAGTTTTGTGGTATTATAAGGTTTGTGATATACTTGGATATATTTGAAATAATTTTAGCACTATCTTATCTATATCTGAGGTTAAGTGTTTCATTTTTTTTGGAGACTTAAAATTCAAAATCCATTTGAAACCGATTTTTAATTTTTCCCGTTTGTTTTTGGGAAATTGGATATATTGGGCCTCTCTATAATCACCCGTTACAAGTGTCTAGAGTATTTACGAGTGGTTGACTTCTTTTCTTATCATACTTCACATCACTTTACATCTCTTCACTTCTCTCTCTCACTTTACGGATTGAAAATCACTGTGCATCTTCTCCATTTCTCTCTCAATCGATTTTACTGTGATTTTTCTTCTTTTCTTTACATATACACTCTCTACTAATCAAAAATGAAGAGAATTCTTTCAGAATTTCAAAATGTTCAGATCCATTGCAAAGTACGACATCATCCTCAACTTTGTCATAGGGACGACTCTGTCAACCCTGCGGAATCCACCTGGTGATTCTGCGTTGATCGACTCCCCAAAGACAATCTACGTCTCCACCTCAATTTTCGGGTCGGTATAGGTCTTTGCAATACCCCCTGCAAAGACCTGTTCCAAATCTTGAAACCCCTGTGGAATCCATTGAACAGATTACCCCATGGAAGAAATCCCAAAGTCTCCTATGCACTGTAGTCCAATTCAAGAAAATCCAGAAAACCCACAAGAAACTCTTGATGAAATGTTTGATCCAAATACTGCTCTAGTTCTTTTTTCTGAAACACCAACTCCGATAGGTGTCTTTCCACCTGGTGATCCATATATGTGATTAATGTCGAGGATATCCCTGATTTGGCCACTCGCAAAACACCCTTAAACCCTAAAAAGTCTCCAATTTCGAAAAAGAGGGGTTATGCTTATTCTCAGTCTGCTGGTATTGGGTCACCGCGCAAGAAAATCCGAAAAGAGAGAAGAAAGTTGTCAGACGGTCATCAAAGAAAGGGGAGAACCGTCTTTATTTGCCGATATACCTCTACGGTCCAATTCCAACGAAGATATCCCCAGGTAAGTGATGGCTAGACGGACACGAACTAGAAGCTCTGTCAAGAAACCCACAGTCTCGAAGACTCCGGCCAAGAAACCTCCCGTCAAAAGGACTCCGATCAAGAAAGCGACTCCGTCCACTCCGAGCAAGAAAAAGGGAACATATGGGTCTGGTTCTGGTACGAAAGGACAGGGTAAAGTGTCTGAAAAGGGCTCTGCAGATGAAGGGGCTGAAATTTTAGAATCTTTAAAAACAAGTATAGGGTCAAGTCTCTTAGGAGAGTCATTAAGGGTGTTGTTACTCCGGTTCAACACTTTCGACTCGAACGGAACGGACCAAGTTAGATAATCGAGTGATGAGGACTTTGATGTTCGAAAGAAGATGACAAAGATGATGACACCAACCCTAATCGGTGCACGAAGCGAGTTGAAAGAGCTGCATCGGTGTCCTCGAAGTGTTGATACTCGGCAAAGAACAACACCCAACTCGGTTGTGCACTCGACTCATTTGCAACTCTTCCGTCCGATACATCTCCATAATCTTTTGCTGCATTGACCGAGAGAATTCGAGATAAATAAGGCACGCTCTGCTACCTTTTATATTGTATCCGAATCGAATCGATTTAAAACCATGAATGATCGTAAGTTTATTTGCGAAAAAGAATTGAGTACGATATTTTTGAGAAAAATAACATTGTTCGGTTGTTTCAAAAGAGAAATTTGTTGAGTATCTTGTGACCACTGCACGACCGCTTTTGTACGAAATGTGGTTTTGGAATTTTATGCTAATTTGGAGTCTATATCCAAGAATAGGAGATCACCATGTATGGAAAGGTGTTTGTCCGTAACAAAATTTATGATTTTTCTCCCCAAGTCATTAACACATTTTACGGCACCCCGATTTTGAGGAAGGCGCTTTAGTAGATGATTACAATGAGGTGGTACACACTATTACGCAATCGTGTTCAATCTTGGCCAGTTCACCCTACTAAACTTCCCGCTTCTAGGCTCACATCTCTCGTACTGCTTTTGCATAAAATTTCGATTCAAAATTGGATTCCTACTTCCCACAATACCTCGTGAGCCAAGGAACAAGCGGTGGTCTTTTATAAAATTGGGACGGGGATTCCTTTGAATTATGGGCGGTTCTTTGAATTATCTGTGTCTCATGCTCTGTCGTATCCCTCTTTGATTTATCGATTTTAAGCTCACGGGGTTTGAATACGGAGAGTCTTGATTCTTTTTCGCCTTTGAACACGAACTTTTCACGATCTCCCACAAATTATTTAAGCGGGACGGGAGAAAGATTTGCTGTTAGATTTCCTAGTGAAGATCTGAGAACACGAAAACATTCCTCCCGTTGAGACCGAGGTGTTCCTCCGAGTGTTCCACCATTTGCTACCAACACTTCTAACATTCCTCCGCCCGCATTTGATTCTACTACGCTATTTACATTCTATGAACTTTATGCGGGGACAAATTACATTTGTTGATCGAAAGAAATTGCACGCTAGGCAAAGATATTCAAGATCTATGAACAATTCAAGGCTCATATCAATGGCTTGCTCTCTCCTCTTCTCGACAAAAAGGGGGAGATAAAGTCAGTCTTTGGAACAAGATCTTGAACCAAGCACAAGTGGAGGGGATTTACTTCAAGTAAAGCAAAGGATGGAGTCGAAAAGGAAAATAAGGAGTCAAGATGACATGGATATTCACTTTGACTTTGAGCACGAATTGTATAAATTTGATTAAATGCCTCTTGATGTACTTAACCAAACAATGTTGTTTTTGATCTTTTGTTGATTAGGTCTTATGCTCGGATAGACTAATATATTTTGATGTGCTAACACTTCGTATTTTGTTGAAGTACCTAATGATGGTATTCTGCATTTGGAGTCTGTTGACTCTTGTTCTCATACTCTGATATTATGTTTGCGTACTAATTTTTCTTTGCATATTCTAGGTGTTCGTATAAGTGTTCTGACTTCTGTAGGAACACTTTGTGAAGCAGGCAATTTTTTATTAAGGGGAAAATTTCTTTCGCACCGATTTTCAACTATGGGGGAGTTACTTATTTTTATAAATCCCATGCTTTATTTTTTTGTTTTGTCCAGAAAGGCAAAAAGGGGAGAATGTTAATTTCGTGTTTTTACGAATATTAAATATTTTTCCTTATTTTCAAAATTTCCAATTTTAGTGTTTTGCTTTTATTGGTTACTTCTTGGAATAAGATTTATTAAATAAGGGAAGTTGATTTATAAAATGATTGTTTTAAAATGGACTCTCAAGTTTTAGATTAATGTGGAAAGATCGATTTTTAATAAAGAAGGATTATAAGAGTCCTACAGTCCTTATATGATTATATATCCTAGTTCTATTATGTCTCTCTTTCCTTGTTTTGTAGGGACTCAAACTCTTCAAAGGATCGCTTATATAAGGAGGGCGTCCCTCACATAATTCAAGTACACAGGATCACAACTAAGAGAGCACATATTTTCGAGAGAGAATCGGATTACGCAAGAGAGAAATTAAGTCCGATATTCTACACAGAGCGAGTGTTGAATGAAGTGTTGCATCGATGTCGATTCAACACCAAGATTGAGTGTCTTTGTTTCTCTATTTTTCGTCCATCTTTTGTTTTTCGTAGAAGTTCGAATAGTCTATATTCTATCTTTATGGATGAGTTGTTTTACAATATATAGATCTACTCATAGAAAGGAGTTTTGATAAGTTTTGTTCTAGTTGAGTCATTGACATTGAGATCTCATGTCGATACAATCAACTAGTGGATTATTCGCCCTGTTTGCACTTTTACAAGTATTTTTATACTTGTAGACAAATTTTATCTCTGTGTTTTACTTTTATCCGCTGCGAGTTGGTACAAGTGTTAGTGACACTTGTAACAACATCTTATTCTGAGAAAGTTGGGGACCTTAAATTCTTTCAGAAGGAATGCATTAAATTCCCAGCATCATTGCCCACTACTTCAAACTCCTCCAAGAGATTCTGAACTTGTTCCAACTTCACATCTAAAAATGATGTATCCCAGAGATATGTTAAAAGAAATCTTAGCTCTACCTGAAGACTGTTGACTCAATCCCCAAATGTATTACTCAAGCTTGTTCTATGGCACATCAATTGAAGAAGGAAATTGATAAAAGCCGCCGAAAGTTTGTTTCTTTTGAGAGTGTAGTCATTATTACACAAATGCTGGAGCTTTGGCCCCTCTTCCTCTAGTGCCAATTTGTTGATGCCTCAATTCGCTCAACAAGAAACTAAATATAAAAATAATTAAATATAATGACTGGAAAATATAATAAATGGCTGTAAAGTGCCTTTATTATTGAATGGCCGAGCAGAAGTGTTCTGGTAGGTCTCTGTTTTAGCAGAGTTTTTTTATATGAGTTTTTTCTCCTCTTTTTTCTCTTAGATCAATACTATTTATACTATTACATTTAATAGCCTAGCAATCATTACATCTATACTATTAGTGGGACACTTGTCTACTCATTGTTGTGCATGAGTTGCATGTATACTATTAGTGGGACACTGGTCCCCTCCTTATTGTGCATGAGTTGCATGTATACTATTAGTGAGACACTTGTCTCTTCCTTTTGCATGAGTTGCATGACCGCCATGTGGTGGAAAGTGCTTATTGACTTGTCCCATTGTTGTTTTGCAAGGTGAAAACTTGGTCTACCACCGTGATGAGCTCGTCTTCTAGTCTTTTGGTCGGCTTTTTCTCGGTCTCTGGTCGGCCTTTTTCTCTCCCTCTCGGCCTTACGTCGGCCAGGCCAAAATTAATAAGATGAAACGAGCCGGTCTATGTCGGCGGGTTTTGGTCATCACGTGTACATGATAACCATTACAAAATTGTCTGCTTCGTTCGGGTATCATCAATTAGTTTTCTTTTTTTTTTTTCTCCTTCTATTTTCTATTTCTTTATTCATGGTGTCGAGTTTGCTCCTACATTCCCTCTTTTCTTTTCCTTTCTCTCTTCTTCTCTCTTTCTCTCTTTTCCCCCTCTTTTCCTTTGTTCTCCACCCCTTTGTCTTTTTCTTTATTTCTCTTCACCCATGTAGTATTTTAATCTAGCCATGTTTTATGTGTGTGTTGTCTATTTGTTAGATGATAGTCTATCCAATTTGCCGCTTCAATTTAGCTCCATATTGGTTGATTTTATTTAATATATTATTTTAAGCATTGAGAAATGATGATGGAAGAGGCGGTGCTAACACTAAGTTGCATAGATACCACCAAATTGTGTGGGCATATATATAATTATGTTATCTACGTATATATATGTATATAACTTTCCAAATAAGTTGTGTCTTGAATTATATATATAATATCACCCTTTATAACACTATGTATTTATATATGAAAATGTATGTTATATATATTCACATATATATTATCGCACGTATTTTCTTTTTGGTGTGGTTCACTTTTTATATGTACCCCTTTATACTACGACTACTACTATTATCATTGTTATTTTTATTATTATCATCAATACATGTTTTAATTTCTTTTTTTTTTTTTTTTTTAACAACTTAAATTAGTAATCTAACGAATAATCAATATAAGTGAGTTCCAAATTATAAAACTAGCCATGTCGCAAAAACAATCGATTATACAAATAGCACATAACCAACATGTAATGAATGAACTATATTGGCGTGAGTAGTGTGAGGCTAGAGTATTACAAATATGAACGGAATGATAGAAATTATTCTAGTCGGGCTAATTGGAATAATCAAATGAGATATCGACCAAGTCCTCGAGGGATATAAGCCCATGTGGCAAAGAGCTCGGACTCAAAATAGGTCATTCCCTAGGCAAATGAACCATTATCAGCACATATATCCACCCAAGTACAATGCTCACTATGCACAAAATTTCATTATTATCCAAAGAAAGCAAATGCACCTGCACACTCACAGACATCTTGACAAAAGAGACAACTTTATGTGCTTAAAGCTCCCCAGTAATTTGCTAAAATTCATTATGATTATGGAACTGATAGGTGGCAACCTCTTAGAGTCAGATCATTTGGCTATAGGTTGGTTGGATCACCTTATAGTGCTAACCCCTAAGGACCCAGACAGGTTTGGGTACCTAAAAGTTGATTTCCTTGGTTGCGGGTTCAAGAACAAATGAGTGCCAAGGAACCTAGTACATGGATAATGGTTGTTCTAGGCATATGACTCACAATAAAATGAATTTATCAAATTTAATTTCAATGAGTCAAGAGGAGCAAAAGTTATATTTGAAGGAAATGAAGCTCCGGGGAGATAAGATGCATTGGATCCATAAAGAAAAATGAAATGGAAATCAAGATGTAGCCTATGTTGAAGGGTCAATTTGAATCTGTTGAGTATCGGCAACTCTATAATAAGGGCTACAATATAGGATTCAACAAGGGTGTATGCGGATCAAGGATGTTGAATCTAATGATGTTGTACTATCGGGATCAAGGCAGAAGAACATATGTGTAGTGGATTGGTGAACTTGCTACACCAAGTACATGTCTACTAGCAAAGAGTACGGTCGAATCTAGTTGGTTGTGGCACAAGAAACGAGTCACTTGAATTTCAAGACAATCAACAAGCTTGCAAGGAGTCATCTTGTGGAAGGATTGTCGGACTCGGTGTACAAGAAGGAAAGCGATTGTGATGCATGCCGGATGGGAAAGCAAATCAAGTCTTCATTCAAGGATAAGTCGAGTCCTTCTTCAATAAGGATCTTGCATTTATTGTATATGGATTTTTTTAGTCCTATTGAGCCAGCTAGCATAAGTGAAAAAAATACACCTTGGTGGTGGTGGATGACTATTCAAGATACACATGAACTATCTTTATGTGTAAAAAGAAGAAAGCTGTGAGAAAGATTCCCACGACTTATGAGAAGAGTTCACAATGAAAAAAGCCAAACCATTATCAAGATAAGGTCGAAAGAGGAACCAAGTATGTAAATGGGATTATAACTCGATACTTCACAGAGAATGGTATTTCTCATTAGTTATCACCGCAAGAACTCCAAAGCGAGGAGTAGGTGAAAAAAAGGAACATAACCCTCAAGGAAGGCTGCAAGGACTATGGTAGGTAGCAAGGATTGCCTAAGAGATTTTAAAATCAAGCCATTAATCTTGCTTGCTACACTTAGAATAGGTGTATGATCAACAGGTATTTGTCCAAACCCCTTATAAAATTTGGACTAGGAGGAAGCGAAATGTTGGATATTTCATATCTTTTGATGTAAGTGATTCATTCACAACAATGACAATGACAACTTGAATGCTTTTGATGCTAAAGTTGATGAAGGTATCTTTTTGGGATAATCTACCGAGAGTAAAGCTTTGTGTTGAACAAGAGGACTATAATCACGAAGAGTCTATCCATGTGGTTTTTGATGAACCAAATGTTAATGGAGAAGACATTGATGAGTTAGGTTAGTGGCGAAAAGAATCAACCAACTATTGAAAGAGTCCATATGTTAAAAATGCGGATATCGAAGACGCAACCCAAATGAAGATGAGATAGTTGAATCTCAAAGACAATTTGGAAAGTTTGCGATTAATTGATGATTTAGAGGAAGCTTTTTAAGACAATTTAGTTGCAAGAATACTTAATCCATCGGACTTACTACAAACTAATCATTGGAAATGTTAGAGAAGGAGTAAGAACCGGATCTAGGACTCAACATAAAGTTATATTCACTTGATTCGTTTCTCAAATTGAGCCAAACGATGTGTCACAAGCATTGGATGACACATTTTGGATTCTAGCCATGCGGGAAGAGTCAATCGGTTTAAAAGAAACAAGATAAATGAAGAGGGATCTGTAGTAAGAAACACAGCTTGATTGGTAGCCAAAGGGTATTGCCAAGAAGAGGGAAAAGATCTTGATGAAACATTTGCACCTGTTCCAAGATTGGAAGCAATAAGGATGTTTCCTGCTTATGCAGCACACAAGAACTTCACATTCTATCAAATGGATGTGAATAGTGCATTTTTAAATGGACTTTTGGAAGAAAAAGTTTATGGGGAACATCCTCCAGATTTTGAGCAGAAAACTATTGGAGATAAATCTACTAGCTAAAGAAGGCATTATATGGTTTGAATCAAGCACCAAGAGCATGGTATGACACATTGTCTTAGTTTCTTATAGACAATGGATTCGCCAAAGGCAAAGTTGATGAAACACTCTTGAGAATTCAAGATGGAGAGAGTATCTCGCTTCTTCAAATATATGTGGATGACATCATCTTTGGATCCTCAAACAAAGAGTCATGACAAATTCTCAAACTTTATGCAAGGAAGGTTTGAGATGAGCATGAAGGGAGAGAGCCGACTTTCTTCCTATGTCTTCAAGTCAAGTAAATGAAGGATGCAACCTTCATAAGTCAAACCAAATATACCAAAGATTTGATGAAGAAATTTGGTACGGAAGAGAAGTCATCTGTGAAGATGGATATGGATGCGAAAGGAAACATTATTAATCAAACAAGGTATGGAGCACTCATTGGATCATTGCTCTATTTGACACTGCCGACCCGGACATCACATTTGTTGTAGGTGTATGTGCAAGATTTCAATCTGCTCCAAAGGAAAGTCATATGACGACTAAGAGAATCTAAGGTATTTGAAGGGAAGCAAAAAAGTTGGCTTATGGTATCGAAAGGAAGGAGGATTCAAGCTGATTGGTTGCTTAGACTAAGACTATGTTGGATGTTGTGTTGACAGGAAGAGTACATCCGCACTGTCAAATGCTTGAAAATAGATTGGTTTCTTGGTTCAAGACGAAACAAAACTCAATAACTAGTACATTCTTTGCGGCGACTTTTTGTGTCCAAGTTCTATGGATGAGGCAACATCTGAGAGATTATGAAATTGAAGACAAAATTATTCCAATTATGCGTGATCACACAAGTGCCATTGCAATTACTCAGAATCATGTATTGCATACAAGAACCAAGCAAAATGATGCCAGATATCATTTTATAAGAGATCATGTTGAAAAGAAAGACATCACATTGGAATACATATCAATATAGAAGCAATTATCCGATATATTCACAAAGCCCTTATGTGAATCAAGATTTGAAGAACTTAAGAATGAGCTTGGATTGATTGAGATGTGTTAGGAAGCTCAGAAGACTCATTCAATAGAGTTAAAGATGAGAGAATTGCATATCAGAAGAGTTTCACACATTCAGCCATGTGAAATAGTTTATGTGGCTAGTGAGTTGAATCAAGTTAGTTGGACAGCCAATTGATTATTCAATTGATTCAAGTAAGATATGAAAATAGCTGAAACATTTATGAAGCTAAGTGACAAAACAAAGTCATTTTCCTCGGCGGGAATGTTTTTAGACATGACATCAAAGATCATTAATGGTGTTAGTCAAAAGTCGACAATTTATCCACGATTGGGTATAATCTGGCTGATGCATTTCATGCGGAAAATTAATGCGGTTTTGTTCTTTTAATCTCAACCGTTGATCAGTATTTAAACTTTTCAAATTCAGAAACCGTTCTTTCAAGTCCCATATATAGAGAAATTTTATTTTCTCTCTCCTCACTTTCACTCTCTTGCACTCGAAGGATTCCAAACTCTCTCTCTACAAAAATACTCTGAAACCCTAGTTCTTTGCTTTTGATTTCAAAGCTCAAATGGCACCTACCTACAAGTATGTCAAGCTTGCTGAGAAACTCCACATAAGGGCTCCTGTGGACTTCGAAAGCCTTGTCAAACAAGGCGTTGACAAGGATTTGCTGAAGAAGATTGCACAGAAACTTGAGAAGGCTGGTCTCAAGAGGTTTCTTACGATGGATATGTCCCATATATACCCAGAGGAAGTGGATATGTACTACGTGAATGCATCAGTTCACGATGAAGAGATTCGTTCATCTGTTAACAATAAGGAATTCAAGTTGGTTGTGGCTGACTTGGCTAACTACTGTTTTCTCCCTACCAGTGGTTTGAAGGAGTTGACTGGTAAGGACGTCGATTTGGTTGTGGCTTGGAAGGAGATAGCCAATCCTGAGTATGCTGTAAAACCAAACTAGTCAGCTTTGAAGAAGCTGATCAAGGAGGAATACCACGAGCTCATGGATGTGGTGGCCTAGTGCATTGATATGATGTTCATGTTCAATCGGCTCTCTCGTTAAGGCGATTGTAATGGCGGCCATTATGGAGGAAAAATAGGTGAACTGGGCTGAGTTCATTTTTGGTAAGTTGTGCCAGAATGTGCTCAACATGAACTTGGTTGCTGATGGGAAGTTTTCTAGCTCGATGGGATATGGTCTGATTCTAGGTCATCTAATGGAGAAGAAGGGAGTACCCATGTGCAATGGGAAACCCTTCCATGCTAACAAAAGAATGTTCAAGGCCAACCTCTTAGGCGCATAGAAGCAAACCTATGCAAAGAAGATCGGTACCTCTGAGGGGAAATCAGCTGAGCACGTGCCCGAGAACGCAACTATTTCCACTCCACTCCATCACCAAAGCCTATTCCAGCTCCCTCTCCCGTGGTTCGAAATAAAAGGTCAGCTGCACCTCGCAAGCCAGTTGCAAATAAACAAAAGGTGGCGAGCCAAGCCCATGGTAGAAGAACAAGAAGAAGATCCTGAAGTTCCCTTGGAGAGGAAAACGACCGAGAAGACTTGTGAAGAAGGCCAAAAGCTGCTTGAGCCACAGGTGAGACAGAGAAAGTTGTTGTCGAAGAACAACAGAAATCAAAGGTGGGGATGGTGGTGTAGCCACTGCTAAAGAAACTCAAGTAGCTGCTCAGCCACATACATATGAAGAGGACACAGCTGATACGAAGAAAGACGATTCAGTTGTTACACCACCTAAGACCGATGCTTTTGTTCTTTGAGGTAGAGAAGGTTGTTACACCACCGAGACCGATGTTGCACGCATGGAGAGCTTGGAAGCTGAGT
The DNA here is from genome assembly GCA_016081115.2 of Rehmannia glutinosa. Taxonomy (NCBI): domain Eukaryota; kingdom Viridiplantae; phylum Streptophyta; class Magnoliopsida; order Lamiales; family Orobanchaceae; genus Rehmannia; species Rehmannia glutinosa. The sequence continues at coordinate 30,360 of JABTTQ020002979.1, read as the reverse complement.
GCCAGCCGGATTCAATTTGAAAGGCCCACGTTGATTGAAGAAGAGGAATACCTTTTAGGTTTCCTAGATTACACCACTGTTCGCACTGCTCTTGATGCAGACTTTTGCACAACCTTGCTCTATGATAAGAAGGAAGCTGCAAAGGCTAAAGAATTGGAGAAGGCCAAGTCATTGAGGAGTCCCTAAAACCTCATATTTGTGCCTTCACAGATCTTAATATTCCTGAGAAAGTCATTGTAGGAGCTAGAAGTAGCGATGTGGAAATCATGGATGCAGCTGATCCAGTCAAGTTGGCTGAGCTGCAACAAGCACTTAAAGAGTCCAGAGTGATGCATGAGCAATCTATGAACAGGTCGAGAAGGCTGAGCTGCAACAACCACTTAGAGAGTCCAGAGTGATGCATGAGCAATCTATGCTCAGGGGCACTGGAGAATCTTCAAGTCAGATCTCTCCAACCCCTGATATTCTCAAAACGGTGAGTCAAACCGCAGAAACCACCTCACCAGCTCACTCCGAAGGACAAACCAGGAAAACTGGCGATAAAGTTAGGGATGAAGATGTAGTGGGCAACCTAACTGAGGCAAGCCCTGTGAATGTTGTTGAAATAACTGCCCAGATGGCTGACAACTCAAAGGAAACAGCGGAGTCTCGAGTGTCAGTTGACCCCACTGCTCGTGATTCAGCTAGTGAGCCAGCTGCGGGGGAAACTGAACACACCACAGCCGGGTTGGAGGAGGTTGTGGGAGACCTTAACAAATTGAAGTTAAGAGGCAAATGTGAGACAAAAATTGAACATCAGAGTGGGATTGACGACGCTTTGACGGTTAAGACTATCTCATCTGAGATTCCAATTGCACTGCAGGCCAAGGACACTGCCGAAAATAGGGATGGCAATGGGGCAGGGCGGGCGGGTCGGCCAGGACCAGACCCGCCCCATGCCCAGAATAGGGGGGGTGGGCCGACCAGTTCTGCCCCGTTTTAAATTAAGTTAAATAAAAAATGAAAAATATATATTTATAAAATATTATTTACAAAATTTATTATTTCAATTTATAAATATTAGATATAATATAAGAATACATAATAATTATATTATAATATATATTATATATGCAAAATATACATTAAAATATATTTAAAAAATAAAAATTCTAGGCAGGCGGGGTGGGGCGGAAGTGATACCTAGACCCGTCTCGCCCCAGGTCATGGGGCGTGTGATGCCCACCCCTACTACTACATTATTTAAAAATATAAAGAGTGAAACTTGACAATGTAAACCCTATATACCTGTACTTTTTTTTTGTCCCTGTGACATTTTAAAAATAAATAAGTAAAATCATTTTAATTATAACGAAATGACAAATCATGTCCACCCATAGAAGAGATAATAAACCTTTTTATTAAACAAAACAGACATCCATGTGACCAACCACATAACCCACATCACAAAACTATTTACAAGTACATATTTACATCAAAGTTTTCAAAAGGAGTACAACCCTAAACCAAAATATAATACAAGACCAAAAAAGGAAAGAGTGACCCATCAACATAGCCCAACAGTCGTCATCTATATACAATGTCCTTAATAACTCAGTAGGAGCTCCAATGCCCGATAAGCTCTTAAAATCCGGTGTCACAAGACTCACCTACAATGCATGACCTTCGTGAACTAACGCCCGATGGCGAAAATCATGCATCTTTGAAAGTTCAATGTAAGACGATGCAATGCATTCCAAGATATTTTACCAGAAGTGCGCAAGATGAGTTGAAACATTTTATTCAGAATAATTTCTTTTCATTGGGCCTTTGACCCACCTGCTATGCACCGGAAAGAGCTCAACACAATATCAATCATAAAATGGCCATAATCAAATTGACATCGCCTAGGGCCATCTCCTGAGATCCACCCCTAAAATAGTTTATTACTTTAATATGTTCAAGGGATGTATATCATCAATAAGTTTTCAATAATAATTTAGAAGACAGAATCCTTGAATTATTTTTCAAGCCAAGCCACATTAAATTTTGTGTAATAATTAACATCCTGGATAATCCAACTTTACTAAATTTGCATCAATTCCTTATTTAATGGGTGGAATTTTGTACAACATAATTCTATAGAAAAAGGCTAGTTCAAATTCATGAAATAAAGAATTAAAATTGATGGGTGGAAAATTACCTTTATTCTCTTCTTTTTCTTTGCACCAATTTTCCCCTACCAACCTATTTTTCTTTTCTTTCTTAATTTGTCCGTCGAGTGTATATTTATAAGTAGTATGCATATACCTTTTGTTCTCTCAAAGTAAGGCGGTTAATGGGATTACTAAGAAGTGTGTTTATTTAAACACATGTCCAACTTTCAAGATTTATCAATCTATTTTCTTTTATGAAGCCGTGCATACACACCGATATCTATATATATGCGTAATATATATATATATATATATATAGGGAGGGGGTTATATAAGGACACCTTATTGAGTAAGTCCGTAGGGGCGAATCTGAGTCACGATCTACTATTTTCAATGGCCAATAAATTACAAGGCATCCAATTGTATTTTTCCTTATTCAAAACGTATGAGGTAAATCAGTCCAAATTGAAACTACATCATCCCATTAATGTATGGGGCAGCTTATCATGAAGATTTGGATGAAAATACATTCAATCAAACAAATCTCTTCCAAAACCCAAAACCAATCATCGATAAAACCCCAAAAAAATCTGCAATTTTTGTCAAATCATTAATCTACTCATCAGATTGTAATTGCTGCTCTGCATCTCTAATCTCATTGCACTGTAAAACATAAGACAAGTATTGCAAATTTCAGAAGAAAAACATTCATGGGAGATTTTCTCGAAAATGCATTCGCTACGCCGTTAGATGAAGGTATTTGCAAATTACCGTTATATATTATTTTTAACAAAAAAATCGAATAGAAAATAAGCATGAATGATTCTCCATTTTAATTTCTAAGTTCCAGGCATTGCATAAAATTTGTACATAAAAACTTGTTGTCAATGATTTGGTAATTGCATATGTAATGTCCTTTTATTGCTTGTGTACATATGAACTTTTGCATACGTATTTTAATGTAATGATTGTAATATGTAAATTCTAATAACAATGCTCTTGCTCGCACTCATGCTTGTTAAGTTATACTACAATGCATGTTTAGAGTAGATTAATTTGCATATGTTAGCTACTGATATTGCTTATAAGCATGGATGACTCTCCATTCTAATTTCTAAGTTCCAGGCATCTATTAAAATTTGTAAATAAAACTTGTTGTCAATGATTTGGTAATTTGCATATGTAATATCATACGATTGCTTGGGAAAATATCAACTTTTGCATATGATAAACAATTTGCTAATGATACTACAACACAATGCATGTATACGCATGATATGATGCTTATGAATGATATATACATTGCTTGTTAAGGAAATTCCATCATGTCAAAAAAGCTTTTGATACTACACAACATTGCATATTTACGCATTATGATTTACTTATGAAGACTACATGCATTGCTTCAAATAGGGACAGGTCGCAAATGGCCTAACCAACGACTTGAAATAATGGATGATTCAACATAGTATTGGACAGGTAGCAAATAGACGCTCTAGCCCAACTCATCGAAGATCAGAAGCAGAAGTTGTTATCTCACGATGCAAATAATTTGAGCATAATTAGCAAATAGGCGAGTAATTCATAATTTTGGAGGAATTACGCACATTCTCAAATTACGTCTTACCACCACAATAAGCGAAAAACAAGGGAGCGGAAGTCGGGTCAAAAGCCGACTAAAAAGTCAAAAGGAAAAGGCTTTGCGTGCAAGTCGAAAACTAAAGAGGCACGTGAAAAATGTGGGGACATCGGGAACCACAATAGCTGGACATGTAAGAAGTTATCTTAAAAATGTTGGTCGATTGAACTTTTGCATTTTTTCCTTCAAAACTACGTTTTATGAGGAATATTTTCAATATTAACATGTATGAAAGACACGACCATTACAACATACAAAGCTACAAATAAAAGCAAAATTTTTAGTCATTATAAATCCATACTCAATAATTACCACATGCAAAATTATCAATTTATGTATATACACCTATATTAACTTACATAAGCAACGAAAAGATAATCGCTATATAAGCAAAATGTAATCACCAGAAAAGCATATTTACGAATTACCGTATGCCAAAGGCAAATGTCCACCACTATACAAGCAAAATTTAATCACTATAAATGCAATCACTATAAATGCATATATACAACTATATTAATTTACGTAAGCAAAAGTCCACTATTATATAAGCAAAATGTAATCGTTATAAATGCATATTTAAGAATGACCACATGCCCAAATGTAAAATGGAATGATTATATATTTATAATTATATTAACTTATATAAGCAACATTCTCATACTATAGAAGCAAAATTTAGTCATTATAAATGCATATTTAGGAATTATCACATGCAAAATTACCGTTCATATACGTAAAACTATATTAATTTACATAAGCAACGAAATCGACTACTACATGGACGAAAAGTTTAATCAGTATAATTGCATATTAAACTTACATAAGCAACAATCCAATGCAATATAAGCCACATTCCGGTGCTATAGGAGTAAAATGTAATCATCATAAATGCATATTTAGGAATTATCACATGCAACAATCCAATGTTGTAGAAAGCGAGAATGTAATCATTATGAATGCATATTTATGAAATACCACATGCAATAATTAATGTGATAATTATAAATGCATATTTAGAATATACACAAGTAAAAAAGTGTGGTAAACATGCACAAAACTGGTAATTAACATTACTTAAGAAAGTCGTTATGTAAAATTTGTTCCATCAACTAAAAATTGATCCATACGAGGTTGATTAGGCGAAATCCGAACTTGCTTCTTAATAGACAACCAGTAACCAAAAATTCTACGTATATAGGTAAACCAAAAAAATATATCAACATCAATTACAACTTCAAATCCATCACAATTCACCAAAACAACTCTATTATGAACTAGTGAACTTTTTGCCTTCTCCAAATTTGACGCTCTTTGTTCGTTCTTCTCTTCGAGAACAATTGCAAAGACAATACTTTGTCCTTAAAGTCGAGATCTGAGCATCGTTCCCTTTCTCAAGACCACAATCCCAATCTTTAACACCACCATCTTTGTAAGTCTCCATGCGACGCATGGCAAAAATGGCGCAATCCACCTTGTTTTTTGTATCCCTTCAAGGCATACGCGATTCATTGATGAATTTTGAATAAATCGAGCTTTTAACATTCCTCCCTTCAACAAAACATACTAAGAGAATATCTGCCTCTGAAATGAAAAAAAAAGGCCAACCATTACTTTCATAACAAATTACCATATTATATATATATATATATATACAACTATATTAACTAATTTAGGAACAATCTACGATAATAGGAGCAAAATTTAATCATTATAAATACGTACTCAATAATTACTACATGCAAACTTATCGTTTATGTATATACACCTATATTAACTTACATAACAACAATCCACTTCTATACAAACAACAATTAATCACTACAAAAGCATATTTGCGAATTACCGTATGCCAAATGCAAGGTTCCACCACTATACAAGCAAAATTTAATCAGTATAAATGCAATCACTGGAAATGCATGTATACAACTATATTGATTTACATAAGCAACAATCCACTACTATAAAAGCAAAATTTAATCAGTATAAATGCATATTTAAGAATGACTACATGCCCAAATGCAAAATGTAATGATTATATATTTACAACTATATTAACCTATAGAAGCAACATTACAATGCTATAGAAGCAAAAATTATAAGTTCTTATGTGTACAACTATATTAATTTACATAGATTCTTCAAAACTTAGATTCTTCAATTGTTATTACGAATTCCATAACATGATCAGCCGCAAAATTTGTTTGAAAAGGAAATCTGTAAGAGAAACACCCACGCCAAAGCCAAAGGTGAAGAAAAACTCCACCAAGTTTATCCACACACAAGGAAACAAAAGCAAAGCAATTAAACTATAGGATACAAACCAGTGAAGAAAATTTTAAAAGAACTCCGTAATGAAATATACCCACCCCAAACAAAAACCTAAACATCGACCAACGACCACATGGAATGTTGAGCGATTCCACCTCCAAACCCATTAATCGCCTTCTATGTTGAATAATTGTTTGTGAGCAATTGTTTAGATTTGTTTGTGAGCAATTGTTTGATTCATTTTCTTCGAACACGCCGCATAACCGCGAATCAAATATCAAAACCCAAAAAACAACTAAAATCACCAGAAAAAATAGCCAAAATAAAAATACAAATAAATATAAAAATAAAAACCGAACCTTCAAAGATTAATATCGACGACTTCTTCGTTGTACTCGAACAAGCAAATGAACACAACAAAAAACCCATTCCAAAATTTTGCAGAATGCAGTCTTCAAGCGGTAGGTTCTGTAGAAGAAGAGGAAACGTATTGATATGAAACCACTCAGAACCGAACTTACCACTTCCAATAAAAGATACGATTTGATTCGGTGTGAAAGAGGGATATAAATTACACTATTACCCTTAATATTATTTTAAAATAATTAAAAATAGGTAAATAGTCAATTAAATCATGATCATTAAAAAAAATCAAGGATCGAGATTTGTTCTCACGTACTCACCCCAAATAGGTGGACTTATAGGATCCAAATCCTATATATATATATATATATATATATATATATATATACCATTACACATGAACATATAATATATATAGGAGTATTAATTTTTAACATTAGCACATAACTTTAAATTTACTATCAAGCTTTGTTTTATTTCATTATTAAAATTTTATATTGTACTTTTTTATTAAATTTAATAGTAATACCAGACTCGTATTAAAATATTTTGTTAACCCTTTTACTAAATCTATTCACATATTTTATTCTTCAAATATACACATTGATGTCACCTTTCGCTCTAAATTCACCCCGTGTAACTTTGACACTCACACATTTCTAATGTTATCACATGTAACCTAATATCGTCTAATAGTCGACACCTAAATATTCTTATTTTATGTGTGATCAACTACTCATTTTAGTAATCCAACAATTTATAATATGACAGCTTTCATAATTATTATGAAATTAATCATGCCATATAAATTTTAATAAATTATGCAACTCGCCAATATTAGTGCAAGTGACACCTAAACGATTTGGCCAGGTGAGTAGTGAGAGGCTCGATTATTACATTCACCCCTTCTTATAAAAATTTTGTTCTCGAAAATTGACTTACCGAAATAAGGCAGGATACTTAGCTCTCATCTCATCTTCTCTTTCCCATGTAGCTTCTTCTATCGACTGATTTCTCCAAAGTACTTTAACTAATGGGATTTCTTTATTCCTGAGTTTCTTTACTTCTCGTAACAATATCTCCATGGGTATCTCTTCGCAGCTCAAGTCGACTTTCAACTCTATTGGTTCATGTTTCAAAATATGAGATGGGTTTGAAACGTCTTTCTCAACATAGAAATGTGAAATACATCATGTATTTGAGACTTTTATGTTGGCAGGCAAGTCTATAAACAACTTCACCAATTCTTTATGTGATATGGAATGGGCCGATGTATCTAGGACTAAGTTTTCCTTTCCTTCCAAATCGCATTACCCCTTTTATTGGTGCCACCATCAGGAACACTTGGTCTCCTACAGAGAATTCTAACATTCTCTTTCTTTGATCAGAGTAACCTTTTTTCTCCGCTTCTGCGTAGTTTCCATCCTCTCGCGAATTTGTATCACGACCTCTGCCATTTCTCGAATCATGTCCGGGCCTAAAACTCTCTTTCACCAACCTCACCCTGATGGACCAGATCTACACTTTCTACCATACAATGCTTCATAGGAGCCATCCCGGTGCCTGATAGTTATTATATGAGAATTCAATCAAAGGTAGATATTTGCTCCACTGTCCTTGAAAATCTAGAACACATGCTCTAAGCATATCTTCTAAAGTTTGTATAGTCCATTCTGTTTGTCCATCGGTTTGAGGGTGATAAGCGACTAAACGACAATCGTGTTCCTATTGCCTTCTATTGACTCCTCCAGAAAAGTAGCTCAAAATCTCGAGTCTCTATCGAGAGACGATATATATTGGCACACCATGAAGTCTAACTACCTCTTTGTATATATAATTGTGCATATCGATCCATTGAATAGGTTGAGCAAATGGGAATAAAATGAGCTGATTTGGTTAGTCTGTCCACAATTATCCAAATAAAGCACCATGACCTCTTATGGTTTTAGGCAACCATGTCATAAAGTCTATGGTAATTCTTTCCAATTTCCATTCGGTATAACCAAAGATTGCAACGTTCACCGGCCTTTTATGTTATGCCTTTATTTGCCGACAAGTTAAACATTGTTCCACGTATTGCGCTATATCCCTTTTCATAGCCGCCACCACCGAATGCATCTTCAAATCTCTGTACATTTTTGTAGCTCCTGGATGTACATAATATGGTGTTGAATGTGCTTCACTGAATATCCTCTCGGAGATTTTCCCTGTTGGGCAAGTATAATCGTTTTTTAAATCGTAGTACTCCATTTTCGATACTTTGAAATCGAAAGACACTCCGGAGATAGTATCTTTCTTCATTTTCGTGTAGTATTCATCGCTTGTTGTCCCCGCTGGATTCTATCAATTAATATCGGTCGTAGTGTTAACGCCGCCAACTTAACTACAATGGACCCTAGTGATACGATCTCCACGTTTATTTTTGGAGATCCATTAGCTCTAGTTTTCAGAATTTGAATCGCAATTGCATTGCTTTGTGTTGATTTCCTACCAACGCATATGCTACGACATCGCTTTACCATGGTAATAATTGATCACACAATCATAGTCTTTCACTAGCTCCGACCATCATCGTTGTTGCATATTCAATTCCTTCTGTGTGAAGAAGTACTTTAAACTTTTGTGATACATATAGATCTCATACCATTCCATGTAAAGGTAGTGTCTCCATATTTTAAGAGCAAAACCACTGCAGCAAGTTCTAGATCATGTGTAGGGTAGTTCTTTTCATAGTCCTTCAATTGTCTGCAGACATTACGCAATCACTTTACCGTTTTGCATCAATACGCATCCCAAGCCATTCTTCGAAGCGCCACTATACACTACAAAATTCCACTACAAGAAAAACGTTCAAACACATCGCCTAAAAGACATCAGTTTCATGAATTTCATGATGTCTTATACTATACAACATCATGTTTTTAGTGAAGCGATGTGTATGCGTGATTGGTTCACTATTACACATCGTTTTTAGGAGCTGATGTCTTTGACCACTCATTTCTTGTTTATAACATCATGTTTAAGATCGATTATTCCAACTGATATCTTTGTCCACACTTTATTTGTTTATAACATCACTGTTAACATCATTTACTTAAATTAGATGTTATAACTCAATTATTATCACTTGAAAATAAAATAAAATTAATTTTCCCCAATATTTTTCTTTTTTTTTAAAAAAATAGAAATTTTCCCAAAACCCTTAGGGCGCGATTGAATATGCTTTTATTTTGAAAATTTTCATTTTGCTAGAGAATAGTGGTGAAAAAAATATTGGAAAAAAAAGTTGAATTTTGAGAGTATGATTAGATTTGAGATGAAAAAGTAATGATAGGAGTTGATTTGATTTAAAAATAGTAAAATAATGATTGAATGTAATTGGTAGTTAGAAATATGTGAGTAGGTGAATAGTAAAATTTGTGGGAGAATGTGTAATAATAATTAGTTTTTTGTGAAAAAATGTTTAGATGTGATTGATAAGATAAAAAATGAGAAAAAGTGAAACCGAGAGAATAACGTATTTTTGAAAATTTTCATAAATAATCGCGTGTTTGGTCCAAAAAAAATCTCAAATGGAGCGAAAATAGATTCTCGTTGACATCGAATCACGGCCTTAACAACTATACTTCTTTAAAACTTACACTTAGAAAATCCCTGACCCTCATAACCAAAAATCCCGTCGATCACTCCACCATCTTCATCTCTGTCTGTCCCTCATCTTCGAAATTTAGAGAGATGAACGAAAATTAACGCCCTTGTTTTTCTCCAACCAAACGCAAGTCATCTTCATCTCTGTCCCTCCACACCAACCGGAACCCTAATCAATTTTATTGCTCAAGTACAACTGCTTTTCCTCCATTCCCAAAAGCCCTAGTCGAAAATGTAGAGTTCATTGTTGATAAGGAGTGCAAAGCTCGTCGATTAAGGAGTGTAGAGCTTGCCGTTGTGAGTATTATCCCTTGACGTGTGGGTATTTGTGGTTTTTTCACATCTCGAGTCATATGCATTCGATTTAGGATTAGGGTTTTGCAATTTTCAGATTCTTATTCTTGAAACCTTGTATTTTCTATGTTTTTATGAATTGTTTTTGGGTATTTGGGACTAATTTTATGTTTCAAATACAGGAGGGGTTTCGAAGCTCACCCTTAAACTTGCTAATCAATCAGCCAAATCAAAACGAGTCCTTAATGCCTGTTCGAGGAATCGATGAGATACCTAAGCCTCAGTAGCTAACAGACGTAAGATTAATTTTGCTCATTTTCTATTTTAATTTCCCCATTTTTAACTTAATGCCTGTTGGATTAGCAATGTTGAGGTTTTTAAGGTAGGCTCATATATGATGTTTTCTTTCCTGGCAAAATGCATTTAGTTGTTCTCCCATTTATCTTGATGTACGTGTATTTGTGTCTGTTTATCTGTTTGGTACATGGTACAGGTGGGTTAAGGAATATCTGGAGGTCAGGTCCCAGTTTACCTAGAGTACTTTATCTTTAAACGAAATAGGTGGATTATAAGCAAGTCCATTGAATGAATTGAATCTTTGGGATATACTGTTCTGCCATTAAAATTGAAATTTTATTAATGAAACTGATTTTTTTCGCGTGAAATTCAGATGAATTATCTAGAGCTTTGGGTTGCTTAAAAGTGCAGTTCCTCTGTTTTGTCTTTAATGGTTTTGCTAAATTTGGCCTTTTTATACAGGGATAAGTATGCATTAGCACAACAAAGTATAAGGACACTTAGAGTTGTTTGATGCTAATATGAGGTATGCTACAAAATTGCTCATGTGGTTCGATACCTCTGCAGTTACAGTATATGAGGTGCAAATGATCTTCTTTGGTGTCTAGTATTTTGAAAAAATTCTTTGGTGTCAAGCTCATAACTGATGAATTTCTCTCTATGCGGCTTTTATGAGAAAGAGTCTTGGATGGATTACGCATTAAACTTTTTCAATGTATAAGACTTTACTTTCAGTTTTATCTTTTATGGGTTGATGTGCTTTAATTTATTAGTAGCATACTTCCTTACGACATGTTTGAAAGGAATAGCCTTTCTTTGATTTGTTTTTACAGGAAAGCGTTGAGCGTTGGCTGGAGTTATTTCTTTAGCACCTTCTCAATATGATCATTCTCTGGGTGAGTCTTATTTTTGTTGGTTCTATTTCTAACAAATGGTGACAGTGTTTGATAATACTAGCACTACTTTTGACTATCTTCCTATAAGTGTTGAATATAAATGATGCAGCTACTCTCATTCAGTTGGTCTGAAGAGTACCGATCACTGATGCATTGTTATCTTGCAGTGATCATGATCGCAAATCTGCAACAAATGTTGCAGCAAGAAAATTGAGCTCCATTCAATCACCGGGGTGAAATGGATGGTGACTCGGATCTTTTTGTGCTATTGAAGCATTGCGGATACTCAATATGCAATTTACTAAATTGATTTCATTTACTAATTGTGATGCAGTTAATTATATTGATGAAATTAGGTAATAAAATTTGAGAATTAGATGGAATTCATCATAGAAACACCAAATAACATGATTTCTGAGTGTCCCAATTGCTAAGACACTATTTGAGTTTGTTTTGGGTGTTATGGAAAAGTAATCTGGAGAATGTGTTTTGGAAGGATGTATTGTAAACAAGTAATATATCGAGACGGGCAAGTAGTGTTATGTATTTTAAACATGTGTATGTGTTGGAAGTGATTGAAAACATTCAGAATGACATTTCGTCTCGACCATGCTTGAAAGTAAAATTTTGATTGTCTATACTGCAAAATACTTTGTTTGCGGAATAATTATCGGGAGACTCGAGTTGACATATTCAAGTGAGACAATACGCTTGACATATTGTTGAAACTGTTTGCATCCAGTATAACGTTCATGCGGTGTACTTCCAATAAGCAAAATCTTTTATTAGCATGCTATATATTTTTGGAGGCCTTCACATTCTATTTGGGCCTTTTGATTTTGTTTTTTCCTTTTTCTCTTAATGAAATGCAAGTCTCGCTCCTGTCACGGGCCTAGCCATTTCGGCCTCCACACGATGCCGCGCGCGCCCACCCCCTGGGCGGCTATCCTCCGAACAACCACCGGTTTCGCCGCTTGCGGGCTCATCGAGGGAATGCGGCTCCAAAGATCCGACCGGTTTGGGTAGGGATGGCCAATTCCTTCTTCACCGCTCAAGTCGAAGATAGCGACAAGCTCCCCAACTTAACCGGGTAGGCTGCTGAACATCCGGGGTCATGTACACGCATCGACAAACCGGCCGGATCGAAGCCACATACGGTCATTCTCAAAGACAATCCACCAAGAACCATAGCGAAAAGACACCCCAATGTCATGGGCGTGACATCCTCCCCCACCCAAGATGGTGTATGCCCTCGTACACGGTCTACTCCACCCAAAGTGCATCAACGGCGCCCCCTTGCGCCCGGCATGTGTGCCCCTCGCACACCAATCGCACTCGGATACCGAGAGAGGATTCTCCCGGATAATCGCCACCCAACATGTTCACGCTCCCGCTCTACACCACCCTCTTGGTAAGAGATCTTTGCGCAACCACGTAATACAAATGCCGAGACGACTCTGATACCACTAGTCACGGGCCTAGCCATTTCGGCCCCCACACGATGCCCGCGCGGCGCCTCGGTCCACCCGGGGCCAACCTATCCCTCGGGACAACCACTGGTTTCGCCCTGCCTTGGGCTCATCAGGAATGCGGCTCCAACATCCGACCAGTTTGAGTAGGGATGGCCAATTCCCTTCTTCACCGTCAAGTCCAAGACTAGCGACAAGCTCCCCAAACTTAACCGGGTAGGCCTGCCTGAACATCCAAAGGGTCATGTACACGTACCCACAAACCAGCCGACTGAAGCCACATACAGTCATTCTCAGCACAATCCACCAGTAATCATAGCGAAAGACACCCCAATGTCACGGGGCGTGACATCCTGCTATTGTTATATCATTGTACTAAAGCCAATGGAAACCTTAATGGTCTTGATTAAGTTGCAATACTCTTTTACTGCTCTTTTATCTATATATAAGTTTTGATGCCTCTAGATTTCTTGCTTGACCTTGAGCAATAATTTGTGTCTCACATGGACTGACTATATCTTCTCCTGCTTTTTACGGCATCTAGCAAATACAATGAAGTTATTATTGTTGTAGTTGTTGGATATGGATACATATGGTGGAAGGTAATGTCATATTATAGTTGTGATTTAGTGAAACACTTCATAATTTGTTTTGACCATATTTTTTCATGATTTGCTCACGATGCCTTCTCTCTTTTTCATTCATGCTCTGTAAGTTTGCTTCGTGATTAACTGTTTTGATGCGCTATTACAAACCCATTTATTCTTTTAGGTGTATGGAGCTTTTGTTTGAATAAATTCCCCAAACTTGTTATTCTGTCTATCTATCCTTAATTTGAGACATCCCTAAATTCGTTATATAAATGGCTCTTGTAGAGATGATTTTGACAAACAACTGAATGCTACTGTAGAATGACTAGGTGTTTTCTGAAGTAATTAAAATTGAGAAGTTCTTGATATTCATCTAACTTTTGAAAGTATTTTATCTTGTATCTATAACTTTGTTATCTATCTGTGCTGTTTAATCATGATTTACCATTTGCAGGTTATGCCAGGGAACTTTGTTTGGTAAAAAGCTTCATTTCCCTTTGTGTAACAAGGATATAATAGCTATTGGGAGTCAATTGCATTTGACGCCCCTAAATTCAAGCAGAACGTTGTATCTTTAACTTTGTTATCAATTTGTGCTTCAGTACACTGATTTAATTGTGTTCTGAAAAACAGGAACATGGAACTCATGTGATTTTCACTGTTCCTACTGTGTCTTATATTTTTAGTATTCAGATGGGAGGTACGTGGCTTAATTTCTTCTATTCTGGTTTGGTTTCTTTTCTATGCTTTAATAACATCTGTTGGTTTTATCTTTTTCTTATAGCAAAGTACATATTGAGAATCGTGCTATGATGCCTTCAAATCCTACTGAAGGCTTAAAACTTGTGACTTAAACTCATGATAGCTGAAGATCAGAAAATTTTAATATTACAATATTCGAACAAAGTATTTTTGCTGTAAATAGTTAAGGTTTAGAATTTGATGGAATATCTCCTTCTATATCCTACTGATTCTTCAATTACATTCAGAGGTAATACTTGTGAAAAATGTCCAAATTTTTAATTCTTAGTTTTGAGAATAAGAAATAATCATCCAATCACTCACATTTCCCAAATAGGGTAAATTATATGTTCATTTTTTGGATCATGGTCTACTAGATACATCAGTTGTTTTTATTGGCACTTTTATTTTGGAGGTTGAGCATTTAATGTATTGTTATTAGTTATGGGAAAGTATTTCTTATATTGCTCAACATATTGAAACTCCTGGAGTCCTCTAGTGCTCTGTCTCTTCCTTGTCCCAACTTATATTTCAACATCAAGTAGAGCATAATGGCATTGAGGAAGTGATACTTGAGCTAAACTTAAAAGCATACAAGGTTTCCACATTAGTTTAAAAGCCTATGATGTCAAGAAACTTAGGCACCCTACACTTTTTTGACATAGCATATACAAGAAATTGTACGTAAATTTGACGTCGTGTTAGACACACATACTAGCTAGCCCAAAATATATTATCGTGTCACTTACCTTACTCTTTTGAACTTTTTTTTTTTTAAGAATGAGAAGCCATTTTCCATTCATTTTTACCACAAATTTAGTGAAGAAAACAAGATCATAAAAACATTCCAAGTGAAATCTATTCACAAAAGGTAAAAAGAAGATTGTCGATTTTTCTGTGACTTTGATTGCCCTGCTTATAATCATACTTTAGATAGTTTGTTGCTATCTAAAAATGTTTGTAGAATATGCACAACTATTTGTCGCACCTTGTGAGGAGGATTAACCTTGCTCATTAAAGAATTAGTGGGTTGATTTTGATTGGCTAAAAGCAAACTCACCATGCAGTAATATACTTTCATGCAGCATGAGCAATGAAAATTTATTTTCCAATGACCACGAGGTGACGACTTAAAACTTTCTATGCGGCCTATGACATTGACCTCCATTTCGTGAATTTCAAACCATGTATTACAATCCCTTTCCTAGTCCATCTGTAAACTTACAAATTTTCAGGAGTTTTACTAACTTTTTGTTGTTTCTTGCTGTGAGGAATGAAAAAGAATATATTGACATTTAATTATTTGTGCAGCTAGTGCTGCTTTTGGAGGCAGTTACTTGACATTTTTTCATACGATAAAATATACACATTTGTGATAATATGGATTTAGGAGTCAAATAATGTCAGGCTTTATTGCAAATGCCCAATGTGTATAACATGTACTGAGTAGTTAAAAAAATTCAACATATAAGGACTACATATACAGCTCCATATGTTTCATGAATATACGCATGGTGACCATTTAAACTTACAACTCACAGCTCTAAAGTTAAAACCCTACTCCTTTCCTCACAGTATCTTTTGCTAATTTTGTTGAAACTATTTGATTACATGGGGGAATTTTACAAGAAATTTGAGCTAGCTAGATTTGCTGTTAATATGTCTTCATGTCAGATTTTTTATTTGTGTGTGCTCTATTTCTCCAGATTTATGGTGCAAGCTAATGTGAAGCATGAAGCAACTCCATTAATGGTAAAGTTATTGTTGAAAGATATCCACCAACATCTCCCTTTCAAATAGAGGTAAACTTCTTCTCGTGGTATGTAGATAGAATACTAACGCTTATTCTTTTCTATCATAAGTTAGCTCAAGTAAAGGAGTTAGTTTACTATAGTTCCTTTTTGGTGTAGATCCATCAACTTAATAGTTGGCTTAATTAGCTTACACATATATTTGGCTAGAACTTAACATTTCACTATCAGTCTGAGCATTAGATTATCACTCTAAGAGGAGCACATGTTTATTATCCTTTTGATAACCTGTGAGTATATTTCTATGGATATGGATATCCTATGTCCCGAGATCAATATATAGCTACTTTAATTATTTGTTTGTACGTTTGGGTCGAAAGAGATAGATTTTGGCTGTGGGTAAGTTTTAGTTAGTTTGTTTAAGTTAATCTTACTGAACAGTATGGTATGATTTGCAGGATTTAATGTTTATGTATTATTTCAGGAAAAGTTTTGTTCTTGTCTTCATTTACATTATTATCTTGCTTAAAAGTAATTTGAATTTGCTCTAATTTTTCTGCACTTAATCTTTAAAAATTGTTTATTCAAACTACTTTCTTTTAGGTTTTTAGGATTGATAGAGGATCCACAACGAGCAACAATACAATGTGTTCCTTCTTGTGAGGGCTCGTGTTTTGAACATGCATCAAGTCTAGCGTCAATTTTTCATATGGGGATATTTTAGTAGTACTCTAATTATTAGTTTCATAGTTGGTTTTAATTAGTTTGCAAGACCGTTTACTATTATGTCGTTTGGAGTTGATGACATTATACATTGTGTGACCCTTTGTAAATGATTTTAATGTGGATATGGATCAGGACTTTGTTTCATTTCAAGTGAATTGTTTCCTTAAGTTTATGATAAATGTATAAATATTAGAAAATTGATGAATTGTTGTTTCTCGCTTTGATGTTTGATGGTGGATGATTGTTTCTTGCTTTGATGGTGGGATGGTTGTTTCTTGCTTTGTAAGGAGATGATTATTGATGTAAAACTATTTTAATAAAATGGCAGAAATATTTTTTAAACTAAAAACCGACTTTGTTTAAAGATTCGACATCAGTTTTAAACTGACATCTAAAACATATAAAAAGATGTTTTAAATGTCATTCACATCGGTTTATTGTTGTTTTGTAAAACATTTAACACATCAGTTTCTAGCCGTTTTTGTTCCTAACAAAATTGATGTTCAACCCAACACTATAGCATCATTTTTGTTACAAACAAAATCGGTTAAAAACCAATGTCTTTTGATATGACAACATCGTTTTTACATGCTTATAACTGATGTTGAATATGCATGCATTTAACATTGCCGATTACGACATAGGTCGATTTTCACAGACATCGGCTAAAAGCGATGTTTATGAGCGTTTTTCTTGTAGTGAGAAACCTCATATTACCTGATGGGATTAAGAGAATTGGTACTAAAGTCAATCTCTTTTCCGATTCTTGAAAGCTTTATTCGTATGCCTCTGTCCATTTTAATGATACACTCTTTCTGGTTAATTGCGTTAAAGCGCATAGCAATCTTGGAGAATCCTTCCACAAATCGGCGATAGTAGCCAGCTAAACCAAGAAAACTACGTATCTCTGGAGGATTTGTAGGTTGTGGCCAATTATTGATAGCCTCGACTTTACTTGGATCAACCGAGATTCTGCTCCCGGACACAACATGTCCCAATAACACTACTCGATCTAGCTAGAATTCACATTTCTTAAATTTAGCGTATAATTGTTTTGCTTTTAGGACCACTAATACCATTCTCAAGTGTTCAAATACGTGCTCCCTTTTTCTAGAGTAGATCAAGATATCATCGATAAACACAATAATGAATTTATCTAGAAAATAGCTAAATACGAGATCCATTAAGTCCATGAAAGCGGTTGGGGCATTCGTTAACCCAAACGACATCAACAGGAATTCATGGTGTCCATACCTCATGCTGAATGTTGTCTTCGATATATCATCTTTCTTTATTTTCGATCGATGGTACCCGATCGTAAGTCAATCTTCAAAAATACTATTGCACCTTGAAGTTGATCGAGCAAATCGTCGATTCGAGGAGTAACGGGTGTTTATTCTTGATTGTAACTTTGTTCAATTCTCGATAGTCTATACACAATCTCATTGTATCATCCTTCTTTCGACGCGATCAAGATCGGAGCACCCCATGGCGAGAAGCTAGGTCAATGAAGCCTTTATCTAGCAACTCGCGCAATTGTATCTTCAATTCTTTCAATTCAGATAGATCCATGTGGTATGGAGCTTTAGATATTGGAGATGTTCCTGGAAGTAGGTCAATAACAAACCCGATCTCACGGTCAGGTGGTAATCTGGGTAGATCATCTGGAAATACTTTGGGATATTCTCGCACTATTGGAACTTCATCAAGGATTTGGTTGATGTTGTTCGTGGATGCTCATGACACTTACTAGGTATCCTTCGCGGCCCGAAATCTAGTATCGTTGTGCTTTTAGTCGATATCATTAGAAATCTAAAGCGGGTTGCGATTCCCCTGGCAAGGTAAATGGTTCTTCCCTTAGAGGTTGAAAGGTCACTGTCTTTTGCTCACAACTGATAGTAGCTCCATACTTCAATAACAAATCCATACCCAAAAATTACATCATAATCATTCATCGGTAACACAATAAGATCAACATAAAGCTCTACATTTTATTGGAATAGTACACACTTTCAAAATTTGATTGGTTTGCCTTAAGTCCCAGACGGAATCATCACGTTGTAACTACCTTTTCGTAATATCGGTGTTCTACCCACCTCTTCAAATATTCGGTTGATGCAAATGAATAGTATTAATGCTGGAAATCATGGATAAAGAGTTTACCTGTCACCACTGATGGATTTGCCTTTGCATCTGCTCGAGTGATGGTAAAGACGCTAGCTGGTACGTTCTGCTGCCTTGTAGGCTTTGGGTTTTCTGGGCATGTTCGCGACTTTCCCACACACAAAACATCTTCTAGTATCTGTAGGGCAACTTTCCATGTGTTGGATTCCACATTTTGGGCACTTGAGTGGTACTGGTGCTTTCTCTTGTTCCACTCTAGGTTTCTTACTTGGATCCCACTTTTGTTGAACTGGTTTTGGTTGGAAACTAGGTTTTGGGTTATGGAGTTTGGAAAGGTCTTTTCGTTGACTTACAACCCATCTTTGTCCTTGTCCCTATTTGAACTCGCGTCGGGCTTCCCGAGCATGGATGATCTTTAATTGACTTGTTCCGCCATCGATGCTCTCTCTCGCAACTTGTGAGTATGTCACTCCTTGAGTCTGTCTCGTATAGTTACGGCCTCAAGCCTTCAAGAAATCTCTCCATTTTTAAAGTGTCGGTGCTAACCATGTGTGTAGCAAACCTAGACAGGTTGTTCAAATTTACAAATATAGCCCCTCTATTGTCATAGTTCCCTGTCACAATTGTATAAATTCATTAATCTTCATAGTTCCCACCAATGTCCTGCACTTCCGCGAAGTAAGAAGGATGCAGACATCACTTTCTCTTCTTCTGGGACCCTACTATATTGGAACATGTTCTCTGGAGTTCGTAACCAATCTTCTGTTGTTGTGGGATTGGTTGCATCTTCAAAGGTTGGTGGATTTAGCTTACAGAATCTTTATCCCACTATCTCGACTTGATCCATACCTTGTTGCACTTGATTCATTTCTGCTCCTTGTTGTCTATTAATATCCCTCTAATGGATGAGTTGTTGAATTTGTTGATTGTCATTGAATATGCTCTGTAAGTCGAGTTATGATGTCATCTCGGTCACCAGTTGGTACAGGTGTCTCCCCTCCTTGATTTCTATCCCACCACTACTCTCACCCCTAGTTCTCACCATAACTAGAACACTGTCTTAGAAGAAACCTAATAGCACATGGCCAATGTAATTCATGAAACATAAAGTGCATCAAACAATAAAGTAAAACTTACTGCCATGGCTGGGCTCCACAAGTTTTGAGTTCATGTACATAGATAGTCTACAGAACCCATAGTCGGGCTCGATACCACCCTGTGACACCCACCCCTACTACTACACTACTTAACAATATAAAGAGTAAAACTTGACAATGTAAATATATATACCGTACATTTTTCTTGTCCTTGTGACATTTTAAAAATAAACAAGAAAATCATTTTAATTATAAGGAAATGACAAACCATGTCCACCCATAGAAGAGATCATAAACCTTTTTATTAAACAAAACCGACATCCATATAACCAACCACATAACCCACATCACAAAGCTATTTACAAGTACATATTTACATCAAAATTTTCAAAATGGAGTACCACCCTAAACCAAAATATAATACAAGACCAAAAAGGGAAGAGTGACCCATCAACATAGCCCAACATGTCGTTATCCATATGTCTGTGTCCTTAATAACCCGTAGGAGCTCCATGCATGCCCATAATCTTTTTAAATCAAGTGTTACCACTCACCTACAATGCATGAACTTCGTGAGCTAATGCCCGATGGCGAAAATCATGCATCTTGAAAGAACAATGTAATACGTATGCAATTCATTCCAAGATATTTTACCGGAAGTGCGCAAGATGAGTTGAAACATTGAATTGAGAATTATTTCTTTTCATAGGGCCCCTTGACCCACCTACTATGCACCGGAAAGAGCTCAACGCAGTATCAATCATCACATAACCATAATCAAATTGATACCGCCTAGGGCCATCTCCTGGGATCACCCGAGGTCCACCCCTATCCCCCCAATGATCCTTCAAGAGTCTTCCCCCTGGCAGCGTGTCAACATGGATACGATCAAGTGGTCCGCCCCTCGTGACCCTCATGTGTTTGCAATGCACGTGCAAATATCAATGAATGGCATGCTCAATGAAACAATAATCACCATACTCCAATATCAACCAAGCAACATATGAACGTCAAGTTTCCATAATGTATCCATCAAGATACAGAATCACATTTAGTATCGATAAAGCGAGAAATACTATGTCTATGTATTTCGATTCTGCGATGTATTTTTACTTACCTTACACCCTTGTATACGCTATTAAAAGTTAGGCAATTGTCTTTTTCCCGTAATCTTACACGTCAGGACACTGTAAAAATATAAAGTATTAAGTTTTTTATTCTTAAACAAACAAGTTCACTAAACCGAATCTCATGACGGATGACTCTTAAGTTTGACTAACAATTTAAACTCAGAAACACACAAGTTAGATCTAACTGGGTTTTTCAAATACATCAATTTTTCATTCAGGATGTGTTGTTCTAAATGACTTGATTAATATATCTTAATCTAATCAAGTTCCAAACATCAAAACACTACTTAAATTGTTTTGCATGTATTCCCTAAGAAAAGTCCCTAAAATAGTTTATTACTTTAATATGATCAAGGTTGTATATCATCAATAATTTCCCAATATAGAAGACAGAATCCTTGAATTCAAGCCAAGCCACATTAAAATTTGTGTAATAATTAACATTTTGGATAATCCAACCTTACTTAATTTGCATCGTTCCTAATTTAGTGGGTGGAATTTGGTACAAACAAAATTCTATAAATAAAGGCTAATTCAAATTCATGAAATAAAGAATTAAAATTAATGGGTGGAAAATTACCTTTATTCTCTTCTTTTCCTTTGCACCAACTTTCCCCAACCAACCTTGTTTTTCGTTTATTTCTTAATTTGTCCATCGAGTGTGTGTTTATAAGTAGTATGCGTGTACTTTTTGTTCTCTCGCAGTAAAGCGGTTAAATTGGATTACTAAGAAATGTGTTTATCTAAATACAAGTCCAACTTTCAAGATTTATCAATCTATTTTCTTTTATGAGGCGTTGCATACACAATATATCTATATATATATATATGTATTATATATATATATTATATACCATTACACATGACATATATTATATATAGGAGTATTAATTTTTAACATTAGCACAAATTTAAATTTACTATCAAGCTTTGTTTTATTTCATTATTAAAATTTTATATTGTACTTTTATTAAATTTAGTAGTAATACCAGACTCGTATTAAAATATTTTTTTAACCCTTTTAAAATCTATTCACGTATTATATTCTTCCAGATATACACGTCAATGTCACCTTTAAGCTCTAAATTCACCACGTATAACTTTAACACTCACACATTTCTAATTTTACCACGCGTAACCTAATATCGTCTAATGGTCGATACCTAAATATTCTTATTTTATGTGTGATCAACTACTCATTTTAGTAATCCAATAGTTAGTATAATATGACGGTTCCATAATTATGAAATTAATCATGCCATATAAAATAAAATAAATTAATGAACTGCTAATATTAGTGCAAGTGACACCTAAACGATTTGTTCATAAACTATATTGGCCGAGTGATTAGTGAGAGACTCGATTATTACAAGGCGGGGCAACCTAAACGGAGACGGGCGGGTACTCGGAGGATGGGTCAAAATTGCGATCCCTAGATGACAAAGGCTCGAGGCATAAGATGGACAAAGACAAGTCGATTGAGATTTGTCATGAAAGTGCAATCCTTGCGGCCCAGTTGAGACTACCGCCAAGGTTCTTGAAGGCCCCAGGAGGTTGAGACTTCCCCGGATGTTGTACTTGAGAAGGGAAAATTTCCCGTTCAACAACTCATTCAATAGAGTCTCTTCAAACGGAAAAATAAGTCCGTGCATGACTGCGATGAAAATGTTCACCGAGTTCCTTAGCTCGGAAAATGAAGGTGAGTCAACCTCCAATGACCTAGTCAAGAGGAACAATGGCAAAATTTAAAGAGACTCTTGAAAAAGCTTCCTTGTCTCACTTTATTTTGGTTGATGGCCCACCCCATTGGTGCCATTACTAGCCCATGATGTCTTTGCTAAGGTGGTGAGGCTTCAACTACTCAAATGGTAGAATCTCTGGAGCCAACGGAAGGCAAGAATGCAGAGGCCTAGTCACCAGAGGGTTCCTCACCGCCGTGAAGCTTACACAACCGAGGCACAAGAATCGGAAGCCACGAATGAAGGAAAAGCTCCCGAAGGAGAAGTGGGAGAAATACCTTGAGTTCCTGGCCTTGTTCGGCGACTAGTCCCATATATTGATGAAGTCCAATTTGAAATTGAATCTCTTGAAGAACTCACGTCAACTACACGGTGAACATAGATCCGGATGAATTCGAATTCCGTGGCTCGGATGACTTAAGATTGGTACCATTTGGTATTGATTTTAACTTATGTTGCACGAAGATCGAGTCACCGAGGCAACCGACTTCGGGAAAGCCTTTAGGCTATGTGTCTTTGAAATAGAAGCAATGGAAAGAAGTTTTTGCCGCACTCAACCAATGGATTGACAACCACGAGGCAATGATTTCAAGAGATATCCGAGGAGTTGTACTAAGAATCGAGAATGGACGATGCGGCGAAGGGCACTAAGAAGAGAGAAAAGTGAACTACTTCAAATCGCTCTTCGCAAAACTTGTGATTTGGTGTGGTGAGCAAGCTCAACACCAGCAGAGACAGCGAGACAACATCAATAGGCTAGAATCAACGCACAAGACTAATATGGAGCTGATGAGACTATAATATAAATAGGATCTTAAGAACACATAAGGAAAATGAGCGCAAAGTTGAAGATTCTTAGATCGAGCAGAACAACTCACTCAGCCACCCATAACAAGTTACATCGTATCTGACGCACATTCCTCATACTTCTCTAGTTGGTATTGATCATGCCAAAAAGGGGGAAGATAGATTGAAAGAAGGAAGCAGCAGTAAGGCGGAAGAATAATCTAAGAAGACCCCCAACCCCTTGAAGATTTTGCTGGATAAATCACAACTTGGCTCATCTACCACCTCTCTCCACTCTTAGCTGCCGAAGGACATGTCAGTTGATGCAAAAGCTGACTTAGCCTTTCAGAAGACAAGAGTTGCAATTAAAGTTGAATTCATAGAAGTTGATCAAAAGCAACATGGTTGCATTGAAGGTATAAAATCCAAGTTCTGATGTCCCCCAGCATGGTTGCTCCTAGATTCACCAGCAGTAAAGTTCCCAGAAGGACCCGCTCCCGATGCAGGGTTTGAGCCAAGGTCAGTTGAGGAGTTCGAGAATCTCAAATCCAAAGGCTACTTTAAAGAGATGAAGCTTGAAAATGATGGGAACTATACTAAAGAAGGCTTAGATGTTGTTAAGTTAGCCGAGAAGCAGCAGACTCACTGAGCGGCCCGGCGGACTTTGAGGGCATAGCCTGTTTAGTACACTACCAGGGGAAGAGTTGACTCTAGAAGAGGTAAGGAAATGTCTGTGGAAGAGGCACATGCTCTCCACCAATAAGACCTAAGGGTGTTCAATATGAGAACCCCACCAAGAGGGATCTCTTGTACTAGGTTGGACTCACGGGCGAAGAATAGGGATATTGCAAGGCGTAATGCGGAGGCAAGGAGGCAAGAAGAAGAACACGCCAGCAAGTCCAAGAATATGAAGATAGGAAGAGGAGAGTCCGGGCTCGAAGAGAGGTTATGAGAAGAAGAAAAAGGAAAAAGGAGATAGGAAGAAGAAGAGAAAAGAAGAAGACATGAGGAGGAAGGGCCGAAGAAGAAGAGAGAAGAAGGAAGCATCGGACGCCAAGGCTGCTGCATACGCATTTTTATTGTATTTTTACTTAATCGTAAATACACAAAAAGAAATGTACGTCTTTGTAAGTTTTCTTTGTACTTTGTAATACATTGTAAAATTGCGAGAATGATATGTTCAATAAAATGACATGTTCATACAATCATTCTTTTTCAAGCACTATTTACTTTGTTGTATTTATTTAAGTTTTGACATCATAAAAAAAGGGAAATTGTTGGGAAAATTTATTGTATAGATTTTGATGATGCTATGTAAAACTTATATTAGGAAGTTGGCACCACAATTAAATTCAATAGATATGATATGTAAGTTAAGTCAAAGCAAGCGGCCAAGTTGAGATTGCGTGGTTGATCAAGATCGAAGTGAAGAATCGGATGTGTGTCGGATGAGTATTGAAGATGAATGATCGATCAAGTACCGAGAAAGTTGTTTTTACGTCGGTGACAAACGCTTAAATCATTCCAAAATGATTGGAGCCGACTCAAGTTAAGGGTAAAGAAGCTATTGAAGTCAACGCCGATTGTGATGGATCCGTTGCACTCAAGACGAGGAAGTTATTTATTATAATAATACGTCCATACTTTGCGATGCTTAAAGTGCTCAACCTAGAAGCGTGCAACTTGAGAATAAGCCAAAGGAAGCACCAATGAGCAGTGTCGAACCTGAAAAACTCAGAGATCAAATAAACTAAGAAATGTAACCATCACTTGCCGA
The DNA here is from genome assembly GCA_016081115.2 of Rehmannia glutinosa. Lineage (NCBI taxonomy): Eukaryota > Viridiplantae > Streptophyta > Magnoliopsida > Lamiales > Orobanchaceae > Rehmannia > Rehmannia glutinosa. Next base: position 4,887 of record JABTTQ020002979.1, on the reverse strand, counting down.
GAATAAGATAAGCCAACGAACAAGAAGTGGAGTTTGAAAATGCATCTCTTCTTCAAATGTATACATTTTTCGAACCGCACTATAAAAGGTCAAGAATTTAAGATAGATAATACTTATGCAACTTATGACACACAAGAGCATTCAAGCTATTTGAGCAAAGTGAAAAATACTCTCAAGCATACATTCATCCTCAAGCCTAAACTTGAAGTAAATCGAGCCAACACACTTAATGAAGAAAAAAAAACTTCAGACTATTGAAGAGGAACATTGTTGAAAGACAAGGGATCTGCACAACCAAGGTTGAAGGAAGTGTAGTAATGTTCTAGTTCAAACCAAGGCTTTGGATTTGTTGGAGGGCTACGTGAACAAATCCAAGAATCTAAAAGAGCTTAAGAAATCTTTAGGACAACCGTCTTGTGAAGAGCCGAGTCCCATAAGTGAAGCCAGTTGTGTGATCAAAGCTAAGATTGGACTGTTGTACTATTGTAACTTAGTCACTGTTACTTTAGTGGATTACCTCTAGGGGAGTACAAGAATTACCCCATCCTCGAACCACTATAAATTGCTCTGTGTTTTTTTTTATCTTTCAGCACATTTATTTCTTGCTTATTTATATATGTTGTTAGATAGATTTGCTAAGTCTACGATAATAACTTAACCTAAAATAAGTGTTGAAAACGTATTTTAAACAAAGGGTGTAAGACTTGTTGAAAACCAAGTCGGTGATTTTATAAAAAGTCACTTCACTCACCGAGTGATCTTATCAATAGCTCTCTCGAGTCATTGATTGGCTAACTCTACTATTGAGGTTGAACTTAGCTTTCCCTCAAGGACTAAGCTGACTTGTGATTTACAACTCGAGTTAATGTCAAAAATCGAAAATTAGTAAAGTCTGCTTCAACCCCTCCCCTTTTCTAGACTTTACATAAAAACCCTTGGGACCTACAAATGGTATTAGAGTGGTTGGTTCATTGAGCCTTCCGCGATTCTGACACGAATTAGATCTCAATCTTTTTCAAAGATACAACACTTGCTATTTTAAAATTTTCTTTTAAACAAGTTATTATCATGGAAACAAATCTATCTCGCATTCCTATGTTCATTTGTTGAGGAATTTGATGATTGGAAGATTCGCATGCATGCACATCTTTCGGCCATGCGATGAAATGTGGTTTGTCATTGAGGATGGACCATTAAAAATATTGAAGGTGAACACACCGCAAGGGTTGTTGCTCCTTTTCTTTGAAGGTCAGGTTTGACTAGACCAAAGAATGGTTGAAAAACCTTGATGCGAGTGGACAAATGAAGATAGAAAGAGAAACAACTTGACAATGTTTCCAAGGATTCTTAGTACAAGACTTTGACAAAGCCATGTTCAACAAATTTAAATCATGCAAAACGGCTAAAGAGATTTGTGAAAAGCTAACTTTAATTTGTGAAGGATCGAACAAATTAAAGAAAATAAATTAACGATTCTTTGTACAAAAATTTGTAAATTTTATAATGCTTGCATGTGAAACTCGGATCAACCGGATGCCGATTTACGAAAATTACAAATGAGCTCTACATTCTAAGCAAGGAAAACACATAGAAGAAGATGTGTATGAAGATATTAAAGGTCGCACCACCGAGTGGAAAATGACGGTGATGGCATTGAGACTCTACATGGACTTAACAAGCTCCAACAATGAGCTATTCTCATATTTGAAATCTTATGAATTGGAGCCCCAAAGAAAAGAGAAGAAGAGATAGTTGTCCCAAAGACAATCGTTCTCATTTGGAGAATCCAAGAGAACCGATTCCAAGGATACCATTGACTCGAGTAGATTGCCCTTATGATGAAAGGATTGAACAAGTTCTTTAATAAGAACTATAAAAGGACAAAGGGTGAAACTTCCGGAAGACACTCAACTCCTTCTAAGACCAAGGAAGATAGAACAAACAAGAGAACTTACCACCAAAGCTACCAATATCGAGAACATATATTAAAAAGAGATGACAATCAAAAGGTTGAAAACTGTCTTTAGAATCAGACTGACCAGGACACTATGTTGTTCACGATTCCGATCACCGACCAACAAATATAGGGAATGCAAAAGAAAGAAAGGTTTAGAGAAAGACAAGAAAAGAAGAAAGCCGTGTTGGTCTGCCCGATACTAACACAACCATGTGTAAAGAGACAGTTGAGTCGATACTAGTGAGGCGGACTATTCCTCGCACACCAAAGAAAAGGCTTTGATATGCCTCATGCGAAAGAACAAGAAGATGAGATACATTCTAACTCATCTAGCTCTATTTATGATGATAGTGATAGTGATACACATTTCATCACCCACAGATCTTTATGATTCATTAGGCAAATGATTAAAGAATTTGAGCACATGAAAACCTCTCTCACACACTTTTAAATGAGGAAACCAGCCATTTCAAAACCAAAACTTATAGGCGATCAAGAGCCGAGTACTCTAACTCACATAGATAATGAGAACAAAAAGTTGAAGGTTGAGATTGCTAAGGTCATGGAAGACTTAGAAGAAAAGAGGGAAAAAAATTGAAAAAATGTGATTGCATCACTCGGTAAGTCTTCTAAAACATTGTATGAATTATTGATGATCCAAAAGGAGATAGGAGGTAAAAATGGCTTAGGAATCAATTCCTTTGTCAATTCTCAAACTCCAAGAGTGGTTTTGGAGAAAAGATCCATGAGCAATGAAGTAGTCCAAAATCCAAAGCACCATGTGTTGCATCCACTAACACTCACAATCACACACATGTCCGCCCGAGTTACAAAGGCAAAAGCGCAAGAAGCCAACAGTATCTTTGAAGGGACAACCAAAACAAAATTCATAAAAGTGCATCAACAGACTCCAAATAGAAAGTATTCGTGAACCAACACGGATCTACCAAAAGCCCCATAGGTCTCAAAGATAGAAAGCCATATGAAAGGAATGGTAGAAATTATCCTAGTCGCTAATTGGAATAATCAAATGAGATATCACCCAAGTCCTAAGGGATACAAGCCCAGTGGCAAAGACCTCGGACTCAAAATAGGTCATTCCTAGGCAATGGAACCATTATCAGACACATATGCACCTGCCACAATGCTCACTATGTACAAAAGTTTCATTATTATCCAAATAAAGCAAACACACCAAAGACACTCACGGGCATACGAAAAGAGACAATTGTATGTGCTTAAAGCTCCCAAATAATTTCTTTGAAATTCATTATAATTATGGAACTGACAGTGATAACCTCTTAGAGTCGATCATTTAGCTATAGGTTGGTTGGATCATCTTATAATGCTCACCCCCAAGACCTAGACATGTTTGGGTACCTAAAAGTTGATTTCCTTGATTGAAGGTTCAAGGAACAAATCGAAAGGAACCTAGTATATGGATAGTGGTTGTTCGAAAATATGACCAATAAAAACAATTTATCAAATTTCAAGGAGTCAAGAGGAGCAAGAGTTATATTTGGAGGAAATAAAGCTGCAGGGGAGATAAGAGGCATTGGATCCATAAAGAAAATGGGATCGAAATCACGTTCGTGCTATGTTGAAGGGTCAATTTCAATCGCTTAGTATCGCCTAACTCTGTGATAACGGCTACAATGTAGATTCAACAAGGATGTATGCCGCGATCAAGGATGTTGAATCTAATGAAGTTGTGCTATCGGGATCAAGGTAGAAGAACATGTATGTAGTGGATATGTCAATTGCTACACCAAGTACATGTCCACTAGCAAAGAGTACAACCAAATCTAGTTGGTCAGGCACGGCAAGAAGCCGAGTCACTTGACTTTCAAGACAATCAAAAAGCTTGAAAGAGTCATCTTGTGGAAGGATTGCGGACTCAATGTACAGAAGGAAAGCATCATGATGCATGCCATATGGAAAAAGCAAATCAAGTCTTCATTCAAGGATAAGTCGAGTCCTTCTTCAACAAGGATCTCACATTTATTGCATATGGATTTATTTGCTCATGTTGAACCAAACTAGCATAAGTGGAAAGAAATACACTTTAGTGGTGGTGGATGACTATTCAAGATACATATGGACTATCTTTATGTGTAAAAATAAGAAAACTTTGGAGAAGCATCCACAACTTATGAGGAGAGTTCAAAATGAAAAGAGCCAAACCATTATCAAGATTAGGCCTGACGGTGAACCGAGTTTGTCAATGGGATTATAATTCAAAATTGCACAAAGATGGTATTGCTCATGAGTTATCGATGCAAGAACTCCACAATGAATGGAGTAGTGAAAGAAGGAACAGAACCCTCAAGGAAGTTGCAAGGACCATATTAGTTGAAGGATTGCCTAAGAGATTTTGGGTCGAAGCCATTAATACTACTTGCTACACTCACAATAGGTGTGTCTGGTCAATAGGTAGTGGTCCAAAACCACTTATGAAATTTGGACTAGAAGGAAGCCAAATGTTGGATATTTTCATATCTTTGGATGTAAGTGCTTCATTCACAACACAATGGCAAGGACTACTTGAAAGCTTTTTTTATGCTAAAGTGATGAAGGTATCTTTTTTGATACTCTTCTAAGAGTAAAGCTTTAAGAGTCTGAACAAGAGGACTATGGTCACAAAAGAGTCAATCCATGTGGTTTTTGATGAACCAAATATTAACGGAGAAGACATTGATGAGTTAGGCGACAAGATGAACCGACCAACTATTCGTAAAGAGTCCATATGTTGAGGCGGATATCATAAGACTCAACCCGCATTTAAGATGAGATAGATGAATGAAAGACAATGGAAATATATCAACAATGATGATCAAGAAAAGTTGTTCAAGTCAACTTAGTCAGCAAGAAGACTTAATCCAAAGGACTTACTCCAACTGTGTGAGATGGCCGAGAGACCATCCACCCGA